>LPNX011031760.1:0-85304 GCA_001517045.1 Pseudotsuga menziesii | reverse complement strand
GATTAAAATTAGGCTAAGGGGGGACTCCAGATATACCCGAGAGTACTTGGAGTATGTCCAAAACTAAACCTTCATAGCTACCCGCAAGGAATATGTGGGATGAAATGGAGTCTGTGGGGCTATTGTTCGTAACGCACCCGTTAGGATGTGATAGATATTGGCACCCCGAGGTCACTTTCCAGAAGTTCCCACTTCCTTTGGGTATTTTTCCACCGTAAAGGTTTGATCTAGGTGTTGGGTTTTCACCTGATGGTTTGTAAGTTGGGGAGAGTGAGTCTTGATCATACTAGTCACCCAAGTGCTTTTGATACAGCTTGACTGATTAGATGAACCGCAGCCAAGTGTAGAGCATACACACTGGAGTCTTGTAAATTTTAGTAAGTTTTAAACTGGATGTTCTTATTTAAAAGAAAAACCTCCAGGAACCTCTTTCGATCCAAGTGGATCTCAATCAGGGAATCGAGGAGGGGTTAATTTTATGATCGCTGAAAACAAATGATTGAAAAATAAATAGATCCACAAATATAGTTTTCTAATTAGTCCTACCACGAATCTCTTTCCCCTTTCGGGTCAATCGGGAAATCATGGGGTAAGTATTATGATTACTTTGAAAAATAAAGGTGGAATATGAAAATAATACTAAAATAAAGTATACTACCCTGCAAATTAGATCAATGCTATTTTAAAAAAGGAAATAATCAGAAAGCGACGAAAAAGGACACCGATGCAAATCCCCCCAGGGGGGATGGGGAATGGGCTCGAAAGAGCCTATTCCAAAAATGATTTTATTTATTAATGGTTACAGTATCATAGAACTGATATATCAAAAACTTCTTGGTCCTTATACAGGATGAAACCAAGATTTTTAACTTTGCAAAAATTTTAAGATTTTAGTGAAAAGGGAGACCCCTGTGGGGATTTGAACGCTCCTGAGGCCACTTCGGACAGCAGCTTCCTTTATTTTCTATCAGACCTGCTAAAATATAGTGAGCATGTTAAAATAAAAAATTCCCAAAAGCACTTTAAGAGTACCTTTGGATCAGCCTACCTTATCTAAAAAAAATGAAGTTAAAACTAGATAAACAGGTGAAAAAGGAACCAAGGAAAGCAAGCTTTACTTGGGATCTTGGCTTGCTGTTTGTGCAGCCAATTAAATATGCACTAATATTGAAGAATATTAAATTTTATAACAATTAAAGGAAACTACCTTAACAGCAAGCTACAAATTTTCACTAAAAATGCTTTCGACAATATGGTAATTTTAGCTAGATCTCTTGAAATTGAACTTTATGTGCAAAAAAAAACTAAGATATAGACTTTGGAAGGGATATTAATAACTAGATATATGTGTATTTTTCTTAATGAGATATATTATATTAATAAGAAACCTTTAAAGTAACCAGTTTGAGGAAAAATTAAGATTTTTTTTTAAACGAGAGAAAGGGGAAGAAAGGTGCTTGTTGTTGAAGCAGATCTGCAGAGAAAACTTGGTAGTGAAGCATCAAGGGGCACGATCTTAGCAATATCTGATGGAAATCAATGGAATCAAACCTGAACCATATATCTTCCAGTCATGGCAAACCTGTAAGCTACAAAACAATTCCTGCAAATAGAACTACCAAATCTGAAGATACATATGAGAAGGGGATGATACAGCATGCAAATAATCTTATTTAACATACAGGTATTAACTCATTCAAAAATATGCAGCAAATAGAATTAAGTAAGCTTACTTACAATGATCTATACTTATGATCTCAACAACCATTCAGGCAAACAATAGTTAAGTGCAAAAAATTGGAAAAATAGCAGTTTCACCTCGAATGCAGCATGGCAATGACAATCCACACATGAAAGGTACTCCACAATTTATCCTCCAAAGCTTCTCTTTATTTCAACCAATGAAGATCAGTACACAGTTACAATGGCAAGCCCTTCAGTCCAGCTCTAACTAGCTTGGAAGAGGGAGCCTCAGAAAGGATATATACAAAATACAGGCCATCCCCAGGGGGGCGCAAATCCCAAGGAGACACATCAAATCAGCTGAAGGAGAGTCCATCAATTCTTGATCTGTGTCTAGTTGAGCCAGATATTAGTCTCACTGAGTGCAACTGTCAATCGGGGGGATGATCTGACTGACACCTCAACCTATTGAATGAAGAATCCACCAAAACTCATCCAGATGAGCCAAAAACGTGTGGAGGAGAGAGGGAGGGAAAAATTCCCCATAAATGATGCTCAAGATCAACTCTGGATCTGATTTGATCACCTCCTTAGGTCAAGGATTTGTCAGATCCGGTCAATCTGCTTCAGATTTGACTGATATCAATCAAATTGGCTGAGAATCAACTGATCTATGATTTTGGATTTGCTCCATTATTTATCAATTTATTAATTAAAATCATCAATAATTGATTTTTGGGGCTTTCTGACCTGAGTGATGTAAAATCACTCAAAACTAGGAAAAAGTGGTTCCATGGGTTTACATGGTTCTCTTAGCTTGAAAAATGAGCACCTACATGACTGAAACAGATTATTTGGCCCACGTTTACAAAATCAATTTTTCCAATTAAACTATTAAAAAATAGCCTAAGTTTTGGAAAAATTAAATTTTAATAAAAAACAGTGAAAAATTTAAAAATTTGAAAAATTGAAAAAACCTAGGGGGACTTAGACATGTTCATATGGCTCAACCACGATGTTTAACTTGCTTATACATTGACACATAGACTCTAATAACCTCAATAGGCCTAAATGCCAAGCCGACCACCCCAACTTTGGAGGTATGGATTGAAAAACTCAGAAATTATCAGTCGTTTGTTTAACAACCAATAATAACCAAGGGAAAAAACACCCTAGGCTGATCGGATTGACAAATAAAGTCTAAGAGACCGAGTATTTTACAGACACTATCATGCTAGAAAATTTATTACAATTCCCCCATGGGGTATGAACATGTGATATGTTACAACAAGCAATTCCCAGAAGTACTTCCACAGGTCTTTTGAAGTTCGAACAAGTTAACCCTGTCCGATTCACCAAGCTCACTTGATAAAAACCACTAAGTACAACTTAGGTGGTAACATTCTGGCTCCAACTACGGGATGTGTGCTCAATTTGGTCATAGGGAAAGGAGAGGATATGAGAACACCAGAATCTCTGGTTTATACACCCTGTAAAAACATATCAACTTGACAAGAAAACCTTAGTAGCACAAGCTTTACATAAAAAACCAAATGAACCATTAAGCTGATTTATTTAAACAAAATAAATGTAACTAACTAATGAAAACAAAAATGTTTGATTATAGCTAAGTACAAAACAAAAAATGTGGAAAGTAAATGCTCTTTTTCAAGGAGCTTATTTTCCTACTCTAAGCATGATATAAAAAGGGTTAAGTGTAATCAGAAATCCAATGTAACCACCTAAGAATTTTATTAACATAAAAAAAAATTCCTTGTCTTTGGTTACCAGCCAAAGTAAGGATACTTTATTCAGAAAATGCAAACCTGTGTTATGATCTGGAAGGGGCGGGATGGATGGGAAATCATAGGCGTGAATAATGTCATCAAACTTCCTCCCAAACTGTTAAGTGCTTGCGCAGGCTGCTTCTATCCATGATTGGACAGGGTTGATGTACAAATCGGAATGATGAGGCAAATTGACTACACCATCATACTAATCATCAAGGCTTACCGAGTGATAATTCATTGTATAAGCCCCAAGTGGCTCGAAGTCATGATGAAAATCTATATGTGAAGATGATAGTTGAGACTAATATTCTAATAACTGCATCACATCTGTCTTTTCACAACACTGCTTCTCCATGTCTTCATTATTGGTACCTTTGTGTGGCTCTGCATGATATGACTCTGAATGATCGTATGGATAAAATGCATGCTCCTTTTTCATATCAAATTTTCCCAAGGCCACATGCTCCATGCTCTCTCCTTTAGATATGCCATAGATAGAAAAATCAACAAAACCATCAAAAGTTTCTGGTTCATTATTTTCCTCTTTATTCATGTCACAGACTGGATTTTCCATGAATGTCCAGGACTCCTCATCAACATCTTTATCAGGAATAAGGGAGTCCTCATCACTTGTATCATGCTCCAAGCTATACTTGTCCTCATTTTCATACTCATCTTCTTCAGAGAAAAGGTCACAAGGTAGTAAACCTTCCAAACTGTCATCATTATATGGAGAACACATAGGAGTCCCATCATGTATATTACAGTTTTCATCATAAGTTTCACTATAAGATTCTGCAATGGTTTCATCCTCAGGCCTGTATTGTTTAGATGGTAACAAAGGGTAGGCCTTGCCTACCATGTATATATGATCAAGCTCACTTGAATTTGTTTCCTGATTACTGACCTTGGGAAGTCCATGTTCCATGACTTGATTTGCAACATAACAAGTGCTTTCTTGGTGGAATTGTTCACAGGGTCTACACCATGGAATTACTTATTCTACCATGTTAGATGAGTCTAACATGTTTGGAATCCTAGGCTCTTGTTGAGGAAACTTCTTTTGATACTTCTGATTCTGCCTAGGATGAAAGTTCCTAGGTCCATTATTTCTTTCAATCATGATTATTCTATTGTGCATAGGATTCAATTGTGCAGACTGATCTGTCATAAGTTGGTTTTGACTAGTAACCAAGTATTTTATCATGTCTGTTACCTTTTCCATGGGATATTTGGAGGCTCCCTTTTCTTTTGATTCAAATGATTTTCCCTTTTCTTCGTTGTATGAAGTGTTTCCCTTAGTGTAACCTGGAATGTTGGATTTGCCTGAAGACTGCATATTCTTTTCTATTTTCTCAGCCAATTCTTAAGCAGTTTTTAGATCGGCCGGCTCTTTGTCCCTTAACTGGTACCTCAAATCACCAGCGAAAGCTTCGATGTAATATATGAAGATGGAGGCATCCCTTGGCTTGATTTATTTAGGGAGGTCCACAACCACACGCCTGACTTAGTATTAAATTCATCAATGGTTTCATTCTCCATCTTCTTTATGTTATGGAGGGCAACAACCCGATGTCTTGGTTCTTTATTTTCCCCCCATTTCTTCTTAAAACCCTCTAGGAATTCACTAAGAGTTTTATATGAATCATCATCTAGGTCGAAGTACCATTATTCAGCATCATCTTCCAAGGATAGAGCAAAGAGCGTCATTTTGACATCATCATGGTCATGGGAAACATCATTGCAATAAATGGCCAGGTGCTTTTCAAACTTTCGAAGGTGAGACTTGGCAGTGATGGCATTATTGCCCTGAAATATGGGGAGCTTCTTGATAGAATCATTCGGAATGTAATGAGGACTACCTGCTATCTGAGAAAAGTCAAGGGGTTTGTAAAATTCTGTCATTTCTTGAGATTAGTGAACATGAATCTCTACAAATATGTCATGGATATCTGAGAGGGATTGGTCTCCTAAATCTTCAAGGTTTCTACGAGAAGTATTCCTATTCAATCTTTCCCTAATAAACCTTTCGGGATCAAGGAGAGGATTGAATAATTGTCGGCGGTTTCTTCGGGTAGAAATTCTTGAAGGGATGTTAGACAGTGGAGTCGCCAGATGGATCAAGTTTTAATTTTTATGTTTTTTAAAGAGTAGATCAATCAAAAGTTTTTTATCTTTTTAGTTGTTTAGAAAAAAGTTAAGCTAAGTCATACTAGGGAATAAAAAGATTTATCCCTGGCAATGGCGCCAAAAGGTGTTGTCGCCTTTCACACACTTGGGTCACGTGGAAGAAATCTTCAAGCCACTCGGTGTGTCCTTGGGGGCAAGTCTCAAGTCAAGGCTGTCACCTTGTTCTTGACTCCTCTATTTAGGCTCAAATCCTAATGAAGCCAAGGGGGGTAGACCCTATTAAGTTACTACGGGGAATTACTTAGTGTTGTGATGTTTAAACTGACTGAGTTATTTAGTAGTTTACAATTTAACTATAGATAATCAAAGATGGCAAGATGTAAAAGATGAACACACGAAAGCACAATGCTGAGAAACAATATATATATAAAGTAAGAAATTAACCAGTGCCTTAGAATGGTGTCAAAAATAGAATCAATATGCTTGCATGCGCTTGGAGTGAATGTTTTGCGATTGCCTCTTGGTATTTTTTAAGTTAAATTTGAAGTGTGAGTTGATTAAAATTAGGCTAAGGGGGGACTCTAGATATACCAGAGAGTACTTGGAGTATGTCCAAAACTAAACCTTCATGGCTACCTGCAAGGAATATGTGGGCTGAAATGGAGTCTCTGGGGCTATTGTTTGTAACGCACCCATTAGGGTGTGATAGAGATCGGAGCCTTGAGGTCACTTTTTAGAAGTTCCCGCTTCCCTTGGGTATTTTTCCACCGTAAAGGTTTGATCTAGGTGTTGGATTTTCGCCTGATGGTTTATAAGTTGGGGAGAGTGAGTCCTGATTATACTAGTCACCCAAGTGCTTTTGATACAGCTTGACTGATCAAATGAATTGCATCCAAGTGCAGAGCATACACACTGGAGTCTTGTAAATTTTAGTAAGTTTTAAACTGGATGTTCTTGTTTAAAAGAAAACCCTCCAGGAACCTCTTTCAATCCAAGTGGATCTCAATCAAGGAATCAAGGAGGGGTTAATTTTATGATCACTGAAAATAAATTATTTAAAAATAAATAGATCCACAAAGATAGTTTTCTAATTAGTCCTACCACGAATCTCTTTCCCCTTTCGGGTCAATCGGGAAATCGTGGGGTAAGTATTATGATTACTTTGCAAAGCAAAGGTGGAATATGAAACTAATACTAAAATCAAGTATACTACCCTACAAATTAGATCAATGCTAGTTTAAAAAAATAAACAATCAGAAAGCGATGAAGAAGGACACCGACGAAAATCCCCCCAGGGGGGATGGGGAATGGGCTCGAAAGAGCCTATTCCAAAAATGATTTTATTTATTAATGGTTACAGTATCAGAGAACTGATATATCAGAAAATTCTTGGTCCTTATACAGGCTCAAACCAAGATTTTACAACTTTACAAAAATTTTAAGATTTTAGTGAAAAGGGAGACCCCTGGGGGGGTTTGAACGCTCCCGAGGCCACTTCGGACAGCAGCTTCCTTTATTTTTTGTAAGACCTGATAAAATATAGTGAGCATGTTAAAATAAAAAATTCCCAAAATCACTTTAAGAGTACCTTTGGATCAGCCTACCTTATCTAAAAAAAATGAAGTTAAAACTAGATAAATAGGCGAAAAAGGAACCAAGGAAAGCAAGCTTTCCTTGGGATCTTGTCTTGCTGTTTGTGCAGCCAATTAAATATGCACTGATATTGCAGAATATTAAATTTTATAACAATTAAAGGAAACTACCTTAATAGCAAGCTACGAATTTTCACTAAAAATGCTTGCGACAATATGGTAATTTTAGCTAGATCTCTTGAAATTGAACTTTATGTGCAAAAAAAAACTAAGATCTAGAATTTGGAAGGGATCTTACTAATTAGATATATGTGTATTTTTCTTAATGAGATAGATTAGAGTAATAAGAAACCTTTAAAGTAACCAGTTTGAGGAAAAATTAAGATTTTTTTTTAAAGGAGAGAAAGGGGAAGAAAGGTGCTTATTGTTGAAGCAGATCTGCAGAGAAAACTTGGTAGTGAAGCACATAGGGGAATTATCGTAGCAATCTCTGATGGAAATCAATGGAATCAAAATTGAACCATAGATATTCCAGTCATGGAAAACCTTTAAGCTATAAAATAACTCCTGCAAACAGAACTATCAAATCTGAAGATACATATGAGAAGGGGATGATACAGCATGCAAATAATCTTATTTAACATACAGGTATTAACTCATTCAAACATATGCAGAAAATAGAAGTAAGTAATCTTACCTACAATGATCTATCCTTATGATCTCAACAACCATTCAGGTAGACAATAGTTAAGTGCAAAAAATTGGAAAAATAGTCGTTTCACCTCGAATGCAGCATGACAATGACAATCCACACATGAAAGGTACTCCACAATTGAGCCTCCAAAGCTTCTCTTTATTTCAAAAAATGAAGATCAGTACACAGTTACAATGGCAAGCCCTTCATTCCAGCTCTAACTAGCTTGGAAGAGGGAGCCTCAAGCAGGATATATACAAAATACAGGCCATCCAGTCCAGGGGGCACAAATCCCAAGGAGACACATCAAATCAACTGAAGGAGAGTACATCAATGCTTGATCTGTGTCTAGATGAGCCAGATACGAGTCTCACTGAGTGCAACTGTCAATCAAGGGGTTGATCTGACTGACACCTCACCTTGTTGATTGAAGAATCCATGAAAACTCATCCAGATGAGCCAAAAACGTGTGGAGGATAGAGGGAGGGTGAAATTCCCCATAAAGGATGCTCAAGATCAACTCTGGATCTGATTTGATCACCTCATTCAGTCAAGGATTTGTCAGATCCAGTCAATCTGCTTCAGATTTGACTGATTTCAATGAAATCAGATGAGAATCCACTGATCTATGATTTTGGATTTGCTCCATTATTCATCAATTTATTAATTAAAATCATCAATAATTGATTTTTGGGGCTTTCTGACCTGAGTAATGGAAAATCACTCAAAACTAGGAAAAAGTGGGTCCATGGGTTTACATGGTGATCTTAGCTTGAAAATGAGCACCTACATGACTGAAACAGATTATTTGGCCCACTTTTATTACAAAATCAATTTTTCCAATTAAACTATTAAAAAATAGCCTAAGTTTTGGAAAAATTAAATTTTAATAAAAAACACTGAAAATTTGAAAAAACCTAGGGGGAATTAGACATGTTCATATGACTTAACCATGATGTCTATAATGCTTATACATTGACACATAGACTCTAATAACCTCAATAGGCCTAAATTCCAAGCCGACCACCCCAACTTTGGAGGTATGGAGTGAAAAACTCAGAAATTATCATTCGTTTGTTCAACAACCAATAATAACCAAGGGAAAAAACACCCTGGGCTGAGCGGATTGACAAATAAAGTCTAATAGACCGAGTCTTTTACAGACACTATCATGCTAGAACATTTATTAAAATTCCCCCATGGGGTATGAACATGTGATATGTTACAACAAGCACTTCCTAGAAGTACTTCCACAGGTCTTTTGAAGTTCGAACAAGTTAACCCTGTCCGGTTCACCATGCTCACTTGATAAAAACCACTAAGTGCAACTTAGGTGGTAATAGGTGGAAGGGGATAAAATCCCCAATAAGGGGCTAAATCCCGGACCAAAGGCTTAAAACCCTAAAACCCCAAAAAAGCTATAAAAGGAGGGTGGAGGGTCACTCTCAAAAAACTTCTCCCTTGCATACTGTTATGCTTCCCGTGGATTCCTTGAGACACATTTGCCTCTCAAGCCACCCACATTCCCTCTCCTCCATTTCCATTGAGCTATAGATCCCCCCATCCAAGAGAGGTGCTTCCACAAGCTAGGGCATGGTGGCCCATTTCCACCAGAGAAGGTATAGCTTGTCATTCTTGCTTTGTTTCTTTGCTTCTTAGTTTTCTTTGTTTTCTAACCCATGTTTTATTTGTAGCTTTATGTTTAACATTTTTTTGTAGGTATTTAGGTTTATTATTGCTTAGAATTTGTTTGCAGGTATTTGGAAGCGGAACCCTAACTTGTGTTTGCAAAGGGGTTCACCATTATTTCCATCATTTCTCCATTTTCTTCTTTCTGTTCTTAGTTCAGTTTCTGTCCCTTTACATTCCATTTTTCCTTTCAGTATTTTATCCATGTAGGAACCTACCCTTCTCTCCTATAGATAGAAGGGAGCCATTCCTGCCCCTGTAGCAACGAGAAATCCTTGCTATAGAACTGGTGACCATACCAGGTCGATCCCACAGGATCCCTGGGCCAAATTTTTAAAATTTCAAGCTTTTCCCTAGTTTTTCAAATTTCATGTTAAATTCAGTTTAAATTTAGTTTATTTGTAGCTATTAGCACTGCCAAAGCCTCTTCTAGGAACATCCGAGTTAGTTTGGCCACAGTACAGGTTACTATTGGCCAGATCTCACTCTGGATCTCAAAAAACCACAAATCCGGGGTAGGTCGCTCTTATCGGGCCTGAACATGAGGTGAGCGTGCACTTAATGGCCAAACAGGCATGCCCAGGGAAAACTTAATCCCCCTGATAAGTGTGAATTCACTCAGAAACACAGACCACGACTATCTGTGAATTCTATGTGAACCCCTCGCCTGTTTCTGAAAAAATCTTGTGGCCCCCTCGCCAGATTTGATCAGAAATTTGTGTTCTGTCAAATAGAGCTTCAATTTCAGTTTAAAAGGAGTTAAATTTCAGTTTCATAGGGAGTTTCAGTGCATATTAGCCACCTCTTCCCAGCACTACAAGTCAATTTCAGTTCCTGTTTTAATTTCCTGCAATTTCTTTTACAAACAATGTGTAAATTCCAAGTAAATTTTAATGGCTTAATCAAATGAATGTAGCTTAACTAAAATCAACCTAAAAGTAATTTTCTTACTCACCCTTGGTCCTCTACCCAATCATCACCCTCCAAGGTATTCTGGGATATGACGAAGGGAAAGCTCTTGTATAGATCTAGGCACTCCACTAATATTGTTACAAACCGTTAAAACCGGATGACTTGGAAGGTAGAGGGGGTAGAGAAGGAGGGCTTCTCATGGTGCTAAGCGTCCTCCCTATTGACCAACCTTACATCTAGGAGGTGACCTGAGGATATACGGATGGGATTAGTCCCATTGTGTTGAGATCCCAGCATCTTCTCTTGGTTGAAGAGGAATATCAGTGTGAGGTAGTCATCTAGTTAGGCCATCAACATTAAGGGTTAACAACTGTATTTGTTCACAATTTTTTATTATCCGATGCTTGAATACATAACCACAATATGATGAATTAATAAACCATTTGCAGCTACCAAATACTAGAAAAAAAAACAAATAAATACACCATACCAAGTAATTAACCCAACTCAGTTCATGACGCTGAGAGAGCCTTAAAATTTACCAATTTACACTAAGTACAAACAAATCTGCAGTCTTTGAGGACATAGGCCCCTCACTGCTTCAACTATGGGAAGTACTTGGGCGTAGCCCAGAAACTCATTGTGAGGAGTACCATAGGAACCCCAAAGTAACTGGCCACTGAGATGAATTGCCAAGCGAAACGGGCAACGACCCATTCCGATTGAGTAGAAACACCTATGAGGAAAAAACCAAGTGCTGTCTTCTGATAGTCTTGGTGGCCGAGTGACCACCTACAGCTAATAGGAAGCCACTAAAACTAGGGTCCAAACATAATTCCCATCAGTTTGATAAACAACTAACACAATTGATCCCTCACGCTCTTCCTCGCGCCTAAGAGGCGAACCACCAGAATTTGGAACACTCAATCGACACCATTGAAATCATTCTTAGCGATCTCCCACACCATCAGAAGGCCACACAGCCTCTAATTTTGATTCAGACCCATATCACTCTGAGCCAAACCTCCATACTACACCATTAAGCCCCATGGCTGGTGCCAACCCAGATCCATTTTATGGCCTAACCTTAGCAAGTGGACCCATGTCCACACCACAACATGTCACCAATAACCCTGCAAGTTTCCCAAGCACAGTCATGCAGATTGTCATTAGTCAACTGCCACCACCTATAGTGACCAGCTAAGTTGTCCCACTTGCAACACACGGGGGAAATGGCCCTTCCACACACATTACCCCCTGCCACACAGAGGCGCAGTGGACCATCCACTTACATTTCCCCTACTATCATACATGGAGGAAATATCCCCGCCACACATAATATTCCCCCCACAACACTTGGGGGCATTGGCCCATCTGCAATGGTGCCACCACAAGTGCCTCCAGCTGTGTAGATGCATTATGCACTTGCAAATCCCACCACCAGCTTAGCTCCATCCCACATCAACCTGGGGTCAAATCTGCCATTCATGGTTTGTCTTAACCTGCCTGATTTGGCTCAATTAATAAACAACCCCATCCACCACCAAGATTTCTGGCCACCCATGCCAACTAAGCTACCATCAGACATCCCCAAGTTTAAAGGAAAAGCAGGGGAATGTCCCCAAAACCACATAATGACATTCCATCTATGGTGCTCGTCAAACAACATCGTAGATGATTCCATCAGATTGAGGCTATTCCAATGCACCCTCACAGGTGCTGCAGCCAAATGGTACATTGAGCTACTGTAGGCCAAATACCTAGACTTCAACTCCCTAGCCTTCATGTTCCTACAATATTTCCAACTCCTCGTCAAATATGATGAGGGGGTGGAGATCCTGTTATCCTGTCGTCAGAACACTGCCACTCATATAACCAACCATATCCATGAGTGGTGGCGATGTCGTAGCCTATGCAAAATCCAACTTGACGACAGGATCTTCTTGGGTTGGTTCCTTAAGACCTTGCTCCAACCCATAGCAAAGGAGGTCGCATATGAACGTCCTCAATCCGAAGAAGAGGCCATAGTGAAATCTCAATAGTTTGACTTGATCTATGCACAGTCTGGATATATATACATCGTCATTCCAGACGCTCCCCACCTGAGTACCTCCTACCGCGATGCACCAGGGGCATCCCATGTTGTAGATGGCATCATAGGATCAGTCTCCCAACAGCCACAACACCGACCAACCCCACCTGTAGTTCCATAACAACCAAGAAACACTACTAATGTTGCTTACCAAAACCAAGCTTTGGACTACATAAGAATGATGTCCCAGTCTGGAGCAACAACTTCCTATGCACAACCTGCACCACCGTAGCAGACACGGGCCATGGCTCGGCCAGCACAGCAGTATGTGGGGAAAATTCCGACATTTGTGGCACCGCCACCCCCACAAATATATTATGCACCACCAGTGCAACCAGTTCAAGCCCCCCCACCCCCGCTCCACCTGCTCCGTTGGGACAAGTGTTTGCACAGCAAAACCGTCCCAACCATCCTGCCCCCAACAATCAACAAGGGCAAGCTAGAAACAACCGGCCCCGCAACCAAGGCAATAACCAACCGCAGGGAGGCGGTCAACAACCGAACCCTCCCAACAATGCTGCAGCTAACCGGGCAACCCAAAACCCCCCACGAGAAAATGCACCAAGACGCAACACCCCGTTACGCACAAACCAACCATGCACACTCTGTGATGTTTATGGGCACTACACACTCGAGTGTCCCCTCATGGGTCAAGCTAATCAGGCCATTCAAAATGAGGCCCAACAAGACACCAACGCTGCAAATCAAGCCCAACACAACCCAGCACCATAAGGACCTCCTCCTATGGTGCTTCAAAACCCACTATCGGTCCAAGGGTTGGTGGCAACCGCACCTCCTCCCCAACCCAATCCCAATGCTCCGGGGGCACCTCCCATGGCTGAAACGGGTGTTCACCACCTACTGGCCATGACAACTGAAGAAGTCAACTTGCAAACCTGATGGAATCAGTACGGTACCACCACTGAACACACTGACACATTAGCAGCATCAACGTCCAAAATAGTCAACCTACCTCTTCAATTACCCCCATTCCTGCGCCCCCCCATACGCAAGATTACCAATAACACCACGGCTAGAGTTGCAGTTAGCTATAGCATTGTGGATGATTTGGCCCAAACACCAACTGCCATGTCCGCTCTTGAGGTACTTAAAATGTACCCAACATAATGAAAAGCCTTACTATCCACCCTTGGGGCAGTAGACCCCTCCAAATCAAAGTTGATCACATTCGACACAGAGAACGAAGAACCACACATGCCATCCACCATCACCTTCCAAATCCCAGTGTCTATCCGGAACCTGGTTGTGCACCAGTGCATAGTGGATGAAGGGGCATCAACGTGTGTTATGTCTACCTTCGTTTGGCATAAACTTGGATCACGAATTCTACAACCATCCTCGACAACTCTACAGGCTTATGATGGCCATTCTACCAAATCCCAAGGAATCCTCCCCCACGTCCCCATCATTTTAACCGGGAAGACAATGTTGATTGACATAGAGGTTGTCAACACCCAACTGGACTATAACCTTCTCCTCGGGAGAAGTTATATGTACGCCATGCGAGCTGTCATGTCAACTATCTTCCGTCTCATGATGTTCCCCCATGAAGGGAATATTGTGATGGTTGATCAACTCACTTATCATGATCTGCAAGGGTTAACGGCACCCACCAATGTTATCCCTACCATCACCACCATTGAGCCAAAAGGGGTAACCACACATGCTAATGTCGTCCCTACAATCAACATTATGGTTGACAACACACCAGCCTCCCCATTGTTGAATGTGGGCCCTCGGTTGTTTTCCAATACCACCATGACGAATCCTTTCCCATTAGTGTCGCCACCACTGACACAAAATGAAACTGCGAACTTGTGCATGGTCTCATCCAACACCGCTGCACCCAAACAACAACCGCAGTCACAGCCCCAACCACAACCACAACATCGTCCATAGCTGCAACACCAACAGCATCTGCAACATCACTCACAGTAGTAGCATTACATCCACCCACAACCACAACCGCATCCCCACATGCAACCAGCCAAGAGTTATCTGGGCTCATCTCTAGTCCATACGATTCCCTTCCTCTTCCCCCCACCTAGTGTCATGAGCAAGCTGGTCATGGCCACCTTAAGCCTACCCAACTTTACGTTGGGAATTTTGGTGTGGTATCTTGATCCACCGTCTCAACTAGAAATGCCCCAAGTTGTTTTAACCCCAGTGCAACCCATCGCAGTCAAGTCTCACCCTCCACTCGGTCCACAAAAGCCAACCGTTGCACCCACACCCACACTGCCCCACCCAAAAAGGGCCAGGGGAAAGAATGCTGAAGCCACTGCAGAGCCACGAGAAGTTCCACCTTGTGCTGTCTGCAAGCAACAAGGCCATCCAACTTAGAATTTCCTTGAAATCCCAATGATCCGTGTGCATTTAGATACCATGGATACAAATGAAAAAATCCCCATGGTTTAACTCCCAACCGCACCAATAGTCAGGAACAAGGCATTGAGAACAAACCATTCTTGTGCCCTTTGTAGCTTGTATGGCCATTACTCTCACCATTGCTAGGACTTCCATGAATTTTGAATGGCTCTAGCTAAACTCTGTCAACATTCCCTTGAGTCTGAGATCACCTTGATCGAAGGAGTACACCCCCCACCGCCTTCTTCAGACACCATGTCCATCTACATGATGTCCAGTTCAACTAACCCACTTATCTCCACCTCCAACAATGGTCCATCAGACCTATCTCTTTGTTTCTTCAGCAACGATGAGGAGATACTTGAAGCTCTGACTACCTCAGAATACCCACGGGACAACATGCACCATCGCTCGTTCTTCCTCCCCGAATAACTTGTGTTGCAGTCTAACCAGTTTTCCATGGAGACCAAAGATTTCATCCATGGGAAGGTCAACTAGTTCAAGAACCCCATCCCAGCACCAGATGCCTTCGAAGAAGGTAATATGGTGAACATTTCACCAACCATTAAAATCAACATCTCAACCAATTTTGAGATTGTTGAAGAAATCATGTTGGGGCCATCTTGCTCCTCAGAAGAGGTCGATGCCTACAAAGATATCTTCCAAGAATTATGTGACATCTCCACCTGGTCTTACACCAAAATTCTCGGACTAGATCCATCCATCATGGAACACCACATTGACACATGGCCTGATGTGGCTCCTGTACACCAAAATCAATGACCCATCCACCCTTCCAAAGTGGCTGCAGTGAAAGCCGAGGTAGAGAAGTTGCGCACTGTCGGATTCATCTACCCCATTGCGTACACCACTTGGGTTTCTAATCTTGTTCCCATGAATAAAAAATAGGGTACCATTCACGTTTTCACAGACTTCCATGACCTCAACTGGGCATGTCCCAAAGAAAAATTCCCCACACCTTTCATCGATTAGATCATCGATGTGTGCATCGTACATGAAGCATTTTCCTTCATGGACGGCTTTTCTGGCTATAACCAAATCCAAATTTGGAAAGAATACCATTATAAAACAGCATTCACAACCCCATGGGGCACATTCATGTATCAATTCATGCCCTTTGGCCTAAAAAATGCTGAAGCCACCTTCCAGCGTGCCATGACACACTTCTTTTCTGTGACCTCATTCACATTATGTTGGTTTGTTTCGACAACCTCATCGCATAGTCACAGAAGCAAACACAACACATAGACGACTTGCGACAAGTGTTCTTACGATGTCGCAAGTACAAAATCCACTTGAACCCTTTCAAGTTTGTTTTCTGTGTCCCCACGGTCCATCTACAAGGATTCATCGTATCACACAAAGGAATGACCGCTGATCCCTGGAAATTCCAAACGACTTTCCCTCTAATGTCACCCCTTTGAGTGACATCGTTACAACTTGTATTATAGTTTTTCCACTTTTTTTAAAATTGAGTCTTATGTATCATTTCTTCTCATTGTGTCAGATGGAGAACACCTCAAACCGGTATATGGGATTCGTAGATGGAGCAAGCATATGGTCTATGAACCTCGCCTCGACTGCATGGGTAATCTACTCCCTATCGCACGAGTTGATTCACATCAATGGAATATGCATGGGCACCACAACCAACAACCAATCTGAATATGATGGTGTCAATGGCCTTTTGGCCACTGCTCTCCAATTAGGCATTCACCATCTCGATGTCTTCTTAGAATCCCAGCTACTTGTTTCTCAGTTCAACAACCACTATCGAGTACATGATCCCTACCTCTTTAGAAAGTACCTGTGCACTAAACAGATGGTTAGAACATTTGAATCCATCACATTCACACATGTTCCCAGAAACCTCAATAGTGTCGCAGATCAAATGGCTAATGATATTCTAAATTGGCACATCCACAACCGCATATAGGAAACATAAAACCATAACATCATGCATAACTATGTCTAAAAATACACACGCAAGTGTAATAATATATCACATAGACATTTGCATTCCACATCATCATAAAAATACTCACATAACAAAAGCACATCCACGTGTGTCAAAAATATATATAGATAAATAGATAAGTCACATGTCCAAAACATGTCCAATACAAAATGAGAAGCCACATATGCTTTCTCAGTAGGATATACATAGTGACACAAAAAATCCTAAGCGTACCAACGCACTTGGGGTTGCCCCAGCAGGCTACTAATCTAACTCAGACTCATCATCTGACTCAGTATCATCATTGTCCTTAGAGGACTCATCCTCTGTAGGGACATCACCTCTCACACCTCCGGGCTCAAATCTCTATCTCTTTATGAGACCATCATCTCATGTTCAATAAGTCCATTTCGGGACCATTTCCCAGAAGTCACCTCAAGTTACAAGCCATGACATGACAATGCGAGTGTCTATGGACCTGTACTTGTATCACACTTCCCGACCGCAACTCATGCGATTTTTTGGGCCACCGCCCGTTAAGGAATGTAATTTTTAGTTTTTGTTTTGTATTTTTAACACATAGTTGTCTTTTCTATTCACTGCACCTTGCGCAGACCTCGGGACCATTGTCCACAAACCAATTTATTTTTCTTGCATGTATTTGGCATATAAGTTCCCCTAGACTTGCACTCACATCGCATGTAGTCAAGTCCGTTCACTGCAACACACACACATGCTCTTCTGACCTCTGTCTGAGAGCCACCTCGGTTTGCGTTCCTTCTGCCGCACCGACTCACAAGCCTCTGCCGTGATCTATCCCATGCAAGTATTGGTATGTTTGAGAGCCTTTTGCTCCATCCATACTATGCAGATGACCTTTGGACCTCTATCCACCGTCCTGACACAGGCCACTGCCTATCCCACCGCAATCGATTGACCACACTAGAGTTTCATTTAAAGCTCTTTTCTAACTCCTTAAAACAATGAAAAGATAGCCCATCACAGCTGCTTCCTTTCCTGCTCACTAAATTATAAGAAAGGGCTTCTACATCGTGTCATTTACCTCCTTTTGTGGACCATGTAGACCATCAATTGAAAAGGACCTCCTTGGCACACTCAAGCCAAGGTTTTTCCTCGCTGCATACTTTTATGCTTTCTCTGGCAGAGGGGCCGCACTTTACGAAAAATCTCACCATGGGTTGTCGTTAAGCTCTTTTCCAGCCTTCTCATCAAGAAAAAATTGCCAAGCAAACTTGGTTTCATTCATGCTCGTAAAATTATCTGAATGATCATCCAGTTAGTATAGGTTTAACCTTTTCTGGCCTGATTGGACTACCAATGGTAAATAAGTCTCTCATCCCCTACAGGATGGGTGAGCTCTCCTATGTATACTTTTATCCTTTTTCAAGCACAGGAGACTACCAACGAAAAATATCCCCCACTGAAATATTCTTCGTTCTTTCAAATTCTCTAAAATTGAAAGCCCCATCGAGCATTTACCTTCTCGGGCTCACCAAAAATCCATGAAATCGTACCATAACGGTGTCCCTAGACACCGCTCCATAGAAACCAGTTTGGGAGCTTTCCCCCTTTGGGTTTCCTTTGTTCATAGTACTCTACAATGTGTCTTCCTTGGATTCCATCAATTTCAAAAGTGTCTACCTCCTCCAATCATTTCCCATCTGCAGTGACATTCCCGGTATTACAGCTATGATCCCATTCCCATGAGTTAGTTTCATTTGCTACCTAGTCTTCCCTACCGCCATACTCTAAACAAAGGAATTTTGAGTCTACCACACTCCCCCTGCCCCTACTCAATTCTTTCCCTTTCCCCCCTCCCCCCATTCAGTGGGTTAGTTCGTAGATTATCTCACACCTTTCAGTTATCTCCCTCACGCTCCTAGTCAAGGAAACATCATTGCCTTGACTAGGGGCAGGTCTCCCTCTGTCAATGCCAACACACATATTCTAGAGGATAGACACAGAGGCCCCTGTATCTTGGTTTCATTAACATCATTGATGAGTTCCTTGGACCACTTGAGAGGAGCCCTTAGTGCTTCTCGGGATGGTTGTTTCTCATGTGCTCGACTTCAACTACGTCATCGCACCATTGAGATTCGTATAGGGTTTGGTTTGTGCAGTATTTGGTTGAAGACCCCAGATGTCACTTGACTCTAGCACATTGATGAGTCTATTCAAGGGACCTAAATAGTTTATGTCCCTTGTGATTTCTAGTTTGCGTTGGAGACAGTATTCAGAAGCCCCAGCAATGCTTCGATATACCTTTATGATTGATGCAGCATACTTGTACCACGGAGACTTTGGTTCTCAATCAGTGAGTCCATACAGCTATGTACCATCCCAAATCCAACAAACTATCAGTCATGAAGATATAACACTCCATGAGAATGCCATGGGTCCAATGTACCAGATCAGCATTGTATTCAGCCTCACATGGAGGCAACCATTATTGTAACATCAGTTGTATATGATCGGCTCTTGTATTTTAGAGCAAGGATCAAATTATTCTTTTGACATTGTCACAAGCATGGGGATGCCCGCCTCATCCATATACATGTCACACATTATTTGTATCTCACCCATTGATGGGAACCATATTAATACAAAAACCAAAAGCCACCATGCCCCAGCCCCGGAAGCACCACCTCTACGCAGTAAATCCTATGATGTCCATCGTCCATACGTTGAGCTCCTACCCTCACACATTAGGGGGCAATCTGTTAACCCAAAAATCTCCCACTCAGCTCTCCATGGCCTACACCACCCAAGGACACCACTTCACGACCCTCCATTAGACCCCCACACCCTCAAAATAGACTAAGGATGAAGAAAAGGGCTTAATAACCCCAAAAAGGAGCCCAAAATACCTTCCTAGGAGCTAAAGCCCCCCAAAAGGGGCTAAAACCGTAAAAGGAGCTAAAATTACGGTGGAAGGGGTTAAAATCCCAAAAAAGGGGCTAAAGCCCGAACCAAGGGCTTAAAACCCTAAAACCCAAAAAAAGCTATAAAAGGAGGGTGGGGGTCACTCTCAAAACACTTCTCCCTTACATACTAGTATGCTTCCCGTGGATGCCTCGAGACACATTTGCCTCTCAAGCCACCCACATTCCCTCTCTTCCATTTCCATTGAGCCATAGCTCCCCCAATCCAAGAGAGGTGCTTCCACAAGCTAGGGAATGGTGGCCCATTTCCACCAAAGAAGGTATTGCTTGTCATTCTTGCTTTGTTTCTTTGCTTCTTAGTTTTCTTTGCTTTCTAACCCATGTTTCATTTGCAGGTTTATGTTTAACATTGTTTTGCAGGTATTTAGGTTTATTATTGTTGAGAATTTGTTTGTAGGTCTTTGGAAGCGGAACCCTAACTTGTGTTTGCAAAGGGGTTTACCATTGTTTCCATCATTTCTCCATTTTTTTCTTTCTATTTTTAGTTTAGTTTCTATCCCTTTACATTCCATTTTTCCTTTCAGTATTTTATCCACGTAGGAACCTACCCTTCTGTCCTATAGATAGAAGAGAGCCATTCCTACCCCTGTAGAAAGGAGAAATCCTTGCTACAAGGGTTGTCCAACCCATGGAGGTCATTAGGAGTTTTCCATGTGTTGTCCACCCATTTAAACCTCTGTTGTTTGTTTAGTTGGGAGTGTAGGAATATATTAAACCCAATCACAACTTAGGATGAAATAATTAATCATTATTTGATTAATTATTCACCCACTAGCTTAATTAGTTGGCATCCACTTGCACCTTAAAGTCAATACATGCCATCTATATACTAGGAATGATTTATTTCCAATTCTAGGTTGATCTTGACCACCTTTTGACCATCCAGAATTAGTATACAGGACTTTACAGCAGATTCTGCTTTATTCTTCTTTTTCGAATTTTCCTGCTTTTCTATGGATAAGATAAAAGCTAGTCAACTAGGAAACTAGGAGATTTTGTTTCCAACCCATCCTCCATTAGTTTTTCTCCATTTTCTAGGATTAGCATTTTATTTCCATCTCCTTGAAAACTCACTCATGCTTTTTCCAACTCGTGAGGTCCTTGATAGATTTGGTAAGTGCTTTAGCCACCTATGGGGGTTTGCTATATTTTGGTAAGTCAACGTTTTTGAGCTTTATGAGTTGTTTCCAAAAAATTAAATTTTCCTATGAGGGATGTACTATTTATGTACACTATTATTCATAATTATTCAATGGAAGGATACACACCAATATTCATTTCTTCATTCATGTGATTTAGTCTCTTTTCTTCTCTCTATTTTTCATGTGTATGCTTGTGATAATTCTTAGTAGCAAGATCTATTTCCTGTGCTTCTTATTAGCATCATTGCACATAGAATTGATATATTATTTCTACATGGTATCATAGAAGCAAGGTTGATCAAGTCTACAGAGTTGAGGAGCACATCCAGTCTCCTATCCCTCTCTGAAGAAGAGCTTGTCTAGCTTACAAGATTTTCTCCTAGTTTGTTTTGCAGGTTGCAGAGATTTTATTATTGAGCACATCAATTCAGCAATATGTATTCTTCATCAGCTATAATTATCACTTCCTTCAACTACCATGAATGGAAATCCAAAATCTCCATTCTATTACGCAGTAGAGGATTATACAAAGTTACACTAGCTTTGGAGAATGAGCCCAATGCTGTGATTGAGAAAGCTAAGTGGCATAATTGGTTGGATGAAGCCTATGGATTGCTTTTCCTCTCTATTTCTCCTGATATACTCTTTCATATAGATTGTTTTACCACTCCAAACCAAGTATGGACTCAATTGGAGTCTCTCTTTGGAGTTCAAGATGAGCTAAGAGCGCATCAATTGGAGATTGAGTTATTCTCACTGAGTCCAAGAAATTTTGAATCTCTTGAGGGTTTCTTCACCAATTTCAAGTCACTTGTTCTAATTCTCAAGCAATGTGGGATTGAGAAAGCATATGATCAATTAATCCTTTCCATTCTTTCAAAATTGGGTCCTGATTACTCAGTTTTTGTGTCTACCTTTCATGCAACTAAACTTGTTGTTCCTAAGTGGAAAATGCCTTCTTTAAATTCTTTTCTTGATTCACTAAAAAGGGAGCAAGATAAATTGATCCATATGAATGTCCTTAATTATTCAAATGGAAAGGATCATGCTCTCTTGGTTCAAGGAAGCAAGAAATTCAAATCAAAAGAGAAGCAAATTGTAAAGAAGCCAAAGTCAGAAAGTGAAGATGAAGATTCATATGAAGATTTAATGAAGAAAGTTAAGAATAAAGGGAGCACATCCAAGTGTTCTTATTGCAGCAAGGGTTTTCATTCAGAGAATAAGTGTTTCAAGAAGAATATGGACATCATGTCTCCGCTTCTTGAGAAGCACAAGATCGAAGTTCCAAATGAACTAGAGAAGCCTGATGATTCCTCAGAACAATGTCATACTGCGCAGTTCCAAGGTGATATAACTTATGGTTTGAGTGCCAGAGTTATCTCCTTTTCTCATATCTCTGATATAGATTTATTCTCTGATATATCAGAATCATAAATATCAGAACCTTTCTTTGATGATCCTCCTCTCAGTCTACTAGATTCATCTCCCAAAAATTGTAATTTTTCACTAGATATTGACTTACCTTTGAGCAGCTCTTCCTCACAAGCTTGTATATATAATTTAGAAGATTGTTTGTAGGCTGATATGCATGTAATGACACATATAATACCACCATCCATACCATATACCATACCTCTGAATAATCCAAAGACTATATAAATCCCAAGATCACTAGTTGATTCCTCTTTAGTCTCTTATGCAGTGATATTTATCTTACTTGGTTTGAAGTCTTTCCTATCTTTCATTGGATGGTTATCCATGTCCTTAGTAATATTTGGACTGATATTAAACATGTTTGTATCTTTTCTAAACACTTATGTTTCAGATCTTAAGCCCATCCATCATTCATATTTTTACACCTATCAGTTTTCCCCAATTGTTCATAATTTTCCTAGTCTAGCCCTATATCCTCATGGAGCCACTAAAGCCTTTGTATTTGCTGTTCCATATGATAATGTTTCTGATATATCAAAGTTTTATCAGCCTCATATCAGATATATATAGGTTCTACAGCATATTGGAAGATTTAAATGTGATTCACATCACAATTTTGCAGCTATTCAGGGAATTAGGTGTGAAATAAATTGTCTTAACTTTTGTACTCTTTGGGAAGGAGTATGCACATATCTCTTTCCCATTTCAGATTATGTTTGTAGATCAGAGTTTGATAGCAGAAATAAGAATTAATATAATTCTCCTACTTCATCAGATGATGAGATACAAGGAGTCTCTCCTCTTCCTTCCTGCGGGTTCTACACTCCAGCACATGATCATGGAGTTCATGATTTCTTCAACAAGTCTTCCATCCAGAAGTAGTTCACTCAGCTGATTCAAGTGAAGATAAGGATATGTTGAAGACATATTATTTCAAAATTGTGTGCCTTGTCCTATCTTGAGGGAGGATTTTCCCCATGTGGTTTTGCCTCTTTCCTCACTTTTCTAGATATAATAATTGTTAAAGGGTGACCATAGCCTTGTTGCTGGGCCCTATATGCATCCATATGCATCCATATTTTTTGTCATACCATCATAAATTTAGACTTATAGGGGGGTGTAGGAATATATTAAACCCACTCACAACTTAGGATAAAATAATTAATCATTATTTGATTAATTATTCACCCACTAGCTTAATTAGTTGGCATCCCCTTGCACCTTAAAGTCAATACATGCCATCTATATCCTAGGAATGATTTATTTCCAATTCTAGGTTGATCTTGACCACCTTTTGACCATCCAAAATTAGTATATAGGAATTTACAACAGATTCTGCTTTACTCTGCTTTTTTTGCTTTTCCTATTTTTCTATGGATAAGATAAAAGCTAGTCAACTAGGAAACTGGGAGCTTTTATTTCCAACCCATTATCCATTAGTTTTTCTCCATTTTCTAGGATTATCATGTTATTTACATCTCCTTAAAAACTCACTCATTCTTTTTCCAACTCATGAGGTCCTTGATAGATTTGGTAAGTGCTTTAGCCACCTATGGGGGTTTGCTATATTTTGGTAAGTCAGCCTTTTTGAGCTTTATGAGTTGTTTCCATACAATTCGATTTTCCTATGAGGGATTTACTATTTATGTACAATATTATTCATAATTATTCAATGGAAGGATACACACCAATATCCATCTATTCATTCATGTGATTCAGTCTCTTTTCTTCTCTCTATTTTTCCTGTGTATGCTTGTGATAATTCTTAGTAGCAAGATTTATTTCCTGTGCTTCTTCTTAGCATCATTTCACATAGCATTGATCTATTATTTCTATAGGGAGAAGTTATAGCTGGGGAGTGGTGGGTGGTAGGACTGCTATTCTTTTCCCCACGTACACTCCACCAGCGAGCTCGCTCTTCCTCATGCAGGGACAGGGGAACGGTCACCAATCTTCCACTCTTCCACCCACATTTTTGGGGGTTTTTCTTAGTCTCACGTAGGGAGATCGGTTACTCTCCTCCCACTGTGATTCATTCTGGTTATCCTCACGCAGAGGGATATTTCTATATCCTCTTGCGTCATTTAGTTCTCCATCATGGTTTCTTTTGTCTTTACCATCTTACACAGGCAAGAGTCTCCTCTCTTCGCCTTCTCACACACAGGAAATCGGCATTGTTCTTCCTCACACAGGGAGATGGGGAAAGGGGGTTTTGGTCTCATGAATTTCCTGTGCAGAAGCCATTCAAGTTTAGGGGCTGAGTGTATGTATGTTAACGTCATGGATTTTGGTCAGCATATCTATTCTTCCTTGTCTAGGATTGAGAATCGGACTTCTCTTCCATTTAGGACTGTGTAATGTTGCCGCCACTTCATTGTTGAGTCGAGGCTGTGGTTTTTCGCCTGATTTGGTTGTTTGTTGTGGTTTTTCCCTCCATTGTTCATGGTTTGTTGTGGTTTCCCCACGTTTTGTGTTGCTGCGAATGTAATCATCTTTTGGTTTCCACTGAGTTGTTTTGGCCATGCTAGGGCCAAGAACAACTCTGAAACATCTTGTTTGACCTGATCTATGTTCCCTTATCGTTTGGGTTGTCACCCTGTTGTATTTTTATTCTGCACAGAGCTGTGAACTATTTCTTTTACTGTGGTATGCAGTGGTTGGTCCTCAGATTGTTGAGAGTAGAATTAGAGGCTAGTTACTGAGAACCTGGTGTTTGGAGCCACTCAGATAAAAGGAGACTACTGGCTTTATTCTCCACAACCCTTGAAGAGTATTGGAAAGGGAATTCAGGGATTGAGGGACTATAAAGTAGAGAAAGGACTGATTCCCAATGTTGGATGTGTGGATGTCTTAGAAGTCAGGTTAGCTTTGGTGTAGGTGTCCTTAGCTCTCCATTCAGACCACCAGCTTAGCATTTAGCCTTTCCTAGCTCCTTGATGGCTTGATAAACCCTACGGTGTGGGCTTGGCTAATTTGTGTACCTTGGCTATGTGTAAGCCTTCTTTGAACCTTATTCCTTGAAGAATCATGCCCAGCTTAGGGGTGGCAGTGTTGCTGAGAGATTGATGAGCATGCTGGCCTATGGTTGGGTGGAACGTTGCAGCGACGTAGCTGGTTGGAGGACAAGTTCTTATCAAATGAGTATTTTTTACTATTTCGTCTATGCATTTATGTTTATTGATTAATGAATATGATGAACATGTGGTATGCTTGAATGAATGTATGTTTGCTTCCGCTATGTATATGAACGATTATGCATCTTAGTGTGTTTTATGTTTTAATATTTTTTTCAAGCATTATATGCCTGTTCATGTTCATGGAGCTATTAACCTGTATGTTTGGTGATAATAGCCTCCTCTTTGTTGGTCGGATGGTCAGGGACATTACAGAATGGTATCAGAGCTAAAGGTTGCAGCATGGGCCTGAATGGGCCATGGAAGGTCACCTAGCAGAGGTAGTTTTCCTTCTTCCCAATAGAAAACAGAATAAAATCTGTGCATGACAAGAGAATTTTGGAAAAATTATCTAAGTATTGGGACCATTGGATCATCGCAGGACTTAGTCCGAAGTCCTGCCGATGCATCGGATCAGCTAAGCAGAAGGCCTCCCGATGGGAACCATGGAGGAAAAAAATTTCAGAATTTTCTCTAAGTGTTCAAGCTCTCGGCCATCGAAAAACTTAGTGGGACACACCTTCGACGCAGCGGAAGTTTTAGGCGAAAGGGTTTTGGATGGTGTTGGAAGAGAAATATGAAGGAAATAAAAGTTTGGAAAAATTATTCTAAGTTCGATGACTACATCGGAAATATTTAGTTGATTGCATGCCCATCGTTGCGGCTGGCTAGTGGACTACCCCTCCGATGGGTAGTGGCTTCAACCGCCGATTCCGTAGAGGCTAGTGCTTCCAACAGCCGATGAGAAAGAAAAATTTGAAGATTTTTTTTCGAATAAGGATTTTGGAAAAACAGAAGAAGTTCAAGCCAAAATGTCAGCTCAACTTAGCTGAGGGACACCGAAACAGTGGCAGAAGATAGAGGATCTGAGCCCTGAGATCATCAGCAGAAGGTATGTTTTGATGAAAATCAGTGGACGTAGTCACTGATACATCGATGGAAAAGGAGGGAATCTAGTTGGTTGAGCCACCGATATAGTGGCAGGAAGGAGGAAAAGATAACACGTGAGGATTTTCAAAAATTTGTTTAAGTACTGGAAACATCGGCAAGGGATAGACGATGACAGCCTCGATGCATCGGTGGAAAGAGAGAAAGTTAGTTGGTGGAGCCGATGACAACGACGGTGGAAAGAAGATAAAGAGGAACATTAGAGGAAATTTCAACTCAAAATGGGCCTCCTAAAAAGAATTAATAAAATAATAGTTAATGTTAGGTATAACTCCCGATTCATTCCATTACATAGCCAAAAGAATTTATTTATACATTTCATAGGACGGTTGTGCTTCACCTTCCGTCCAGCCTTTTCGGCTTCCTGACTATTCAGTTTTCTTTATTTATTTACAATAATCCCAAATGGATTATATTCTAACAATCCCCCTCTTAATCCGAAGGGGTGTTCGTAAGTCCGAGCATGTTTCTAAATATTTCAAACTTTTCTCATCCAAGCGCTTTGGTGAAGATGTCTACAATTTGATCATTTGTGGAACAATGTCGAAGATGGACTGTCTTGGCCTCTACATGATGTCGAATCAAATGATACTTTGTGTTGATGTGTTTGGTTTGATCATGGAATCTAGGATTCTTAGCCAGCTTGATTGCAGAAGTATTGTCGACCAATAATGGAGTTGAGTTCTCTTGTTTTTCTTGCAAATATTCAAGTATCTTCCTGAGCCATACTATTTCTTTCGTTGCTTTAGCTGCAGCCACATATTCTGCTTCTGTTGTTGAATTTTCCAGAACTGACTATTTGCGTGATATCCATGAGACAGTTGCTGATCCAAGACTCATAGTGTATCCAGAATTTGATACTCCTGTCTTCTTATCGCCATCAAAATCTGAGTCTGAGTACCCAATAAGTTTGAAGTCATCCACTTTAGAGTACTTGAGTCCAACGTCTTGAGTCCCCTTCAAGTATCTTAGAACTCTTTTTGCAGCTGACCAGTGTCCTTCACAAGTTTTATGCATGAACCTTGAAAGTATGCCAACAACATAAGAAATATCTGGTCTAGTTGTTGTAAGATAGATAAGGCTTCCTACAAGTTGTCGATACTTGGTCGCATCCTCAAATTCTTTTCCTTCGCTTGATGTGAGCTTCATTTTCTGTTCCATTGGAGTAGATATAGGGTTGCATTTTGTCATGCAAGATTTGTTTAGTAGTTCTCCAACATATTTTTTCTGAGATAGGAATATGTACTTAGGATGTTGAGTGACTTCAGTTCCTAAGTAATAGTGGAGATGTCCCATATCTGTCATTTCAAAGATCTTTTTCAAATATTTCTTTATGGATGATATATAGCTCTCATTGTTCCCTGTCATTAAAAGATCATCTACATACACCACAAGATACACAACTCTTCCAACTTTCTTTATAAATAGTGTTGCATCATCAAGATCAAAATGTTTGAAATTTAACTTCAAAAGATGCTTGGTTAACTTTTCATACCATGCGCGAGGCGCTTGTTTTAGGCCATACAAGGATTTGACAATCTTGCATACCTTTTGTTCTTTTCCTTTCACAACAAATCCTTCTGGCTGAGACATGAAGACATTCTCTTTGAAGTCTCCATTCAAGAAAGCAGTCTTCAC
This sequence comes from Pseudotsuga menziesii, assembly GCA_001517045.1. Lineage (NCBI taxonomy): Eukaryota > Viridiplantae > Streptophyta > Pinopsida > Pinales > Pinaceae > Pseudotsuga > Pseudotsuga menziesii. The sequence continues at coordinate 57,058 of LPNX011031760.1, read as the reverse complement.
ATCCATTTGATGAACTTTCCACCCTTTCTGAGCAACTAAAGAGACTAAAGTACGAATGGTAGCCCATTTTGCTGTAGGAGAAAATGTTTCTTCATAGTCAATTCCTTCCTTCTGTGCATAGCCTTTTGCTACAAGCCTCGCTTTGTGCTCTTCAAGTGATCCATCTGATTTGTATTTGTTCTTGTACACCCACTTGCAGCCAATTGGTTTGGTTCCAACTGGAGGGTCAATCGGCTTCCAAGTTCCATTCTTTATGAGTGCATCATACTCATTCTGCATAGCTTCTTTCTACTTAGCACAAGTAGAAGCTTCTTCAAAGTAAGTTGGTTCAAAGTTAGCAGATAAATTAAATTCACAATCAAATGATACATCCATGTCATCACCTGAATTATCTGCTTCTCCTCCATCTTCATGTCTTTTCAAACTTCTCGTTCCCGTCTTTCCAACTTCATCTGGATGGACACTTTCAAGTGTCTTTGTGGCCTATTTAGGAATCTTCCATGATGGTCCTGGTTGATCAGCTGGTGGTGCTTCATCATTGATTGAGAGTCTTTCAATTCTCTCAATCACATCATCCAGTTGAACCTCTTGTTCAAGTGAAGTAGTAGGAACTTCTTCATGCGGGGGAGTTGGTGCTTCATATGGAAATTCCAAATGTTGATCCAGAAGAGGAATCCCCCCTTCAAGGTTTGGAATTTCATATTCATTTTTAGAATATGTCTTTGGATGAGGATAACTTTCCAAATGATCAAGCTGTCTCTCAATGGACTGGTCATTTTTATTAGTTTCAAGAAAAATGACATCTCTCGAAATAACAAATTTCTTGTTTACCTCATCATACAAATGGTATGCCTTGGAGTATTCTTCGTACCCTAGGAAAATGCATCTTCTGCTTCGAGCACCAAGCTTGTTTCTTTGCTCCATTGGAATCAAGGCATAACAGGTGGAACCAAAAACTCTGAGATGCCTGACTGAAGGGAGATGGCCAAACCACATTTCATGTGGAGTCTTGTTATCAAGAGCATTTGAGGGACTTCTATTTCTCAAATAGGCTGCACATTTTACTGCATCACCCCAAAACATTAGCTTTACATTCTTGAAAAACATCATTGAGCGAACCATATTCATTATGGTTCTATTCATTCTTTCTGCTACACCGTTTTGTTGAGGATTGTAGGGAACGGTAGTCTGATGTGCAATTCCATGTTGAAAAAGATAATTTTCAAAATCATTTGAAGTGTATTCTTTCCCATTATCAGTACGAAGTGTACCAATTTTAGATTGTGCTTGTTTTTCTATCAATGCATGAAAGTCTTTGAATGTTTGAAATGCTTCTGATTTTGTCTTTAAACAGTAAATCCAGCACATTCTTGAGTAGTCATCAACAAATGTCATAAAATACTTATTCCCATTTGCTGAAGGAGTTGGCATTGGGCCACATAAATCAGAATGTACTAATTCTAATTTCCTACTTGCTCTGAAGTTAGATTCATGGAATGGTAGCTTACTATGTTTCCCTAATATACATGCATCACATTTGTTCTTCTCTTTGGGAATGGTGGGAAAACCAAATACACCATTCTTTCTCAACAAACGAAGACTGTTATAATTTAGATGACCAAATATTGCATGCCACAATGAGCTAGATGACATATTACCTTCCCCATGTTGAGAGAGGTAGGCATAGTTCTGAAATATTGCGGATGAACCCTTGAGCTTCAGCAGCTTTCCATCTTCGTATCCAGTCATGATGACTTTGTTGTCAGAGGAATTTCTTATTTCAACGATTCCATCAAACATGTGGATGGAATGGCCTTGCTGTCGAATTTACACCATGGACAGCAAGCTTCTTTGCAACTCTGGAAGATAGAGAAAATTCTTCAACAAGAAATCAGAGAACCCAGGCATCTTCAGTCGAATGGTGCCCATTCCCTTTGGTTTAATACTTGACTTATCTACAAAGTAAACTATGCCATCTATTGTTTCATTAAGTTCTTCAAAACAGTCTTTTCTAAATGTCATGTGTGATGTTGCACCAGTATCAAGCAGCCAACAATCTTTATAAGATGAAAGTGAAGTCATTTCATTAATTCCAAGATTACAATGTGCAAAAATACAAGAATCAGAATATTTAATAGCATCTTGGTCATATTTCTTCTGGTTATGCTTGTCTTTGATGGAGTCCCATGAGGCCCAACATTGATCTGATGTGTGCCCAGTCTTTCCACAACGCTTGCACTACAAATTTTATCTTTTGCTTCTACCCCCTCTGCCTCTGAAATTTATTCTTCCTCGTCCTCTCTTGCTACAATCTCCCTTGGAAGGGTCTTTGGATTGGTCTTTGCCAGCTAGGGTAGCACCAATAATAGATGCCAAAGAGTGCATCTTTACAACTGTTAGTGTAATTTACAATAATAAACTTGATATGACAAAGATAAATAGAAAAACAATAACCTTGCAGGTCTACAGCCTCTTCCAAGGTGATTTACAATCTTAATATGCTGTGAACTGTCACAAAATATAGGGTTTTGAATAGCACCAGTCAACGATCTCAGCTATATGAAAGAAGCAGGTCTAAGTCTTTGCTACTTTTTACAATACAGTCCTTGTAAAATTACATCTACACTAGCTAGCATAAACAATGTCTTCAACAAGCTCTATTCACTATGCAAGTCTATGTCTCTGTCATAGTATTTACATCAGTCTAAGACAATTTGCAGCAATACAATTTATATGGTGGTGTACAAACATAAAAAATAATAAGCTCTGCAACCATTTACAACAATATTTTCATGTCACACCTTTGCATCAAGTAGATCATACCTGCCACATCCATTTCTATAGCTTTCACGTAAATACTATATATCCAAAAAGCTCTGGAAATAAACAAAATTTCTTCAGCTCTTAATAGTCACAAAGAAATTTTGACAGTCACAAAGAACTCAGACCCAACAATACCACTTCAAAGAACATGCAGTCTTCACTTCAATGCAGTCTTCACTGCTATGCTGTGATTCTTTCAACAATATACCACTTCAACACTCTCCTCAGCTTCCACGCAGGCATCTCTTCTCCACGCAGCAGACCCCAACACAGCATACTTGCAGTCTTCAGCATAAAAGATAGGTTTTATGTAGTCTTCAGGTCGCAGCAATTAATACACTCATCAAGAATTAGGTCAAGCAACAATCTTCAACACAGCTTTCAACGTGGTCACAGATGTGAGGAGGGAGAGGTAGAAATTAGGGTTTGTGTATTTCAGCCAACAAAAAAATGCATTATCTCCATGTGTATTCCCAAAACGCATTCTCCAACGCAGCAAGAGTAATATTTCTCCAACGCATTCACACGCAGTATTCTTCAGTAGTCTTGAATGCAGTCTTCAGCAGTCACGATTTACAGCAACCAGCTTTCACGTAGGCTTCAGCTTTCACGCAGACTTCACAAAGTCACCACCAAGAAATAGGGTTACGTAGCATTAATAATGCCATCATTGTGGGAGAGCCCACACGCATCGAGAGAAGTGAATTTTCAATTCTTTGCAATCAAATACTAGAGGTAGCCACACAACAACTCCGCGTAGCAAATAAACGGCAGACGCAGTCTCAAAACAATCACAGGTCACAGCTCCACCTAGTATGAGAGCATAGCTCCACTCACTAGTGCCTTCACGCAATTGAAGAGAATAGCATCTCTTCACAACGCAATCTCAAATCGCAGTCTCCAATGATCAACACAGTGTTCTACATGTGCACAGCCATGGTGGGAGAGCAAGTGGAATTTCATACAATGTACCGCTCAGGAAATTCAATATACAAGCCCAATTTTTGCTCATTTCTTCAGCAGTAGCCCAGCTCATTCAATTCCATCAGACACGTCTCCCCACTTTCTTTTGTCTCTCTGTATCTTCGTAAAAATGGATTTGGATATATTAGATTGAGATTATTTCTCGTTTTCGATCGCCATGGCAAACGAAACTGAGAAGGTGGAGCATTTCTACAGATCGAAGCTTCCAGATATCAATATTTTTGACCATTTATCTCTTCATTCATAACTAAAAAACTCCAAACCAGCGATGGAAACCCCTAGGGCTCGGCCTTGACTAAACGCAGGAGAGGAGTCTCACTCAAAAAACATAGGAGAGGAGTCTCACTCACAAAAACGCAACACAATTAAACTCCATGCATAGTTCGAGGGTAGAAATTAGGGTTAAGCTAATTCAAAACATTTTAGCAGAGAATAAACACACGCAGATGGAGGACTGAAATGCAGTAACACATACAATGCATGCACTGGTAGGAGGGAAGAGAAGAGGCCAGACTGGCGATGGGCAGGTATTCTGGCAATGCACTGGCAAGAAGAATGCCAGGACTGAAATGCAGCAGGAAGGAGTTATGGCAGCGCTCCGATACCACTTGTTAGGTATAACTCCCGATTCATTCCATTACATAGCCAAAAGCATTTATTTATACATTTCATAGGACAATTGTGCTTCACCTTCTGCCTAGCCTTTTCGGCTTCCTAACTATTCAGTTTTATTTATTTATTTACAATAATCCCTAACGGATTATATTCTAACAGTTAAAATAATAAAATAATATTTATTAATTTTGGAGGAAGGAAAGAAAAAAACTACTTTTTTGTTTGTATTTTTGACATATCTCCATGTGTTTTTACTCAAATTTCGATCGAGAGAGCTTGTTGGATGCACAATTAAATTATACATCCAACGTGTTCCCACTCAGAATACTTTTGACGGACCCCGCTACCCCAAAACAAGAAATACCTGAAAAAACATGATGATGACATCATCATCACGTTTTTTCAGGTATTTCTTGTTTTTGGGGTAGCAGGGTCTATCAAAAGTATGCCGAGTGGGTACTTGTTGGATGAGGAATTTAATTCCACATCCAAAAAGCTCTCCCAATCGAAATTTGAGTAAAAACACGGGGAGATATGTCGAAAATACAAACAAAAAAAGTAGTTTTTTTTATGATACCTATCCCCAAATTTATATTAAAAAAGTGTTTAAAAACTATATGGTGTTTCAAATTTAAAGCAATTTCATTTGCTAACACATGATGACATGGAATTTGAATCAAAGTTAAAAGGCCCATTTTGAGTTGAAATTTCCTCTAATGATTTTTGAAAAAAAAAATTCTAAGTCATGAGACCATTGGCGATTGACGGAGTTTTAGCTGATTGGATAGTCGATGATTAGGTGATGGGATTGCCGACAATTAGAGGATGAGGTTGCCAATGCGGTGACAGAATATAAGATAAGGTTTTGATGGATATCTCCCAAATATCACTGAAACGTCGGTGAATGTTAGTGGTTTGAAGAGCTGACGCAGCGACAGACAAGGAAAGAAAAATTTTGCCGAAGTGCTGAAATCATCAAAAAATATTAGAAGTTTGGTCCGCCGATGCATCGGCAAAGATTAGTTACTTTGAACACCGATGAACGTCAGAAAGATTTAGGCATTTGTGATTCCATCGTTGCAGCTGTAATTTGTACTATCATTCTGACAATTAGTGTTTTGGTCATCGACGCAGCAAAAAGAATTGTTGTTGGAATCACCGATATGGCAGAGAAGACTAGTGGATCAGATCGTCGATACACCATAGTCCGTGGCATCGCCGATAAAGGGCTCAAAAGCTTAGATGGATGGGGATCCAAAATAGTGAAAGACACTAGCTGTTTGACTGGCGATGAACAGTCCTTGGTATCGTCGATGTAGCACCAGGATTAAGTGTTCTAATCACCAATAAAGATCGAAAGATTAGATAATTACAGGCCCGAAACAGCGGAAAACGTTAGCTGTTTGACCACCGAGGGATAGCCTTTGGCATCACCGATAAAGTCTAGAAGCATAGATGAATAGACCATCGATACCATTGAAAGGGTTAGTTGTATGGCTACCGATGAGCAGTGGAGGGAATTAGTCGTTCTGACCACTGAAACATTGGAATGTTAGTTGGGATGAGACCCGATTCTATTCAAGAATTTTGGGGTTTTCAAAGTGGAATTTCTCTCAGCAAATTCCAACTGTTTTCAGTGGATTTTCAGGAGACTTCCAGTGGATTAGAGGGTTGAAAAGGAAGAGAATTCCAGGTGGTTGAAGTTCGCATTCCAAACCAAATTCAGTGGTGTGTTTTGCCATCATTTTTGAAATGGTGTGAATTTCACAACCAAGGTTAGAATGAAGCATGTGGATAGGAAGAATTTGAGTGTAGAGCAACAAAATGCTAGTAATTGCTTGGAAGAGAAATGTGCTGCTATCAATATGGACAAATCCGGGAATTGCATGCCTAGAGGTGGCAAGACCATGAATTCAAACCAGCTGTTGTGTGGAAGAGGAGTTCCATGCAAGGATGAGGGAATTGAAAAGGGAAATTTCCTTAAACCTTGTCTTGCTAATTACGATTACAATTTTTATACATGAAATGTATGCCTATATTCCTTGCATGCATAGGATATTACATGTTGGTAAGAATAGTGAGAATTATACATTTATAATGTACCGCTAATGGTAAATATTGCATTAGTGTTGGCATTAGTGGAAAAAACAACGACAACATGGACATGGCTGAATATGTTGTTGATGTTGACGAATGTGACTAGCAACTCTATGGAGAAAGGGATAAGGTAACAAGTCCAGAATCAAAAGTTGGTGAGCAAATTCCACAATCTCCTACAAAAGACCAACCAAACTGATAATGTCAAGGGTGTAAGTAGGACCCATGAAGGTAAGAGTTTAATTATGACAATTACGTGAAGTAGTAAAAGCAAGAAGTCTCATACCATGTGGGTATTTGAATTTTATACTACATTCATAGAGAAATGTGTCATGCATGTATTATGTTGTTATGTGCTTAGTAGCCCAAGGAAAGTAAGCACTGATGATCTTGATTATAGTCATGCATCCTATATGAAGTAGTCATGGTTATGCCATGCATGGTATGTGTGAATGCATAGTACTCCTTAATCAATGCAGGATAGCATTGAGTGGATATGCATTAAAAGATTTTGTAAATCTGGTAGTTACACATTGAGTGGATGCATATGAAGGGTGTGAGTAACTGATTACATAAGTATGGGTGCAATTGTTGTGGTGCATTGCATGAATGCATTGAGATAGTGCATGTGATATTAGTAAAAATGATGAATTGATGACAATTTTGGAACCATTCAAAGAGTTGTTATGAATGCAGGATAATAAGTGCATAAAGAGGATAGTCATGATCAATTGGCTGCCAAAAATGCTCTATGGATGGGCTATGTGGTACAATGATACGCTTGTGAAGTAAGGAGTATCTAAACAGTTCATTTAAAATTGCATAAATGATGTGACTACACCTTGAAAATGTTAGTATGATAATGATTGCGTGAAGTAAATGAGTTTTGGTAATATTGATGTGATTAACAGCTGGAAATATTTAAATTCTGAAAATACTTCAGTAATTGTTGCAGCAATGAAAAGGTTATATGCATCAAGACTTACCAAGTGTTTGGTTGATTGAAGTTCAAGTTTCGGGTAGATTGTTTGGAGCATGGCAATGAGAGTAAGACCATGACAAAGGACGGAATCTACCATGTGAAAGGGCCAAACCTCATGAGAAGAGTATCATGGCTATGATAATAGTTTGTATGCATAATGAGTTGTCAAATTTGAATTGTGAATTTTGGATTTGCGAAATTGCTGACAACTACTAATCACTATTGACTTGCATAAGATTGTGTCAGGAGGACGCATTGTAAGTAGGTATTCATGTTATGCTAGTAAGCATGAAATTATAATGGGCATAGCGGTGCTGCTTACAAGAGACCCACAAATGAGCATCACCTCATTGCTAAGCAAATCAATTTCTGTAGTAAACAGAGTTGCAAATTCTCATTGAGTTTAATTGCTAATATCATTGCTTGGTTATGGAACAATCAAATTTGGATTGTATTATAAGATAATGATTAACTGATTGGCTATTTGATGAATGTTCTAGGGGTACACATTGCAGGAAGATCATGTGTGATGACCTACAGGAGCCAAACTTCATGGGAAGGTTTTCCCCTTATTTTGAAAATGGGTTTTGGGTGAAACTCCATTGGACACTTGGAAAATGTCTCATCTGCACTACATGTCTGGTAAGCAACATGAGTGAGATCGTATAGATTATGTCGGTAAGACATGTGTGGATACAAAATGAAAAGAGGAGTTGGGATGGAAAACCGAGGGACTGTCAACTCAGAGAAGGGAGCCCCCATTCCTCCTTAACAAAGGAATATTGCCTCAGCAAATGGATAAGTGTTCTGTGACCCTACCTAAGAATATGCATGAAGAGCATGTTTTGATTTTGTTTCTGTTAGGGCAGATTGCTTGAGTATGCATAGGGCCTACATGGCACACACTAGAAAAGGGTGCACACTTTTCCAATGTCGGATCATGGAAGGGTTTTCAATATTGATTACACCCTCGGGAGTGGATGCACTCCTGGTGTCTCAATACTTGATAGAGAATGATATGAAACATGATTACGATTTTTAGAGCAATAACGCTACAAATATGCTTATATTGTTTGTGATGTCAGGATAAACAGATGTAGTCTGGTATTGAACATTGAATGGACAATGGCTTGAGCTTATCCTACCTCCTACTAAAGAGCACAGAGAAGGGGACATTCCTGAGGGATTGTCAACTCAGAGAAGGGAGTGGTCTCTTGTGTGATATGGGGTAGTGGAATTAGAACTCACTACCAGAAATGAGACCTAGAAATGGTCATTTATTGTTGATATAAGTGCATGTGTTATTGTTGATGGCCTGATAAACCCAACTGTGTTGGCTTAGATGATGATTGGTTGTTGATATAAGTGTATTGTTGATATAAGTGTATTGTTGATATAAGTGTAGGAGATTTGTTGATGGTATGATAAACCCAACTGAAGATTGGCTTGACTGTGCCTGATATATGTATAAAAGGATGTTGTGAAGAAGCCTACGTGCTGGCCTAACATCCAAGTCCATAGACAATCCCAAGGCTTGCAAAGCGAAGCAAGATCCTATGGACCAACAAGGAAATGCACAATAAAGATAAGTATTGGTTTATTTTGCAATTCTTGCGTATGAATATGCATGTGTATATGATTCAGTTATGATGTTTTAAGCTCTTGTTTAAGAGATAAAAACCAATGAGAATAAACTAAACATGTGAATCTATTCAATGTTTGAATATAGGTATCCCTATAAGTGAGGACTATGAGAGCATCCTAGGGGTGCATGTGGACATGTGACTGTCTTGAAGAGCTCAGAATGAGAAGTAACGAAAAGGGTGCTAGTGAGACTGTGAAGGTGCTAGCAGCTGAGACAAACCATGTGGGGAGGATCCATGGTTGAGAGGTTTGAAATAGACCGGAGACACTAAGTGTCATGACCAAGAGGGATTGGTCCAGCATTCATGGTGAAGTGAAAGAGGCTGAGAGCATGAAAATCCACAGTAGTGTTGTGGGTTCCAGGATGGAACAAAAAAAAGAGGGGAAAAACTCTTGCTACTCTCTCTTGCCTTTTTTATTATATACATATATATACTTATGCATTGTGAAAACAAAAGATTGTTGAATGCATGTATGACTGAAAATAGAATGTGTGTGTTTGCTTAAAGTAAATTGTGAATGCTGGAATGGTTAATTCCCTACCCAAGAATGGACATGAATGAGCTCATGTGCCTATTGGGAAGGCATGAAAAATATGAAAGTCTCCTTGATGAGACTTGGACTGTCATGCCAACAGGGCAATAAATTGACTGATTTTAATGCCTATATTATGCTTGGTCTAAGAAAATTTCAATGATGCATTTCATAGGTGAGAAAAGTGAAGCCCAGTGTGCACATTGATCATGGCAGCAGACCAAAAGCTGTTGGACTTGGCTAGAAGTCTCCTTCAAATGATTGCCAGGACCCAAGAGAATCTTGGAGAGATGTTCAAGATACAGAAAAGGAAGAATGAGATGAACCACTAGATTTTGCAAGACTCTATTGGTTTGCAAAAGGAGGTAAAAATCCTTCTGGGAGCAATCCATAAAGGCAAGGAAAGTGGATCAATGATGGGACATTTGTTCAAGCAATCCATTAAGAAATGTTCTAGGCATGAAGTCTCAAAGGAAATTGAGCAGGAGAAGATGAAGCAGCCAGCAAAATGTTGGAAATGTGGAGGACATCATTTATGCCGAGACTACCCAATGAGGGAACATAAAGAGGGCAGCAGCCACAAAGTTCCTCAACTTGGGGATGAGCCGAAAGCTGAGAACCAGCAGGAGAAGCTCGTGGAAGCCGAGGGGCTTGGTCCTGAAAGTTCAAAGTAAATAATTGAACATAGGACAGATCTGCAAAAATTTTGAAATTTTGATGTGCAAATTGTATATGTATTCCTATGTATTGGAACACTAAGGACGATGTTATTCCAAGGGGGAGGGAATTGTGATGTCCGCGGTTTTTACCCTAGTTACATTAAAAGGTACATGATGTATATATTGTAATTAATCATGGTGAGGAGCTAAAGGAAAAATCCTCACCATCGATTTGGTTGTGTATGTTTCGGCAATAGGGATCGTTGTCGATGGTATATCGTGCTATATGGCACAGTATAGTTTTGGCATCATGTAAATATGCACATCAATTAAAATAAACCTACAGCCATCTACGACAGTGCAACGTTGAATGAAAAGGGCATGACTCCTAAGGTTAAGGGGGGGGGTTTTCCAACCCGTGAAGGTCATTGGGATTTTTCCATGTGTCGGCCACCCATTTAAACCTCTATTGTTTGTTTAGTTGGGAGCAGTTATGGCTGGGGAGTGGTGGGTGGGGAGTGGTGGGTGGAAATACTACTAGTCTTTGCCCCATGTACACTCCACAAGCGAGCTCGCTCTTCCTCATGTGGGGACAGGGGAACGGTCACCACTCTTTCACCCACGTTTTTGGGGGTTTTGCTTAGTCTCACGTAGGGATATTGGTTACTCTCCTCCCACCACGAGTGATTCTAGTTATCCTCACGTAGAGGGAGATTTTTGTTTCCTCTTGCACCGTTGAGTTCTCCATCATGGTTTATTTTGTCTTAACCATCTCACACGGGTAGGAGTCTCCTCTCTTTGCCTTCTCACACACAGGAAATCGACATTGTTCTTCCTCACGTAGGGAGCTGGGGAAAGGGGGTTTTGGTCTCATGAATTTCCTATGTAGAAGCCATTCAAGTTCAGGGGCTAAGTGTATGTGTGTTACCCTCATGGCTTGTGGTCGACATATCTATTCTTCCTTGTCCAGGATTGAGAATTAGACTTCTCTTCCATTTAGGACTGTGTAATGTTGCCACCACTTCATTGTTGAGTCGGGGAAATGGTTTTTTCCTTGATTTAGCCGTTTGTTGTGGTTTTCTCTCCATTGTTCATAGTTTGTTATGGTTTCCCCACGTTGTGTGTTCCTGCGAATGTAATCATATTTTGGTTTCCACTGAGTTGTTTTGGCCATGCTAGGGCCAAGAACAACTCTGAAACATCTTGTTTGACCTAAGCTATGTTCCCTTATCGTTTGGGTTGTCACCCTGTCATCTTTTTATTCTACATAGAGCTGTGAACTGTTTTTTTTTACTACGGTATGTAGTGGTTGGTCTTTGGACTGTTGAGAGTAGGATTAGAGGTTGGGTATGCTTCAGAAACTGGTGTTTGGAGCCACTCAGGTAGAGGGAGACTACTGGCTTTCTTCTCCACAACCCTTGAAGACTATTGGAAAGGGAAGTCAGGGCCTGAGGGACTGTGAAGCAGAGAAAGGACTAATTCCCATTGTTGGGTGTGTGGATGCCTTAGAAGTTAGGTTAGCTCTGGTGTAGGCATCCTTATCTCTCCATTGAGACCACCATCTTAGCATTTAGCCTTTCCTAGCTCCTTGATGGCTTGATAAACCCTACGGTGTGGGCTTGGCTGATTTGTGTACCTTGGCTATGTGTAATCCTACTTTGACCCTTATTCCTTGAGGAATCATGCCCAGCTCGGGAGTGGCAGTGTTGCTGAGAGATTGATGAGCACGCTGGCCTATGGTTGGGTGGAACGTTGCAGCGACATAGATGGTTACAGGACAAGTTCTTATCAGATGAGTATTCTTGACTATTTCATCTCTGCATTTATGTTTACTGATTAATGAATATGATGAACATGTGGTATGCTTGAATGAATGTATGTTTTCTTCCGCTATGTATATGAAGGATTATGCATCTTAGTATGTTTTATGTTTTAATCTTTTTTTCAAGCATTATATGCATGTTCATGTTCATGGGGCTATTAACCCATATATTTGGTGATAGTAGCATCCTCTTCATCGTTCGAAGGGTCGGGGATGTTACAACCATTGGTAGTGCAATCCGGCTGGAAAAGGTTAAACCTATACTAACTGGACGGTCATTCAGATAATTTTATGAGCATGAACAAAACCAAGTTTGCTCGAAAATATTTTCTTGATGAGAAAGCTGGGAAAGAGTTTAATGAAAACCCATGGTGAGTTTTTTCATAGAGTTTAGCCCCTCTGCCCAAGAAAGCATAAAAGGATGCAGAGGGGAACGGTCTGGGATTGAATATGCTAAGGTGGTCCTTTTAATATCGTAGTCTACATCATTTGCAAAAGGAGATAAATGAGATGATGTAGATTCCCTTTCCTATACTTTAACGAGTGGGAAAGGAAGAAGCTGTGCTTGGCAATCTTTTCATTCTTTTAGGAGTCAGAAAAGAGCTTAAAAGAAACTCTGGTATGGTCAACCGATTGCGGTGGAACAGGTGGTGCCCCATGTCAGGACAGTGGATAGTGGTTCAAAGGTCATCCATGCATGATGGATGGAGTAGGTGGCTCTTAAACATACCAATAAATGCATGTGATAGATCACGGCAGAGGCACGTGAATCGATGCGACAAAGGCATGCAAACCAAGGTGGCTCTCAGATAGAGGTCACGAGAGCTGTGTGTGATTTTTGGTGGACGGACTTGACTATATGTGATGTGAGTGCAAGTCCAATGGAAGTTATATTCCAAATGCATGCAAAGGAAGTGATCCGTCCTCTAGATGATGGTCTAGGGACCCGCATAAGGTGTGGTGGACGGATTAGACAACTATATTCTAAAATAAAATGACATGCCTTCCGGGTGGTGGCCTGAGAACCCGCATGATTGGTGGTAGGAAAGTGTAATGCAAGTACAAGTCTGAAGACACTTACATCACAATGATGTGGCTCGTAAATCGAGGTAACTTCTAGGAAGTGGTCTTGAAAATGTCTTGTTAAACATGAGACGATGGTCTCATTAGAAGATAGAGGATGGAAATTTGAGCTCGAAGGTGTGATAGGTGTCTCGAACAGGCTCTGGATGACTTTGGATTGGCATCTAATGGTGCTGCCCCTAACTTATGTTGAAAAACATTGTAAAACCAAAAGGGACAAGACTATATTACAAGATGAACTACACGTCACTTAAAGAGGCTATGTTAGAGGGAAAGTGGTTTGGACTTCCAAGGGATCAATAGTCATTCCTTTGTGTGACACGATGAACCCTAGGAGATGGCCCGTTGGGACATAGAAAACACACTTGAAAGGGTTCAAGTAGATCCTGTAATTACAACACCACAGGAAGGTTTGTTGCAAGTTTTCTATGTGTTGTGCTTGGTTCCATGACCGTGCAATGAGGTTGTCAAGATAGACCAACATGATGTGGATGAGGTCGTAGAAACAGTGTGTCATGGAAAGCTGGAAGGTGGCTCTAGCATTCTTCAGACCAGAGGGAATTACTCGATAGGCAAATGTACCCCACGGGATTGTGAATGCAATCTTGTAACGATCTTCTTTTTGGATCTGGATATGGTTATATCTGGAAAACCCGTCCATGAAGGAAAATACCTCATGTCTGGCACCTACATCAATAATCTGATTGATGAAGCATGTTGGGAGGTTGTCTTTGAGACATGCCCAATTTAGATCATGGAAGTCTGTGCAAACCCATATGGTACACTATTTTTTATTCACGGGAACAAGATTTGAAACCCAAGTGGTGTACGCAATGGGGCAAATGAAGCCGACTGTGCACAGCTTCTCAATTTCATCTTTAACCACGGTATCTTTTGAAGGATGGATGGGTCATTTATTTTGGCACGCAGGGGCCACATCGGGCCATGTGTCCAAGTGGTGTTCCATAATGGATGGATCCAACCGAGGCATTTCAGTATAGGACCTGGAAAAGATGTCACGAAATTCTTGGAAGAGAGATTTGTAGGCAGTAACTTCTTCTGGGGAGTAGGATGCCCCCAACATGATTTCTTCAACAACATCAGGATTGGTTGAGATGTTGATTTTGAAGGTTGTTGAAATGTTGGACATGTTCCCTTATTTAAAGGTGTCTAGTGTTGGAATGGGATTTTTGAACAAGTCGACTTTCCCATGAAAGAAATCTTTGGTTTCCACGAAAAATTGGTCATACTATGACACAAGCTCTTCGGGGAGGAAGAACGAATGATGGTGCATGTTGTCCCATGGGTATTATAGGGCAGTTAAGGCTTCAAGTATCTCCTCATCATTATGGAAGCAACGTAGAGACACATTTGATGGATTGTCGGTGATGGTGGAGACAAGAGGGTCTACAGAACTAGACATCATGTAAATGGACATGGTGTCTGAAGAAGGAGGTGGGGGTGAACTTCTTTGATAAGAGTGATCTCAGATTCAAGGGAATGTTGTAAAAGGTTGGCTAGAGCCATTTAGAACTCAGACAATTCTTGGCAGTGGTGAAAATAGTGTCCATAGAATCTGTAGAGGGCGCAAGCATGGTTTGTTCTCAATGACTTATTTCTCACTATTGGCCCGCTTGGGAGTTCAACCATGGGGAGGCTTTTCGTTGTATCGATGGCATCCAAATGCGCACGGATTATGGGAATCTCGGGGTAGTTTTGGGTTGGATGGCCCTATTTTTCACAAACGGTGCAAGGTGGGATCTGTTGAAGTTCAGCGGTAGCTTTCATGTTTTTTCCCCTGGCCTTTTTTAGGTGGGGCCGTGTGGGTGCGAGTGCGGTGGTTGGTTTTTGCGGGCTGGGTAGAAGATGAGATTCGACCACAATGGGTTGTACGAGGGTTAATACTACCTGGGGGATTGGTGGATGGCCCAATGGATCAAGGTACCACATGGAAATTCCTAATGTAAAATTGGGTAAGTTTAAGGTAGCCACTACTGGCTTGCTCATGACACCAGGCAGGGGAAAGACGAAGGTAATTGTGTGGACTACGGAGGAGCCTAGATAACTCCCTGATGGTTGCATGTGGGGATGAGGTTGTGATGGTGGATGCACATAATGCTACGGCTAAGGATGATGCTGAAGCTACTGATGATGCTGTGGTTGCTGATGATGTTGTGGCTGCTGATGGTGTTGCGGTTGCAGATGGTGTTGTGGTTGCGGTTGGGGCTGAAGCTGTGGTTGTTGTTTAGGTTCAGTGATGCTAGATGAGAGCATGCACAAATCCATAGTCTCATTTGGTGTCGGTGGTGGTGACACTAAGGGGAAAGAAGTCATCATTGTTGTATCAGCAAACAACCCAGGACCCACATTCAACAATGGGTGGTATGTTGTCAACCATGGTGTTGACCATAGGGATAACATTGGCGGGTGTGGTTAGCCCTTACAGATCAATGGTGTTGATCATAGGGATAACATTGGATGGAGCAGTTACCCCGTGCAGATCATGATAAGTCAGTTGGTCAACCGTCACGATTTTCTTTTTGTGAGGGAACATCATGAGATGGAAAACAGTTAATGCTACGGCTCTCATGCCATATATATAACTTCTTCTAAGGAGAAGGTTATAGTCCAACTGAGCTTTGACAACCTCTATGTCAATCAGTACTTTTTTCCCAGCTAATGTGATGGGGACATGGGGGAGGATTCCTTGGGCTTTAGTGGGGTGGCCATCATAAGCCCATAGAGTAGTAGAGGATGGTTACAGAATTGGGGATCTAAGCTTCTTCCATACTAGGGTAGACATAACGCACATGGATGCCCCCTCATCCACTATGCACCGGTGCACGACTAAATTCTAGATAGAAACCAGGATTTGGAAGGCGATGGTTGATGGCATCTGTGGTTTTCCATTCTCCATGTTGAATGTGATCAATTTGGAGTTTGAGAGGTCTATAGCACCAAGGGAAACTGGTAAGGATTTTCACTGTGTTTGGAAAGTTTTGAGTACCTCAAGAGCGAACATGGCGGTAGGTGTTTGGTTGAAATCATCCATGATGTTGTAGCTTACAGAATCTCTAGTTGTGATGTTGTTGGTGACCCACCATATGGGGGGGCATGGAGGGAAAGGGGGTAGATGAAGAGGTGCATTGGCTATTTTGGATGTAGATGTCACTAATGTGTCAGTGGATTCAGTGTTGGTTCCTTATTGATTTTGTCTAGTGTGTAAATTGACCTCTTCAATTGTCATAGCTAGTAGGTGGTGAACACCTATTTCTGCTATCGGAGGTGCCCCGAGGGCATTGGGATTGGGCTGGGGAGTGGGTGCAGTTGCTACCAGTCCTTGGACTGGAAATGGGTTTTGGAGGACCATGGGTGGGGGCCCTGGTGGTGTTGGGTTAGGTTGAGCTTGGGCTGCCGTATTGGTAGCATGTTGAACCTCGTTGTGAATGGATTTCTTGGCGTAACCCATGAAGGGGAATTCATGTGTATAGTTCCCGTAGACCTCACACAATTTGTATGCTCATTTGTGCGTAATTGAGTGTTGCATCTAGGTGCATTTGGTTGTTGGGGATTTTGGGTTGGCCAGTTTTCCCCTGCATTGTTGGGAGGGTTTGGTTGTTGACCGCCTCCCTGCAGTTGATTGTTGCCTTGGTTCTGGATTCGATTATTTCTGGCCTTCCCTTATTGGTTATTGGGGGCTGGCTGGTTAGGACAGTTTTGTTGTGTAAACACCTACCCTAAAGGTGCTGGCAGAGTGGGGCTGGGGGCTTGAACAAGTTGCAATGGTGGTGCATAGTAGACTTGGGTGGGTGCAGGTGCCACAAATGTGGGAATTTGTCCCGCATATTGTTGTGTTGGCCAAGGTAATGCCTGGGCCTATTGCGATGGCGCAGGTTGTGCATAGGAAGTTGTGACTCCGAACTGGAACATCATTCTTGCATAATCTAGAGTTTAGTTTTGGTAGGAAACACTAGGGGTGTTGTTTGGTTGTGGTGGTATTGCAGGTGGTGTCTGACGGTGTTGTGGTTGGTGAGAGATAGAACCTATGATGCCATCTACGGCATGAGATGCCCCCTATGCATCCTGGTAGGAGGTTCTTGCATGGGGGGTGTCTAGAATGACAGTGTAAAGGTATCCAGACTGTGCATAGATTAGATCAAAATTATAGGATTTCAAGATGGCTTCCTCTTCAGATTGGGGATGTTCAGATGCGACATTCTTTGCTATAGGTGGCAGCAAAGTTTCTAGGAACCAATCCAAGAAGATCCTATCATTAAGTTGAATCTTGCACAAACTACGGTGTCATCGCCACTCATGGATGTGGTTGGTTATGTGGGTCGCAGTATTCTAGTGGCAAGATAACAAGATCTCCACCCCTTCATCATATCTAATAGGGAGTTGGAAATACTGTAGGAACATGAAATCCAAGGAGTTGAAATCTGGGTACCTGGCTTGTGGTAGCTCAATGTACCACTTGGCTGCAACACCTTTGAGGGTGCATTGGAAAAGTATGAGTCTGATCAAATAATCTACGATGTTGTTTGATGAGCACCATAGGTGAAACATCATGATGTGGTTTTTGGGGCACTCCGCTGCCTTCCCTTTAAAGTTAGGAATGTTCGAGGGGAGTTTGGTTGGTAGTATGCAGGTCTGGCTCAGATTGGTATGATTATGAGTCTGAATCGGAGGCTATGTGTCCTTTTGATGGTGTAGAGGGTCATCGAGAATGGTCCCAATGGTGTTGGTTCAAGGACCCAAACTGTGGTGGATCGCCTCTTAGGCATGAGGAAGAATGTGGGGGATCAATTGTGTCTGATTTGTATGTAAAGTGCTGAAATATGGTAATGAAATTTTGGACCTCAGTTTTAATGGCTTCCTGTTGGCTTTCAGGTGGTCACTCGGTCACCAAGACTACTGTTGGTTGGAATATTTCACCTCCTGCGGACAGCAAGGTGTTCCACTAGTCTGAATGGTTCAGATCCAGAACAAATAGAGGACAGAGGTTAAAGACTCTCCCTAGATGTTGTAGATATCTAGAATACAAGGCTTTGACAGTTCACCTATGCACCTGCAAAAAATATCAACATGAAATGAATCAAAGCAACCAGAATATTATCTACTAATCTATGCTAGTGACTAAGGAATCTAGCAACATATATATGCGAAATCACAACAACAACATCATATGTGGGACAGAAATCAACTTGCATTAGAAATATGAAGAATTTTACAACCAAGCCTTAGTGTTGACGTGCATCTCCATGAAACCAGCTCTTCATCCCCAAAAGCTCTAGCTCTAGCTCTCTATGCTCTCTCCAAATGATCTTGGGTCAAGAATCAATCCAACAGCATAACAATACCTTCAATGTTCTCCCTCAACCATGGCTATGAGCTCATATTTATAGGGCTTTAATGGATAGAGATGGTTGAGAAATTAGTGGGTGAGGTGGCCTCTAAGATCCTAGGATGAGGGATCTTGAACTCAACCAACCCACACCATTAGGGATAAGGCAATACATGAGGCTTATCATCTAGAAGCCTCGAGAAACTTCTCTTTTTCCCTTTTTACCCAGGGTACTGCGCTTCTCCTTCTATGACAGAGTAGTTCTGGTAATAACCACCTATGGACCAAGGGCAATGGGAGGTGGCACTGCTTGTGGACAACCGATGAAAGGCGGTGTGAGCAGGGGTACCACTCCTAGATAAAGGGGCATGCATAGTGATGGGAATTTCTATAACAGATTGATGAAAAACCATTTAGTTTCCACTCCAAAAGCTGGGATTCAAGGCAAGTAAGTATGTCAAATGTCTTATCACATGATGGTGAGAGGATTTTGGTATAACAGGATGCCCCCCAAAGCATGAGTCTTATAGTGATATGATAAACGAGATCTTTGAGAACAAGTCGTCACTAGGAGATGAAAATGTTGGCTCGATCGGAGTACGAAGTCAAGTAGGTATCTATAGTACATCAGTATGTTGACTCATAGACACAAGTAACCAAACTCATAGCTGAAGACCAATACAAGGCAGATCCATGAGTGGAATAAAAAAGCATGGCTACTAGAATACAGCGTAGATCCATGTGATAGAGGACTCAAACTTGGACATAGCTACCAGACATACAACGTAGATCTATGTCATATAGACACAAATTTGAGCATAGACAGGACCATACAAATGTGGATCCATGCTAGATATACAAAACTCCATCACAACCTGGGGAAAAAGAAATGAGCACTTTTAAACAAATGCCCAGGGTCTTCGTCTCATCTTCCACAAAGTACGATTCTATCCATATGATTACAATGATCTGAAGTCAAACATGGTAGAAAACACTTGATTACTGGCCAATGATGTGAACCGTTAACAAGTGCGAGGGAGATCACATTAATGTCAATGATTTCTAAGGTACCCTAGTACAATCTACTGAGTGCGAATAGATGTCCTGATGTCGAACACCCAATTGATTCTATCGATCAAATGTCAATGATGTGAACCTATGTCGAGAGTGAGAGAATCTATCATTAAGGCATACAGATCTCAAGGTACTAAATATTGTTTCTAAGACTTTTTCCCGGATGATGAGCTGATGTCGATGAGAATCGTCTCGTTGAAGGAGAGACATGATGAGTCCCACATCGACAACATGAAACTCGGAACATAGTTCTGGAATGATTTCAATGTAGTAACCATATGACTGACTCAAAGATATTGACACAAAGACTGTGTAGACTACAGAGGTAAAACTTCTTCAGATCCCCTTTGAACATCGGGAAGCATGACAAAATGAGTTGGTAGCATGACTAGACGGGACAAATACATAATGCAATAGTGGACAATACATTCTTTTGAAAGACTCAAAGTATTGACATGACTCATGAAAGTGGATCGTCACGGATATCAGCTGAATACCCAATTGACTAACATGATTGTGCAGACAAGTGCCATGTTCAAAGGTAATGACAAACAACTGCCATTATTTACAAAATGATTCCCTTCCCATTTTCCCCATCATGATCGATGAGTACCTCTTTTCGGTTTTACGACTTCAAAGAGGGTAACAAACACTTAATATAGCTTATCAGAAGACAAGTCCAGTCTCATATGTTTTACAAACCTGAGAGAGGAGGGGTTCATTCCCAAAATGGATCTCTCAATGTTTAATTTAATGAGTCCACTGAAAGAAAACTCGGTATCGTTCATGTTTAGAGAGTCTGAATGAATACAGAAGAAAACTCTATGGGGGTCCTTTTTCATATGATTTAGTCTCTAAGGCCCAAAAAAGGGTAAAATCATACCTTAGAGAACTCTTCCAGTCATTATTGGCTGGAGTGTTCCTTTCTCGTAAATATTCCTATCCGAACTGAGAAAGAGATAACCTACCATCAGATGGATGGCTCTTCAAATATTTTAACGAGCGTGAAGAAGACAAGATCGCTTGACAATATTTTCATATTTAGGGAGCCTAAAAAGGGTTTAAAGAGAACTCCATGAGGTTCCTTTATGCAACGTAATGTTTTACAAGCCTGGGAAGAATTAGAAACAGACTCGATGACTTTTTCATGTTTAAGGAGCCTAAAAAAGAGGTGAAAAGAGAACTCAATGACGCTTCTTTACACATTGTCGTATTTTACGAGCCTAGAAAGAAACTTGAACTGGACTCGGAACTTTGATACTAGATTTTTACGAGCGTGACAAAGTGTCATAATAAACGCTCAATGACCTTTTTCATTTTGTGAAAGTACAAAAAATCCATAAATAAACTTTCCAAAGATTCTTACTAAAGTCAACCTGCAGACGACTCATAAACAAGTGTTAAATGCATTCAAAATCAACATTAAGCGATTATGACAAATAGATTTTGACCAGAACATAATGTAATATCAAAACTATAGTAATTCAGACCCAAAAAATGTCTATATAAGGCAAGTAAATAGTAAAAAACCAAAACATTTCACTATTTACCTCTAGCAGAGAGCACTTGGAGCATTTTCTAGCCAGATCTTCCGCAGCCGATACCAGGAGTTCCCACGATCTTTTTTTAGTCTTGTCAATTGCCGGTAACAGCTAAGACCCTTATCTTTCATTTCATAGCTTCTATTTTGGGATTTGGTGGGGTTTTGGGCCTTTTTGGCAAGCCCTAAAATCCAATATGAGGGCATCACGGCTACCCCTTACGGGATACGCAGTACCACCCGAGAACCGCACCAAGAACATAGCGGACAAGCGGTGCCATTGCCTATCTCCAATGGGGCATAGGCGGTGCCAGCCGTGGAGAAGTTAAAAAAATTATATGGGAAAAATTTATTCATTCTTTTTATTTGCAATGACTCAAGGATGATATTAATGCATACCATTGTTTTTTTTGGTAGGTCTAGGTGTCCAAAATATGGTGATATGGAAGGAAAGAACACATGATGACAAGGATACTGCTACTGAAAGGAATGCAGTTTGCATTTCCACACTCCAGGACTGTGGGCTCTTAAAGTTCTTCTAGACACCAAGCATGGTTTCCCACAAGAGATTATTGGAACATATACGGAGAATGTGGAATTCAGAACAACAATATTTCGAGGTGGGGGCACACATACTTACAATGGAGGTAGAGGATATCTACTTCCTGACTGGCCTATCGAGACGGGGTGCCCCCATCTCACTGACAGGTTCCCGTGGCGGGGATATTACCACCAGAGAACTCATAGATCAGCACTATGTACCAGGTACAGGTACATCGAGGAATAAAATCCCCATCAGGGCAGTGACAGATAGGGCTCTACGAATTTTCTTGTTCACCATGCAGAGGGTGGTAGGGAGCCATGGTGTGCATCAGGATTCCAGGGAACATATGTTGTACACCCTAGAGGCTATGGCACCTACGGTGTTCAACTGGGTGGAAGCATTGCTTCCAATCTTCAAGGATCAACTGACTAAATGTCGACAAGGAGAGCTAAAGTAGTTCGGCTTTGGTTCCATATTAGATTTCTTCTTATTTGAGCAGGTCCCATAGATGAGGCCCCAGGTGACTTTCCAAATTCTAAGAGCATGGGACCCCCATATGCTGAGGTGGGTCCAGGTCATGGCTCACATAGGAGCGGGTAGGGGAAGAGTGAAGTTCGTTGATCCATTCATCATATGGCTGCAGGACTAGATACTCATGGTCGAGGACTATGCCTATGCAGGCACAGATTTTACAGGTGATCCTGACCTACCACTCCCACCTAGAGGGAAGTGGGGTGACACTGGTAGGAAGCAAGAAACCCTAACAATGGAAAATGTTTTTATGTTTTTTATGTTTAATATTTTTTATGATAAGTGACAAGACCTATTTTTCTTCATGTAGATGTTGGAGCAGCGAGGCCTGGAGGAGCATCTCCATTAGACAGGCGAGCCGGAGCTCGCTTCGTGCCATAGGGTGATGATATCACCAGGGAACTAGAGGATAACCTAGAAAGGTTGACTCTATACATCCCAGATGCTGATATAGATGACCTCCCAACTAGATATCAAAGATCTACGGCGAGAGTACCAGGATGATTCAGTAGGCTACTACGTAGGATGGATTGAGCAGTGATGTGCTATCACGAGCACCATTAGTGGATGAGACATGTATACTGAAAGCTGATAGCTTCAGAATTTTTTGTATGATGATTTTTCCTGAAATCCTACATGCTTCAGATGAGGTCTCGGGACCTATTTTAGTAAAACGTTTTCATATATATATATATATATATATATACAGAATTTTACACGGTGTTTATATGTCTCAAATGGATAAATGCATTTTCTATGAGTTCTATGTGTCTTTAAATGTTTATTTACAATATACCATGTTTGATTTAACATCATGAATCGACAATATGCCAATCTAGGATGTAATTAGCCAATGAATCAGCAACTACATTATGTTCCCTAGGGATATGCATTTAGGTAATGGTTCCAAATGATATTTCTAACAAACGTACCCTTCGAAAGAGGTGGAGGAGCACTGGGTTCCTAATTGTGTAGACATGGCTTAAATGACAAACCAAAAGCTGAGAGTCCATCAAAACTACTAGATCATGGACATCCTGGGAGGCAGCTTCAGTCAGGATACCGATGACTGCTTCATATTTGGCGATGTTATTAGTAGCGGGACCTAAACAAACCACTCCTGAACTGACCAAATATTTAGTTGGGGAATAGAGAACCCAAGCATCCGAGGCTAGATTCAAGGTGTGGTGGAAAGCACCATCAGTGAAGCGATAGAAATCCATCTACATGACCAAAACATGGTATAAATAGATGCAGACACTAAAACTCAAAACCATCTTGAAAATACTGAAAGTCAATCAATATAGATATACACAAGATACTACCCAAGAAAACCTAGGCATAGTACCTTTTCAGGTACAACCCATTGCAAGGTTTCCCCAAAGGGATTCCATCATAATCAACTAACTCATAGGCTCCTTTCTCTAACACCTTGGAAATAACGAAAGGTCCACACCACATGGACTCGAACTTACCCTTCCCTAGCTTGTCATATCTCTGGCCATAAGTCAAAACTAGGTCAGCCTCGTTGAAAACATGAGGCTGGATGGATTTATCGTACTGTTCCTTGACGCATTTCTTATGTGCCTCATTATCCAAGGCAGCATCTCTACGAGTCTCATCAAGGTTATGTAAGTACAAAAATCTCACTTCCTCTATGGAAGTGTCTGGGATAAGTTTGACGGCAAGTTGTAAAGATGGAATTTGACATTGGATCGACAAGACAGCTTCAAGTCCATAGATAAGCTGGAATGGCATGAAACCAGTAGTTGTTTTCATGGAAGTTCGATAATCCCAAAGAGCGGAAAAAAGAATGAGATGCAAATTGGATTTATTATCTCCAGCCATCCGATGAAGAATAGTTTTCAAAACCTTGTTAATGGCCTCTACCTGACCATTAGCTTGCGGATAATACGGCATAGAGTTTTCATGGTGAAAACCTAGCTTGGAACTCAATTCCTCCATCATTTGATTACGGAAATGAGATCTTTGATCAGTGACGATGGACTGTGGAACTCCAAATATAGCTATGATATGATTAAACAAGAAGAGAGAGGTAGTATTACCATCTTATGCATATGTAGGCATGGCCTCAACCCATTTTGTGAAATAATCCACGGCTACAATGATGTAACCATGCCCCCCAGCTGAGGTATGCTTACAATGCATGAATTCAATCCCCCATTTGGCAAAAGGGCCAATGGAAATGATGAGGTGAAGCGGAGTAGGATGGGTGCACTTTTTGGGATAAAAATGTTGGCAAGGTGGGAATTTCTTAATAGCCTCATGATAGTATTTGAAGATAGAAGGCCAAAAATAGCCAGTGTGAAGGATTTTTTGGGCTGTAGCCATCCCAGATAAATGACCATCACATGCTCCAAAGTGGCAATAATTCAACATGTGTTTAGCCTCTTTGTGAGTGAGGCATTGTTGAATAATGGAATCAATCCCACGTCTATACAAGGTATCATTTAAGATAAGATAGTACTTCACGTGGTGATGGATGCAGTGATGATCATCATGAAATAGATGTGGCTAAAAACACTGGGTCTCGAGATAAATCAGCAAATCTCCATACCAAGGATCAGTAGTGCTAATTACGAACATGAATTCATCTGGAAATGAATCGTCGAGCTTAGATTCCATGGTAGCACAGGGAAGGTCACACATAAGCTCAACAAAAACCAAGGATTTCTTTGATGTAGCCTTTGCAAACTCGAGATCAAACTCCTGAAGGATGACGATCCAATGGGAGTACTTTCCCCCGAGTACCTGATGATTCAGAATGTAGTACATCGAGTTATGGTCTCCCAATACAGTGGTAGTGCGAAGCAGAATGCAGCGACGAAATTTTTGCACAGCAATGACCATGGCCAAAGCTAGCTTCTCCACATGTGAATAACAGGTTTCAGAATCAAGAATATTCTTACTGGCATAATAAATCACATGCTCCTAACCATGGATATTTTCCTGCACTAAAACCATGGTGATGGTAGTAGTGGAGGCAGCAATATATAAGAGAAATTCCTTTGAATAATCTGGGGGGTGTATCACGGGTGAATGAGTCAGAGCGTGCTTAAGATTATCAAATGTGCATTAGGCTTGGTCATCCCAGAAGAATGGAGTGTTCTTCTTGAGGAGACACATATAACCGTGCATTTTCTCAGCGAAATTGCACACGAAATGACAGATAAATTTTTCCTTCCCCTGCAAACTTTGGAGTTCAAGGATGTTGGTTGGGGATGGTAGATTAATGATAGTGGCAATATTCAAAGGATCAATCCAGATGCCATCTTTGGATACCACAAATCCAAGCAGACATCCCATATCAATGCAAAAAACACATTTATGTTGATTGAGCTATATATTATAATGACAACATCTCAGGAATATGTCTTTAAAATGACCAGGATGGTCCTCCCATCGATGTGAATGAGCAAGGAGGTCATCAAGGTAAGGTTCAACAATATGTTTAATGTCGTGAAATGCATAGGACATCGCACGCTGGAATGTGGCTCCAGCATTTTTCAAGCCGAAAGGTAACTTCTTATATGCAAAGGTTCCCCATGGTAAAATGAATACCGTCTTATGCTAATCAAAGGGAAATATCTCAATCTGATTGTAGCCAGAGAATCCATTCATGAATGAAAAGATGACACTTCCAACATAGTTGTCGATAATTTGATCGATATGAAGGGTAGGAAAGTTGTCCTTGGGACAAGATTTATTTAAATACCTAAAGTCAATGCAGACTCTAATGGTGCCCTACTTTTTATTGATAGGGACAACGTTTGATACCCATTCTGTTAGAGGTACAAGATAAATAAAACCAGCTTTCAGAAGTTTCTCAATCTCAGCTTTAATAGCTGCAGCCTTCCTAGGATGGACTTGCCTAGGTTTCTTCCTGACAGGCTTAGACATGGGATACATTTTAATCTCATGGACCACAATAGAAGGGTCAATCCCCGACATCTCTTCATAGGTCCAGGCAAAAATATCATGAAATTCCTTAAAAAGTGCCTTATACGCTTCAGAATCATCTGTGGAGCAGTTCTTCCCAACATGAATGTGCTCAATAACATCAGGCTTTGTTGATATGTCAATTGGGTTCATCTGAGTAATGTTGCAAAGGTTTCCTTCAAAATCTGTGTCTTGCAACAATATAGGACTTTGTGGAACGTTGACAATATCAGTAGGAAACAAGGACACAAAATCATGGCCGACCAAACTGGTATTGGGGAGGAACATGGATCTATTATGGTGATCCTCCCAAATGGTCCCATCTATATTCATGATCTCTATAGTGGACTCGTTGAAAGGAAAAGTCTCAAAGAGATAATCTAGAATCAGAAGAGAAGGTTCTAACCAGTATGGTAAATGGTAAGGATCTGAAGCCACTAAATGAAGGTCATCAGAGTGATTATCGAAACAAGTTTGAATGGTGTCATACATAGCTTTGTGCGGGCTCAACGAGGTGGAATTAACAACATTTTTTCCCTTGGGATCAGAATCAAATGAGGCGATCATATGTACTGTTGCAGTATCCACGCTAGGAGGAGTAGACAGAAAAATCCCCATAAGGGATGAATCCTTCAACATACCTACCCCAATCGAGTGGTAAGGAGGAGGGGATTGACCTAACAAGGGGATGTTATTATCCATGGAAGTAGTAACATCCGGCATATAGAAATCAAGCTAGTCAATGGTAACAATTCTCCCAAGATGCGGGAATTGGACCGTTCAAAATACTATTGAAGTAACAGCAGTCATGGCATAGAACCAATTCCTTCCTAAAAGGAGGTTATAATCCAAAGGGGAATCTACCACTTCTACTTGCATGGAAATGGTTTATCCCCCTAGCTCAACCGCGAGGGATGATATGAGACCATGGGGTTGGAAACCCCATCCATCAAAGGATTTAAGGGTTGTAGGTGATGTAACAAGCTCGGGAGAGCTGAGAGCTCTCCAACAAGTCAGAGATAGCACTGAGGTTGAAGCTCCTTCATCTAGTACTGTTTGAAAGAATTTATTTCCCACTACTTTTGTAATGATTTGAAAAGCAAGCTTATGCAGTAATCTAGGTTTATAGTTCTCAACATTCAAATGGATCAAGTTAGTGTTATCCGGGTCTACAACTCCTAATGCTGTCAACAAGTTCTTGCACTGTGTGGGGAAAATTTGGAGTACTTCTAGGGTAGACATTGCACAAGGTTCCTGAGCAAGATCTTCAAATACATTATAGAATTGAGAATCTTGGGCATTGGGATTAAAGACAGCCTTCTGAAGAGTACTCTTTGGTGGGCACAAAATCATGTCGAGAGTAGGCTTATCGATAGACAAAGGAACAGTAGACGAGGATTCCAGAGAAATAGTAGAGGGATCTTTCCCTGAAGAAGATTGATCTTATTTCTTATATGTGGGTTTATCATAATTCCGGCTTTGAGTTTGTAGATGGATGGTATCTAAGGACATCATACAAATTTCCTCCGATGAACTAGAGTTACCCTAGTTAGACATGTGGTCTACCAGTTGTTGTTGAGAGGGAAAGGGATCCGTAAGTACTGTAGGTGCGGGATTAGACTTCAGAAACTGGGAGATTTCATCCCGATGGGGACACTCCTTTGAAAAATGGTCACCACCGCATAACAGATAAGGATATTTAGCCTTCCTTTTCCCTTTGTCATTGTCATTATTGGTTGATCGTGGGGTCTCCTATTGGTTTCCAGGTTTTTTATTTCGATTTTTATTTTTATTTTTATTACCCGAGATTTGAGTACTTTGAATAGAATTAACCTTAACATAAACCTTGGGAGTCGAAGGAGTAGTGGTTTGGGTTTGCTTGGCAAGTTTCATTGCGGATGGGGACTGGATTGAACCAACAATCCCATTAACAGGTACTTCTGCTAGTGGCTTAGCAGGGTCAGTGTTGGGGCGAGGACCTTGAGGAATTAGGTCATAAAGAGTCCTGGACTGGGAATAGACCAAGTCTAGGTACTGAGCCTGACTAATAGCCTGCTCTTTGGTAATGGCACTGCCCATGGCCACATATTTGGCAATAGGAGGCAACAAGGACTTAGTGAACCAATCAACTAACAACTGATCCAGAATAGGGGCCTTAATAAGCCTTCTCTGCCTTCTCCACTCATGAATATGATCAAAAATGTGGGTGGAGGTGTTCTATCATAGAGAGGTTAAAATTTTAGTGCCCATTTCATAATAGATAGGGAGTTGAAAGTGCGTAAGAAATATGGTTTCCAGTGAGCCAAAATCCACAAACGAATGTTGTGGGAGTTCAATGTACCACTTCGTGGTCATACCGGTCAAAGTTCGCTGAAAGAGTCGTAACCAAACGAAATCATCCATGAGGGAGTTCGAGGAACACCACAAATGAAAAGTCATAACATGGTTCCATGGATCTTCACCCTGCTTCCCATCAAATTTCAGAATATCCGATGGTAACTTACCGGAATGGGAGGCCACGAGGGATTGTGTCGAATGGGATCATTAATCAACTTGGACAAATCAGGAAAGTCCAAAGCTGGTAGGAAAGGTAACTGTCTATTTGGTTACACATACTTGTAATATTGATATGGCATATAATTACCAGTAGGGCCATAGGTAGACTAATAAATAGGTTGCTGTGAGGAGGATCCACCCATGGGGGGTTGATTTCCAAAATTAGGACCGCTAGGACCACCAGGGCCTCTAGGAGGAGGACCGCTAGAGCCACCGGGACCACCAAGACCACTGGGACCACCAGGACCACTAGGAGGCGAACCACTAGACCCTCCAGAGCCATAAGGAAAAAATTCACCAGGTCCCCCAGGACCATAAGGAGAAAAGTTTCCAGATCCTCCGGGACCATGAGGTCCCCCAGGGGGAGGCCTCCATAAGGTGGTCCTCCGATACCTCCCATAGTATGTATAGGTATCCCTCCCATGGCTGGCATGTAAGACCAGTTGGGTTGGCCCCATGGCGTAAAAGTGTTACTAGGGTATGAAATTCTAGTATAAGGCATTCCTATAGGATTAGATGGTCCTTCGGCACCTCATGTAGTATGTATAGGTATCCCTCCCATGGATGGCATGTAAGACTAGTTGGGTTACCCCCATGGCATAAAAGTTTTACTAGGGTATGGAATTCTAGTATAAGGCATTCCTGTAGGATTAGATGGATGATTACCTATAGGTATTTGATAACCATAACCACTAGAAGACTGAATGGTAACAGGTTGTGCCCCCAAGGGCTGACCTGAACTAGATAGGGGATTTACCACATTAGTGTGGGTGGGAGGGACAAAAACTATAGATGTTTCTATGTTAGAGGTCTTCCCTTGACTAGGTACAACTCCAGTATCAGATAACATAGGTCATGCTTAGGGTTTCCCCCGGCATTCAAAGGTACTGATGAAACAGGAATTGAAGGTTGGGCCCCAGATGCAAAAGACCTGGGAGGATTTGGAACAGACATAACATAAGAGGTGAGAGGGGTGGAAATTTGACCTAGGATATGGGTTGTTAATGGATGATCTATAATCGGTTCAATGGGTCTCATAGAATCATCTAGTGAACGATATCCCACAGGAAGGGATGTGGAATGTACTGGTGTAGAGCCTAATAGGTTATCAATCTGCTTTTCTACCTCCTGTGCATGGAGAATAGCAGCACGGTATTGCCTGCGTTCTTATTCATCATCAGGAGAACTTACACGGGTGCCAAATGAGGCAATGTCCTGTCCGATAGGTGTCTCCCAAAAAGGAGCATTAGGACCAAAGTCCGAATGGGTATCATCAACATGACCTTCCAAGGGAGAATGGAACGATGAATTTCCTTGAGAAGGTTGTTGGACCAAGGGAGGCGAGTGTGAAGAATATGGTGCTCCACTTTCCACCACCACAGTATCTCCCACTTGGGAGGTGGTAGCAGCTCCCTGGTTGATAGCTTCCATTGGATTTTCTCCTGAAACGGGAATAAAATTAGGTGGCAAGCCCCGTACTCTTCTAGACTATCTTAACTCAGCTAGTTTGTATAGTTCCTATCTAACCTAGGGTCTAAAAATCTATGAAAATAAAATACACCAAAAGACTTCCCTACTCAAACTATAGGTCAAAACAAGCAGAATTAAAATGATAGGAGGAGTTCAAAAGTCAGGTCTCTCACTAGGATTGTCAATAAGGTTCCACTCATGATATACCTCGAGGGTACGTGCATAGTAATCTCCCCAAATTTTTTTTTCAGTGTATGGATCCAAACAAGACGACCAAAGGGATTTTCTCAGATAGATAAGGTACCCTAGTGGGGTCTCCCGATATACTCAAGGTATGAATTGGTAGTAGTGATGTCTAATGTATAACCGCACACAAGGGGCCTTTCGATATACAATCGAGTATGTGAAGTACCCTTTTATATGCCTCAAGGGTACATGAAAGGTCATTCGATATACCGACGATACGTGGAAGAACCACACGAGTCCCGGAATGTAATGCTGACAAATAACAACAGCTCCTGGGTTTTACGATGCCTGAACATGTCTCTAACCTATCACTCAAGTTACTACATAAATTTTAACCTACAACTACCATTAATTTTAATTTGTACGATTAGGTGAATGCATGATGTTTTGACAGAAAAGTAAAACCATGCAATATTCTTATGCAAATGTTCACTTTACCGTTCAGTATGCCTACTTACGAGAGGGAAGAGAGTGTTTTTCTTTTTGTTTCAAAACCAAAAATCATTCCAATCAACAGTCATGAACATCAAATCAAAGACAAGCGAACACTTTTACAAACCAAAAATCTTATTTTTGAAAGCAAATGAGAAAGGTGAGAATCTCTTTTCCTAAAAGAACAACACCAAGCACACCTATATGCCAATGCACTCTAAATTTTCAAATTTCTCAAAAACATAAGCAAATCTAACTTAAAACTACCATTTTTTTATTATTTTGATCGAGATAGTCCTATATGCACGAGAGATGAAAGATCATAAAGGTCCTAAAAGCTTGTAAATCCAATCAGAAAACCCAAATCCAATGCTCAAATATGATGTCCTAATCTCAAGCAAAACTTTTCTTTTTTGAAGGAAAGAAAAAGAAGTTTACTATGCAAGTAAGAAATGAAATCTAGAATCTAATCTAGTGTTCTTCTTTTAGTATATGCAACGAAAAGAGACTTCAATGAGCACCCTAACTTTCAAAAAACAAGAAATCCTTATTTAAGCACAACCAACAAGCAAGAAGCAGATGAACAATAAAAAAGACTAGACAAACTTTTGAAATTCCACTCAAATCAATCTTAAACCATCAAAGCAGCAAGCCATACACATCAGATTCAATAACACAAGTCTGATAACAGAACTGAAAGCAATTGAAATTCAAAATTTTTACAAAGAAAAATGAGGAAAAAGAGTTTTGGACTAATGCCTACCTGGCACCGCGTTTCGTAGGTGTTGACAGAGCATTTCCAAGATAGCACCGCTCCTTGCAAACCATATACAGGCGATGGCAACGCTTACTGCTTACTATGTTCAGGCGGTGGCACCACTTCTCGTACATAGCATGGGCACGATTCCCTGTAGATGGCCAATAAATAAATAAAAAACAATGGATCAAGTCAAAAAATACTAGATCAAGGAAAATACTGTTGAATTGAATGTGGTAACAGAGCATAAAAGACCAAAATGACTCAGATCTGAACAGATCTATAAATTTCAAACCCAAATAATACAAATCAGAAAGTAGATCTCACTGAAAAGAGTTGAAGAAAATGGAGCATGGATTCGAACAAGAGTTGCATACTAAGGAAAGATCAGAAAAACTAAATACTCTAATCCCTAGCAAAGTCGCCAGATTTGTTGGTTGGAATATTTCACCTCCTGTAGACAGCAAGGTGTTCCACCAGTCTGAATGGTTCATATCTAGAACAAATAGAGGACAGAGGTTGAAGACTCTCCCTAGACATTGTAGATATCTGGAATACAAGGCTTTGACAGTTCACCTGTGTACCTGCAAAAAATCTCAACATGAAACGAATCAAAGCAACCAGAATATGATCTACTAATTTATCCTAGTGACTAAGGAATCTAGCAACATATATATCCGAAATCACAACAACATCATATGTGGGACATAAATCAACTTGCATTAGAAATATGAAGAAGTTTACAACCAAACCTTAGTGTTGACATGCATCTCCATGAAACTATCTCTTCATCTCCAAAATCTCTGACTCTATCTCTATATGCTCTCTCCAAATGATCTTGGGCCAAGAATCAATCCAACAGCATAACAATACCTTCAATGTTCTCCCTCAACCATGGCTATGAGCTCATATTTATAGGGCTTTAATAGATAGATATGGTTGATAAATTAGTGGGTGAGGTGGCCTCTACGATCCTAGGATGAGGGATATCGTGCTCAACCAACCCACAATAGTAGGGATAAGGTAGTACACGAGTCTTATCATCTATAAGCCTCGAGAAAATTCTCTTTTTCCCTTTTTACCCAGGGTATGGTGCTTCTCCTTCTATGATAGAGAGGTTCTGGTAATAACCGCCTATGGACCAAGGGCAATGGGTAGTGGCACCACTTGTGGACAACCGATGAAAGGCGGTGCGAGCAGGGGTACCTCTCCTGGATAAAGGGGCATGCGCAGTGCTGGGAATTTGTATGGAAAATTGATGAAAAACCATTTAGTTTCCACTCCAGAAGCTGGGATTCAGGGAAAGTAGGTATGTCAACTATCTTATCACATGATGGTTATAGGATTTTGGTATAACAACTACCAGGAGATAGCGCTTGGCTTTTTCCTCACGGGAGTGCTATTCAATCGATGGGGGTCATTGCCCGTGTCGCTTGGAAATTCCTCTTAGCGGCCAGCTACTTTGGGGTTACCATGGTACTCCTCATAATGAGTTTTTTGGTTGATCCCAAGTACTTCTCATGATTAAGGAAGTCAGGGAATTATGTCCTCAAAGACTACAAATGTTTGACTTAGTGTAAATTATAAATTTTAATGGCTAGCTCAGCGTCATGAACTGAGTTTGGTTTTTTTATGTGGTATGGTTTTTTTTGTATGTATTTTGTCTTTCTTTTATACTTAGTGGCTGCTTAAATGGTTTATGAATATTCCATAGAGTTCAGAACATTGTTGATGAAAGCAATAAATGATAAGAATAAATTTAAACATGTACCATATCTGAATCTGAACTATGATAGTCTGACTAGGTGACTGCCTTACACCTGTATTTATCTTCCACCAAGAAAGGGTGTTGGGCTCTCAACAAAATGGGACTAAGCCCATCCATAGATCCTTAGGTCACCCTCCAGATGCAAGCTTGGTCAATAGGGAGGACACGAACACCATAAGACCCCCTAGGCCTACCACCTCCTCTACCTTCCAAGTCACCCATTTTTAGTGGTTTGGAAAAATGACAGTTAAAGTGCCTATTACTATAAAAGCTTCACCCTTCATCTTATCCCAGAATACCCCGAACGGTGATGACTGGGTAGAGGAGGAAGGGCTAGGCAAGATTTAATTTTAAGAATTTAAACCTATAGTAATTTTTTTATTCAAGCTTTAAACAGATTCATTAACCAATTAACCATTTAATTTGTTAGTGATTTACACATGCTGTAATGAAATGAACAAATACTGAAAGGAAATAAACACAGATTGGATGGATAGAGGTGGTTAAACCGCACTGACAGTCCCAATAACTTTAGAAATATGAATCTGAGAGACAGATCACTCTTTTCGAGGGAAATGTGGCAAGGGGGTCGCCAAATTTTCCCCAAATCAGGGGAGGGGGTCGCTCAAAAACTGAAGACAGAAGTGATATACTTTCTAGGATGAAGTCATGCCTTTCGAGCTTGAATGAGCGACCTGGTCACACCTTTCAGCCCGATAAGAGCGACCTGGTCCAAATTATGGAAATTGTTTTTTCCTGAGTTAGGTTGGGCTGACAGTAACATGTACTGGGGCCGAATGGGCTCAGCTTGGCCTTAAGGAGGCTCGACTGTAACTAAAAAAGTAGGAAAAGATAGATCTAAACTAGATTGAGTAGAAAATTAAACTAGGGAAAACAAAACTAAAATGAAGAAATTAAACCCAGGGATCCTATGGGATCGACCTGGTATGGTCACCAAATATGTAGTAGGGCTTTCGCCCTTGCTATAGGAAGGAACAACTCCCTTCCTTCTATAAGACAGAAGGGTAGGGTTCCTGTAAGAACGAAAGAACAAAAAGAAAATGGAAAATGAAACAGAATGAAACCCCTACACACAAGGTTAGGGCCAAGCTCCAAAACCCTGCATACAACTATTAGAAAATCAAAAGAACTTGCGAGCAATCAATGGAAACCTACAGTAAAATGTTAAACAAGAAACCTATGAACAAATAATGTCAGAAAACTACAATATAGAAAAGCAAAAACATAAAAAGACAAGTATACCTTCTCTGGTTGGAATGGGCCACCATGCCCTAGCTTGGGAGAGCACCTCTTAATGGATGGGGAGCTATGGCTCAATGGAGGAATGGAGGAGAGGGAGGGTGAATGGCTTGAGAGGAAAATGGTCTTAAGGCACTCACATGGGTAGCATAACGATAGGGAGTTGAGAAGTCATTTGAGAGTGACCCCCACCCCTCTATTTATACTTGTTCTCAAGATTTTTAGGGTTTGAAGCCCCTGGTTAGGGATTTATCCCCTTTTTGGTGCTTTTAGCCCCTTTTTCCCAAGTCTTAGCTCC
Organism: Pseudotsuga menziesii; assembly: GCA_001517045.1. Lineage (NCBI taxonomy): Eukaryota > Viridiplantae > Streptophyta > Pinopsida > Pinales > Pinaceae > Pseudotsuga > Pseudotsuga menziesii. Next base: position 22,035 of record LPNX011031760.1, on the reverse strand, counting down.
TTTGGGGGTTTTGATCTCCTTTGAGTGGTTTTAGCCCCATTTCGGAGGGTTTAGACCCTATGAGAGCTATTTTGGCTCTTTTTAGGGGTTTTTAAGCCCCTTTTCATATTTTTGAGCCTTTTTTAGGGTGTGTGGGTCAAAGGAGGGTCATGGATGGATGTCCTTGGGTGGTGTAGGTCATATAGAGCTTAGTGAGGGATTTTTTGGGTTAACAGGGGAGATATATATAGGGGTTTATAGAGAAATATAGAGTTTAGGTGTTGGGGGTATAGAGATAGAGAGATATTGGGGGTTAGGAATTTAGAGAGAGAATGTGTGTGTGAGAATGATATTGTAGGTTAGGGTTTTAGAGAGAAAGACAGGTTGTAGGTTAGAGGTTTAAAGAGAGAGTTAGAGTGGGATTCAAGTTTAGGGGTTAATAATAGAGAGAAAGGGGGAGAGAGAGAGATAGAGAGAGATTCGAAGTTATAGGTTTAGAGATAGAGATCAATTACACGTTAGGGATTTTAAATAGACACACACACGCACATGCACACACACACACACGGACTAGGGTTTAGGAACTTCCAGAGAGAGGGAGAGAGAGAGAAACAAAAAGAGAGATTGCAAGTTAGGGGATTATAGATAGAGGGATAGGTATTGAAGATTAGGGGCTTATAGAGGGAGAGATTGGATGTTAAAGGTTTAGAGAGAGAGAGAGAGATTGGAGGTTAAGGGTTTAGAGAGAGAGATATGTCAGGGGTTAGGGGTTTAGAAAGAGAGATATATTAGAGGTTATGGGTTGGGATAGAGAGAGATAAGAGGTTAGGGATTTATAGAGAGATATAAAGAGAAAGCCAGTGAGAATGAGAGATTGGGGTTAGGTATTCAGAGAGAGAGAGAGAGATAAATTAGTGGTAAGGATTCTAGTGAGAGAGATATTAATGGTTAGGATTTTAGGGAGAGAGGTTAGGGGTTTAGGGGAGATATTGGATGTTAGGGGTTCACACACACACACACACACAGAGGGAGAGAGATTGATTATTAAGGGATTATAGAGAGAGAGAGAAAGATATAGAGGATTAGGGGTTAAAGAGAGATATTGGAGTTTAGGGGTTTATAGAGAGAAATAGAAAGAGATATGGAGGTTAGTGGTTAAAAGAGAGAGAGATAGATCAAGGATAGGATTTTAGAGAGAGATATTTCTGGTCAGGTGTATATAAAGAGAGAGAGAGAGAGGCAAGGGTTTAGAATCTTAAAGAGAGAGACAGAAAGAGATAGAGTTTGAGGGTTAGTGTTTTAGAGAGAGAGAGAGAGAGAGAATGAGGGTTAGTGGTTTAGAGAGAGATATTGGGGATTAAGGGTTTATAGAGAGAGAGAGAGATTGGAGGTTAGGATTTTAGAGAGAGAGAGAGGGATTGCAAGTTAGGGTTTTAGAGAGAGAGAGAGAGAGATTATGGGATAGTGGTTTAGAGAAAGAGAGACATTGGGGTTAAGGGGTGTATAGATACTGAGGGAGATAAAAAGAGAGATATATGGGGTTAGTGGCTTAGAGAGACGGTGAGAGATTGGGTGTCAGCATCTTGGTGAGAGACAAAAATAGAAAAATAGATATTGGGGGTTAGGGGTGTAGGGGATTAAAGGTTTGAAGAGAGATAGAGAAATTAGGGGTTAGGTTATTAAGAGAGAAAGAGAGAGAGAGAGAGAGAGAGATTGGAGAGTAGGTGTTCATAAAGAGAGAATAGAAAAATAGAGATCAGTGGTTAGGGGTTTAGAGAGATATAGAGAAATTAGCAGTTAGGGGATTAGAGAGAGAGAGATTGGAGGCTAGCGGTTCATAGGGGAGAGATATTCAGGGTTATGGGTTTAGAGAGAGAGAGCGAGACAGATTGAGGGCTATGGGTTAACAGAGATAGAGAGAGAGAGAGAGAGAGAGAGAGAGAGAGAGATGGAGAGAGAGAAATTAAAGGTTTTAAAGAGAGAGAGAGAGAGAGAGAGAGATTGGGGTTCAAAGGGGCTTAGAGAAAGAGAGAGAGAGATTCGAAGTTAGGAGTTTAGAGAGATAGAGGGAGATAGAAATAAAGATATTGGGGGTTAGGGATTATATAGAGAGAGATATTGGATGTTAGGGATTTAGTGAGACAAAGACTAGGGTTACATGTTTAGAGAGAGAAAGGGGAACTAAGTGGTTTGGACGGTGAGAGAGAGAGAGAGAGAGAGAGAGAGAAACTAGGGGCCAATTATTTAGACATATAGGGAGAGATAATGATGTTTAACTAAATATATATATATATATAGAGAGAGAGAGAGAGAAAGAGAGAGAGGGGGGTTGGTAGTTAGGGGTTTAGAGAGTGAGAGAGAGATTTGGGGTTAGGGGTTAAGAAGAGAGAGAGAAAGAGAGATTGGGTTTAGAGGTTTAGAGAGAGATATCAATTGGAGGTTAGGGATTTAGATAAATAGATAGAGAGGGAGAGAGAGAGGGAGAAATAAAAATAGATATTATAGGTTAGGGGATTAGAGAAAGATGTATTGGGGATTAGTGACTTAGAGAGAGAGAGAGAGACATTGGAGGTTAAGGGTTTAGAGAGAGAGGAGATTAGTGGTTATGGATTTAGAGAGAGATAAATAGATGGATAGAGATTACAGGTTAGTGGTTTATAGAGAGAGAGAGAGAGAGTGGAGGCTAGTGGTTTATAAAGAGACAGATACATTTGAGGATGGTGATTTAGAGAGAGAGGAAGAGAGAGATTGGGGTTTATGGATTTAGAGAGAGAGAGGGAGATATTGGAGCTTAGTGGTTAGAGAGACAAAGAATGAGATTTGGGGTTATGGGTTTTGACAGAGCGAGAGAAAGTTATGGGGTGGAGGGTTTAGAGAGAGAGAAAGTTTGATATTAGGGTTTAGGATTTTAGAGAGAGAGAGAGGGAGAGAAAGGGGGTGATTGTGGGTTAGGAGTTAGAGAGAGAGAGATTGGGGATTATGGGTTTAAATTCAAAGAGAAGGTTAGGGTTTTAGATAGAGAGAGAGGGATTGGATGTTAGGTCTTTTGAAAGAGAGAGAGATTGGGGGTTAACGGTTTAGAGAGAGAGAAGTAGAAAAATAAATAATCGGGATTAGTGTTCTAGAGAGAGGAAAATGGAAAGGGAAGAAGAGAGAGAGAGAGATTAGGTGGAGATTAGTGGTTAGGGGTTAGAGAGACAGAATTGGGTTTAGGGGTTCAGAGATAGTGTGAGATGGGAGGATAGGGATTGTAAGAGAGAGATTGGGGTTTATAGATTTAGAGGGAGAACGAGAAATTGGGGGTTAGGGTTAGGGATTTTGATAAAGAGAGAGAGAGAGAGAGAGAGAGAGAGAGAGAGAGAGAGAGAATGTGGGTTAAGGGTTTACATCAATAGATAAATAAATAAATAGAGATAGATAGGGATAGATCTTTGTGGTTACGGGTTTAGAGAGAGAGGGAGAGAGATTGGGAGTTAGGGGATTATAGAAAGAGAGAGATATAGTAAGACAGATTTAGGTTTAGGGGTTTAGAGAGAGAGAGATATTGGAGGTTATGGGTTTAGGAAGAGAAGGAGATTGGGGATTAGTATTTTAGAGAGTGAGGTTAATGGTTTAGAGAGAGAGGCAGGGGTTTAGGGGTTTAGAGAGAGAGAAATAGAAAGAGATAGATTGGAGGTTAGGGGTTTAGAGAGAGCGAGAGAGAGAGAATGTAGATTAGGGGTGATAAAAGGAGTGCTTTGGGGTTAGGACATTAGAGAGAGAGAGTGAGAGAGAATGGGGCTTTGGATTTTAAAGAGAGAGAGAGAGAGATTGAGGTTTAGTGGTTTAGAGAGAGTCAGAGAGAGGGGGGGTTTAGGGGTTATAGAGAGAGAAATAGAAAGAGAGGGATTAGAGATTAGGGCTTTAAAATGAGAGAGGGAGAGGATTTAGATTAAGGGTGATAAAGAGAGTACTTTGGGGTTAGAACATTAGAGAGAGAGAGAGAGAGAGACATATTGGGTGTCAAGGGTTTAGAGAGGGAGAGAGAGAAAGAAATAGTTTGGGGGTTAGTGGATTAGAAAGAGAGAGATAGATACATCTGAGGTTACGGGTTTAGGGAGAGAGAGAGAGAGATTAGGAGTTAGAGGTTTGGAGAGAGAGAAAATGAGATTTGGGGTTAGAGGTTTATAGAGAGATAAAATGAGATTTGGGGTGCAAAGTTTACAGAGAGAGAAAGAGGAAGACTAAGGGTTAGGAATTTAGAGAGACAGAGAGAGAGGGAAAGAGAAATAGATGGGGGGTTAGGGGTTTAGATAGAAAGAGAGGGTAATGGTTTTAGAGAGAGGGAGAGAAATTGGAGGTTAAGGGTTTCGAGATTGGGGGTTAGGGTCTTAGAGAAAGAGATATTTGAGTTTACGGGTTTAGAGAGAGAGAGAGAGAGAGAGAGAGAGAGAGAGAGAGAGAGTGACATTGGAGGATAGGGGTTGTGAGAGAGAGATTAGTGTTTAAGGGTTTAGATAGAGAGAGCAATAGAATGTGGTTAGGGGTTAGGATTTTAAATGGAGAGAGAGAGGGGGGGAATGTGAGTTAAGGGTTTATATGTATATTCATATATAATATATATGAGAGAGAGAGAGAGAGAGAGATTGTTATAGGTTTAGAGAGAGAGATATCGGGGTTAGGGGTTCTATGAGAGAGATAGAGAGATTGAGGGTTAGGGTATTACATATATATATATATATATATATATATATATATATAGAGAGAGAGAGAGAGAGATTGGAAGTTAGGGGTTTAGAGAGAGAGATATTTAGGTAGAATGGTTTAGGGAGAGAGAGAGCATGGGGTTAGCAGTTAAGAGAGATATATTGGATTTTAGGGGTTTAAAGAGAGATAAAGATAGAGAGAGAGATAGAGAGAGAGAGAGACATTGAGGGTTATAGGTTTGGAGAGAGAGAGAGAGTGATAGAGTAGGGAATAATGTTTAGGGATTTAGCTAGCTAGCTAGAGAGATTGGGGTTTATATGCTTAGATACATAGAGAAACAAAGAAACAGAGATTATGTGTTAGGATTCTAGAGAGAGAGAGAGAGAGATAAAGGTCTAGGATTTTAGAGAGAGATAGAGAGAGGTTGAGTTTTAAGGGTTAAGAGAGGCATTGGAGGTTAGGGGTTTAGAGAGAGAGAGAGAGAGAGAGAGAGAGAGAGAGATTAGGGTTTAATGGATTTGAGTATATTTACAGAGAGAGAGAGAGAGTAGGGATTAGTGTTTTGTGTGTGTGTGTGTGTGTGTATTGGGCGATAGAGTTTGTCAAAGAGAGAGAGAAACTGTGGTTTAGGGATTAGGGGTTTAGAGAGAGAGAGAGAGAGATTTATGGTTAGGGTTTTAAAGAGAGATATAGAGGTAAAGAGAGAGATAGGGGGTTTTGATATTTAGAGAGAGATAATTATTGGAGTTAGGAGTTTAGAGATAGAGATAGAGGTTAGGGGTTTAGAGAGAGACACAGAAATAATAGAGAGATTATGGATTAGATATTTGAGAGTGGGAGAGAGATATATTAGGGGGTAGGGATTGAGACATAAGATGGAGAGAGGGGGGTTTGGGGTTTATAGAGATAGAGAGAGAGTCAGGGAGGGAGAGAGAGGGAGACAGAGAGAGAGGATAGGATTAGGGTTAGTAGTTTAGAGAGAGAGAAATATCCAGGGTGCAAAGTCTAGAGAGAGAGAAAGAGGAAGACTAAGGGTTGGGAATTTAGAGAGAGAGAGAGAGAGATTGGGGGTTAGAGGTTTAGATAGAGAGGGAGATAGATTGGAGGTTAGGGGTTCTGAGAGAGAGAGATTGGGTGTTAAGGTTTTAGAGAGAAATATATTTGAGGTTAAGGGTTGAGATAGAGATTAGTGGTTAGACATTAGAGAGAGAAAATGGGGGTTATATTTTAGGAGATTAGAGAGAGAGAGTGACATTGAAGGATAGGGGTTGCGAGAGAGAGAGGTTGGTGTTTAAGGTTTTAGAAAGAGAGCAATACAATGTGGTAAGGGGTCAAGGGTTTAGATAGAGAGAGGGAGATTTGGGGTTATAGGTTTTGAGAGAGAGAGAGAGATTAAAGGTTAGGGTTCTATCAGAGAGAGAGAGAGAGAGAGAGATTGGAAGTTAGGGGTTTAGAGAGAGAGATTTAGGTACAATGGTTTAGGAAGAGAGAGCTTGGTGTTAGCGGTTTAGAGAGATAGATTGGAGGATAGGGGCTTAAAGAGAGAAAGATAGAGAGAGGGATACTGAGGGTTAGGGGTTGAGAGAGAGAGAGAGAGAGTTATAAAGTGGTGAGTGAGGTTTATAGGTTTAGCTATATCGATAAAGAGATTGGGGTTTATAGGTTTATAGACTAGGGGTTAGGAACTTAGAGAGAGAGAGGGAGAGAGGGAGAAACAGAAAGAGAGATTGGAAGTTAGGGGATTATAGAAAGAGAGAGAGGGATTGGAGATTAGGGGCTTACAGGGAGAGAGAGAGAGATAGAGAGAGAGGGAGAGAGAGAGAGAGATGTTGGGGGTTAGAGTTTTATAAAGAGAGATAGATTGAAGGTTATGGGTTGGGATAGAGAGAGATAGGAGGTTAGGGAATTAGAGAGAGAAAGAGAGATCCAGTGAGAATGAGAGATTGGGGTTATGGATTTCAAGAGAGAGAGAGAGAAATTAGTGGTAATGGTTCTAGTGAGAGAGATTAGCGGTTAGGATTTTATAAAGAGATATTTGGGGTTATGTGTTTAGAGAGAGAGAGAGAGAGAAATTGGGGGTTAGGATTTTAGGTTGAGAGAGAGAGAGAGAGAGATTTGGGTTTAGGGGTTTAGAGAGAGATAAAGAGAGAGAGAGAGAGAGAGAGAGAGAGAGAGAGAGATTGAGGTTTAGGAGTTTAAAGAGACTGGAAAAGATATTAAGGGTTAGTGGTTTAGAGAATGAGCGAGCGAGAGAGAGAGAGATTGGGGATTATAAAGAGAGGGATAGAAATACATAGAGGGTTATGGGTTAGAGAGATAGATCATAGGTTAGGGGTTTAGAGAGAGAAATATAAATATATCTAGTGGTTAATAGAGAGAGATTGGGGATAGGATTTTAGAGAGAGATATTTGTGGTTAGGTGTTTATAGAGAGAGAGAGAGAGAAAGGGAGAGATATTTGAGGTTAGGGTTTCACAAAGAAAGAGAGATTTAGGGTTAGTATTTTAGAGAGAGAGAGAGAGAGAGAAGGCGAGATATTGGAGATTATGGGTCTAGACAGAGAGGGAGAGAGAGAGAGATTGGAGGTTAGGGTTTTACAGAGAGAGAGATTGATTGTTAGGGGTTCACAAAGAGAAATAGATTGGTGGTTTAGGGTTTAGAGAGAGAGAGAGAGAGAGTTTTGGGGTTAGGGGTTTTAAGAGAGAGAGAGAGAGAGGGAAATTGGGATTTAGGAGTTTAGAGAGAAAGAGAGAGAGAGAGAGTGATTGTTGATTAAGGGCTTATATATATAGAGAGAGAGAGAGAAATAGAAAAACAAAGATTGGTGGTTAACATTGAGAGAGAGAGATAGAGCGATTGGAGGTTAGGATATTAGAGAGGGAGGGAGGGATTGCAGGTTAGTGCTTTAGAGACAAAGAGATTGGAGGTTAGGATTTAGAGAGAGAGGGAGGGATTACAGGTTAGGGTTTTAGAGAGAGATAGAGATTATGGGATAGTGGTTTAGAGGAAGGGAGACATTGGGGTTAAGGGGTGTATATATATTAAGAGAGATAAAAAGAAAGAGATACTGGGTTGGTGGTTTAGAGAGAGAGAGAGTGAGAGATGAGCAGTTAGTGGCTTGGTTAGAGATAAAAATAGAAAGATAGCGATTGGGGGTTAGGGATGTAGGGGCTTACGTGTTTAGAGAGAGATAGATAAATTAGGGTTTAGGGTCTTAGAGAAATAGAAAGATATCTCGAGGTTAGTGGTTAAGAGAGAGAGAGAGAGAGAGAGAGAGAGAGATTATGGATAGGATTTTAGATAGAGATATTTGTGGTTAGGTGTTCATATATATATATATATAGAGAGAGAGAGAGAGAGAGAGAGAGATAGAAAGAGAGATATTTGAGGTTATGGTTTTACAAAGAGATAGAGAGAGAGATTTGAGGTTAGGGGTTTACAAAGAGAGAGAGAGATAAAAAGAGAGATATTGGAGGTTGGGGGTCTAGACAGAGAGAGAGAGAGAGATTGAGGATTAAGGTTTTATAAAGAGAGATAGAGAGAGAGGGTTAGGGGTTACAAAGAGAGAAATAGAAAAAAAAAGATTGGTGGTTATTTGTTAAGATGGAGAGAGAGAGAGAGAGAGAGAGAGAGAGAGATTGGAGGTTAGGATTTTAGAGAGAGAGAGGGATTGTAGGTTATGGTTTTAGAGAGAGAGAGAGAGAGAGAGAGAGATTATGGGATAGTGGTTTAGAGATAGAGAGGCATTGGGGTTAAGGGGTTTATAGATATTGAGAGAGATAAAAAGAGAAAGATACAGGGTTAGTGGTTTAGAGAGAGTGTGAGAGATTGGGGGTTAGTGTTTTACAAAGAGAGAGAGAGAGAGAGAGAGAGAGAGAGAGATTTAAGGTTAGGGGTTTACAAAGAGAGAGAGAGAGAGATTGGGGGTTAGTGGTTTAGAGAGAGAGAGACAAAAAGAGAGATATTGGAGGTCATCGGTCTATACAGAGAGAGAGAGATTGGAGCTTAGGGGTTTTACAGAAAGAAAGAGATTCAATGTTAAGGGTTCACAAAGAGAAAGATATTGGGGGTTTAGGGTTTAGAGAGAGAGAGAGAGATTGGTAGGAAGGGGTCAATAGAGAGAGAGAGAGAGACTAGGGTTTAGGAGTTTAAGGAGAGAGATAGAAAGAGATAGAGATTGAGGGTTAGTTTTTTAGAGAGAGAGAGAGAGAGAGAGATTGAGGGTTAGTGGTTTAGAGAGAGAGAGAGAGATTGGGGATTAAGGGTTTAGAGAGAGAGAGAGGGGGTTATCGGTTACAAAGAGAGATAGAAATAGAAAAAAAAATATTGGTGGTTAGTGGTTAAGAGAGAGAGAGAGAGAGAGAGAGAGAGAGAGAGAGATTGGAGGTTATGATTTTAGAGAGAGAGAGGGAGAGGGATTGTAGCTTAGGGTTTTAGAGAGAGAGAGAGATATTATGGGATAGTGGTTTAGAGATAGAGAGACATTAGGGTTAAGGGGTGTATAGATACTGAGAGAGATAAAAAGAGAGAGAGATATCGGGTTAGTGGTTTAGAGAGAGAGTGAGACAATGGGGGTCAGTGGCTTGGTGAGAGACAAAAAAAAAGATAGATAATGGGGGTTAGGGGTGTAGGGGCTTAAAGGTTTAGAGATAGATAGATAAATTAGGGGTTAGGGGATTGGAGAGAGAGAGATTGGAGGCTAGTGGTTCATAGGGGAGAGATATTGAGGGTTATGGGTGTTATACACCTGAGTGACACCTCTCCGTCTGAGTGCTAATATCCCTCATGTCGGCACACAAAAGATCACCTATGGATAGAGGTTTGCCCTTAACACTATAGCTTGGCTTATCATGAAAAACATTCTACTGTCATCTAGCTAGTTACTTTTCCATTTTACCATGTTAGGATGTATTCGCGACTCTCCTTTTATACAACTCACGCATCATTCATGAGTCTCCCTTATAGCAAGTCGTGAATCCATGTATTCGCGGGTTGCGCTTATACAGAGTCGCGAATCATTCGCGGGTTGCTCTAACACATACCCGCGAATGTGCCTCTTTACATGAAAACACAAAATCACGTGCTAATGGGAGTTTAGTTAAGTCATTTTACTTAATCTCCCTAACTGCTACAACTTCCCCAACCTTTGAGAACTGCATTATTTCACCCATATAAATATAGGCCTTGGGGAGGGTTGTAGAGACTTACACTTTGGAGCAAAGTTATGCTGGTGGATTGTTCACAGAATTCTTTGGAGCAGTGAAACTCAGAATCCTTTGGTGACAAAGGATTCCTTGTCTCAGACGTTTGGTTGTACTCTGAACTTTCTCATTGTTGATAATAAAGAGATTAGTTCTTCCACATGTGTCTCATATATCTTGGTTTGATAATTGTTTATGCTTCAGTATTTCATATTTGATTTATCTAACCTGCTAATATATATATATGAACCACTCTATATCTGGAATATTGTCTCTAAACAGGTGAAAGAGGAGTGAGCCTTGAAGACTTTGGAAGTGGAGCAGATCGGAAGAGGACTAGCAAGGATCGAACTTCGTTTAACAAGTGAATTCTTCTAACCCTCCTATTTCCTATTCTGCACTTTAGAAGTCAATTATCTGCAAGTATTTGAGTATGTTGGTAACCCCTGACCTACGATTATTAGGTGCATAATCCCTTACAACAGAACTGGTGACTCCGCTGGGGAAGCCTAGACTGCTGTAGGTCATTTCTGTTATCCTGACCAGTTTTGCTTGTGAGTCTGTTTGTGGTTTTTTATCCTGGCTCTTGCTTACTTCAGCGTTTGAAAGTATTAGGGTTTTTTCTTTGCTTTTGAGAAAAAAATTATACCCATTCACGGGTTGTTCCACTGAACAGTCATGAGTATAAATTTGCATTCGCAGGTTGTTATACTGCACAGTCGCGAGCATTTGCGAGTTGCACTATTAGACAGTCGCGAGTACTTCTGAAAGTTTGGATTTTTAAAGAAGAGTTTCCTTGTGTCTTTTCTTGTTATAGTCCTTGTTTTCTGAGAAGAATTTCTTTAAGAATGTTGTAGAGTTTGCTTGATTGCCTCAGGTGATCACATCTTAGTGCTTTTTGAAAGCCATTGAGTCCTTTTACTTGGTTTATTTACTGTTTTCATCCTGAAGCATTTGGACTGTTTGGGTTTTTGGTTAAAGTGTCTTAGTCCAGATCAGTGATCAGGGTCTTGGGCTCTATTTGTCCAGTCTATTTTTTGACAGTTGCTGGTTTGCACTTGCCTTTGTAAGTCTGCAGTGGTTTTATATCATTGTTTGCACCCAAGATATGGTTCCTAGCCTGCTTCTCTTGCTGGTCTGTTGGTTCTGTCAGCCTATTTGTTTCAGTTTGTAGTTTGTATATAGTTCATAAGTTTCAAGTTTACTCAAGCATAGTGCATTGTAGATGCATAGTAGTTTTTTTTGAGCAATTTTTAAAGTGAAAAACAAAACATAGTTAGTCTTTTGCATTGTGATTTTTGCATAAGTAGTGTTTGTTTCATTTTAAAAATATATAATCTCAGAAAATTACAAAAACATAGGCTTAGTTTCTCTTATTGGTGCTTTAGTTCATCAACACATATTTGAAAAAATGAAAAGAAGTTTTTTTTATAGTAGTAGTTTTCTTTGAATGCACTTTACTTTCATTTATTTCTTGCCGAGTCAAAACACCATACAGTATATCACTTCCATTTCCTCTTGAGTAAGAAACAGCCCCCTAAAATAAACGTATAAATTAAAATTTACTAGTAAGTTTTTATTTTTAGGGGCCTTTCACCTACTAGCTTAGGCTAGGCTTGTGGGCTAGGGAGTGTAAACTTCCCACAAGTTATAAACTCAGACGTAGTGGACCATTCTTTAGGTAAATCCTTGTTTCTATCACTGTATCTAGGAAGCTCCTCTCAAACAGGAGTTAAGCACTAGACTGCGTGGAGGCTTGGACAGAGGAGATAACCCTCTGAATCCTTGTCAAAACGTAACCCAGGACTTTTACGCATCTGGGGATTCTTTCCTAGATAGAGTTTCGAGCTAAGCTACCCTACCCATGCATACGATTTTGGCTGACGACTGTCCTCCCAGACAGCTGGTATTGTCAAGGTAGCCTTTAGTCTCTTGTCTTTTAGGGGTCATACCTAGGTAAACCGGAAGATTATTTCTGGTTCACCTTGAACGGGCTTGGAAGGTAACCCTTGTGGAAAGTGCAGGAGGGTGGTGGGTGATTCCTCCACTTGTGCCTGAGAACCCCTCAAGGACGCCAAGTAATCGTTCATCGACTTTCTTCTGGAAAGCATATCTTTATACCCTGGTTTGATTGCTTGAGACTCTAGGATATTTTTAGTGTATGCTCTGTGGATTTGCTTGTGTTTAGTTGACCTTAGGGTGTGATTAGTCAATTTTTTAATTCTGGAGGACCAACTTGTTAGAAGGTCAAGAAGGTTGAGAAACCTTCCTCCTCTCCCTGCATTGGAGCCTCCACCTTTACCCCAAAGGCGGAGATTAGACATAGATGGTTCTTTTGAACCAGTAGGATTAAGTGAGGTTCTTGGTGAACTGGAATTGATAGCTAACCATTTTGATTTTGACACAATCGAGATAGAATAATTGCAGACTGACGAGTTTGCAAGAAATTTTAACACCCCCTTGACTGATCTTAACGATCTTGTGATCGTCCAAGTTAGACCTTTTAGTTCACCAGTAGTATGTGTCCCTTTGAGTAGAGTCCTATCTTCTGTGGAAGAAAGTTCTTTTGTGTTTACCTCAACCCTTCTGGTTGAAGGGGTACTACCTCCCCCGGTTAGTGCCCCTAGATCTAGTTTGCCTTCTACACCTTTGACTCCAGCGAGCCGAGTGGTTCAACCACTGGTTCACTCCAACATAGGAGGTATTTCTGGTAACATGGTTGCTGGGATCCCCAGTATACCTACCATTCCTTCTTCCTTCCCTTACACTACCCAAGTGGTCCGGTAGGATCCTCGGCTTATGTCCAAGGATTTCCTTGGAATGGGGGGCATATTCCCCCATCCAGTCCATACATAGGTCCAACTCCTTCATATGTAGGAGTGCAGTTTGGAGGAAACACCTCTTATGGGAAGAGCTTCCATACCCCTATTTCGGTCCCATACTCAAGCTCTCCCTTCTCTTGTTTAGCGGAGGGATACCTGCTCCATTCTTTCAGACCCCAGCTTCTATGGGGATGGCCCGAACCATGTACACTGCACCTCCCACCCAAAATCCTATGGCCTACGGATGGAATTTGTTTCAAAGCAACCTTCCCACGTCACAATCGGTGTCAGGGGGAAACCCCACCTTTACCTATGGGAATTCGGGGGCTAGAGCCTCTAATCCCCAAGATGGCACATCTAGTACACCGTTTAGGCCCAAACTTCCTTTTCTGGAAACTTTGAACTTGCTAGACTTATCAAAATTGATGAACGATTCAGTGAGGCATGACCCCTTGTGGCCACCTGTTCCCACCAAACTGCCCTCGGACATCCCTAAGTTTGAAGGTAAGGCTGGCTTCTGCTGCTTTTAGTAGTTTCTCGGACCTAGCTAGTGCTTTCCTCAGTCACTTTCAGCTTCCGATTTGTTACGATTTCGGAACGGATTTGTTGTCTACTTTCAGACAAAACAAGGCAACCCACGTCTCAGATCATATCCAAGAGTGGAGGAGGTGAAATATTCTTATCAAATCTACCATCCATCCTGAGTTTCTATTAGAGTGGTTCCTTAAGTCATTGTTTCCATACATATCTAAGGATGTTTCCACATCAGGAGTGACTAGTGAAGAAGAAGCCATACTCAGGGCCCAGCAGTTGGACTTGATTTATTCACAGTCTAGGATTCTATATAAAATTATCCCTGAGGCACAAAGGCCTTCGCATGAGGCCAAGAAACCCAAGCCTGGACCCCATGTCGATGGTCTGGTTGGGTCTGTAAACTCTCCCACTGTAGAGTCTTTGACAAAACAACTTCACCAATTGTCTGTCAAACAGTCTATGGCGGAGGCAGCAAAGGCTGACCCCTCCTCCCAAAGTGAAAATGTTTTTGCACAAACCTCTTCGAAGGGAAATCAGTAGCCTGGCGGGAAGAAGAAGAAAGGTAAAAAGGGAGAGGGAAACCAAAATCAAAACAAGCCAAAGCCCGCAAACAATGCTGATGGGGGAAAAAAGGAAAAGAAGAAAGTCAAGTTGCCTTGTAAGTTGTGCCAAGGGGACCACCTTACTCATCTTTATCCCCTCATGGAACAAGCTCAGAAGCTACTCCAAGCTCAACCACCGGCTGTCCTGAAGGATCCGTTTCCCCAAGGGCAGAATTTTGCTTCAGCTTCTACGGTAGCATGGGGAACTCAAGCTTCCCCTGACCCCAATTATATTAACATGGTTAGATCCTCAACTTTGTTACAAACCAGGAACAAAAACTATGAGAAAGAGACCGATGAGAAGGGTAAAGCTGTAGTTGAATCTTCCAACCCTCTCACTATAGAGAAACCTACGGAAATAATGCCAAAGATACCCAAAGGTGTCTCTAAGAATACTTTGCATAACCTAAATGCCAGAGCCAGTTCTAACTACTCTGTGGTTGAAGACTTGGCTCAGACTCCGTGTGCAATGTCTGCTTTAGAGGTGCTACAGAGCTGTCCCGCTCAGCGGGATGCCCTCTTAGCAGCTTTAGGTAGCATGGACTCTTCGAGTCTCACAGCGAAATTTCATCTCTGTGATGTTAAAATTTTCCTCCCTTACCATGTAGCTCTATCGATAGATGTTGTCCATGGTGGTAATACCATTGGGCGAGCAGTTTTTGATGAGGGAGCCTCTACTTGTGTTATGTTCCTGGCCTGTTGGAAAGCTCTTAGATCCCTAGAGCTGGTCCCATCAACCACTTTACTTATTGCTTTTGATGGAAGGTCTTTCCGTCCACATGGTATCCTACCAGCTTTTGAAATTAAGTTGGTTGGAAAAGCAGTGTCTGTTGAAGTTGAAGTGATTGATGCTCCATTGGACTACAATTTGCTTCTGGGTAGGAATTGGACTTATGCAATGTCTGCTATTGCATTTGCTGTCTTTCGTGTCATGGTTTTTCCACATGAGGGAAAGGTGGTCACGGTTGACCAACTTGATTTTACTCAAAAAGGCCACTTAGAGTCTAAAGATTCCACTGTGCCATTGGTTGATCAGGCCAAACCTGCTGCACAGAGCTTGGGGGCTATAATGTACGCATCATTGATGGGCACATTCGATATTCCAGCTCCAGTCCTTTATATCAAATATAATACTGTAGGGAATTCCATTGATTCGGTGGTCGATAGGACTGATCCTTGGGTCCTCCCAACCCCTCAGGAACCGGAAGTGCCCTTATCTGCAGTGGAAGTGGCATATCAAGCTATTACCCGAACCACTATTGATCCCATTCCAGATCCTCTTACAGTCTCAGATGATCTGGAAGAAGTTTACATGCCCGCATGGGCAGAAAACTCTTTACATTCCATAGATTTCTTAGACACTGTTTTACCTTCCGATGAAGCTATTCTGGAAGCTATGTGTTCACGTGATAAGATATGTGAGAATCTTCATCACCGATATTATTTCCTTCCAGAGCTAAGCAAGATAGAAAACCAAGAGTTTCATGTGAGACCGTCGGATGATGTTGATACACCTGTCAACCCTTTACCTAGGGAAGGAGTGTTTGCCGAGGGAATATGGAAAACATTTCCACCACTATATCGATCAACATCTCTGTAAAACCAGATGTCATGGAAAATATCTATATAGGTGCAAACTGCTCTCCAGAGGAGATTGCCATTTATACTGCCCTTTTCAAGGAATTCCGCGATATCTTTGCCTGGTCATATGAGGAGATGCCAGGAATTCATCCATCTATTGTTCAACATGAGATCCCAACCTATCTTGATGCCAAGCTAGTTCGAAAAAAATTACGCCCCGTGAACCCACGTAAAGCGGCGGCTGTGAAGGCAGAGGTTGAAAAGATGTTGAAAGCAGGTTTTATATATCTTGTAGCTTTGACTGAATGGGTGTCCAACCCAGTTCCTGTTGATAAAAAGAAAGGGAATATTCACGTTTGTACAGACTTTCAAGACCTTAACAAAGCCTGTCCTAAGGACAATTACCCCACACCATTTATTGATCAGATCATAGATGCATGTGCGGGTAGTGAGGTATTCTCATTTATGGATGGTTTCTCCGTCTACAATCAAATCCAAATCAAACCAGAAGACCAGCATAAAACTACTTTTATTTTCCCTTGGGGTACATTTGCGTATAGAAAAATGCCCTTTGGATTGAAAAATGCAGGGGCAACCTTTCAATGAGCCATGAACTTTGCTTTTCTTGCTCATTCTCGCAAGAGGATCCAGCATCCAGATCATTTACGGTTGATTTTTGAGAGATGCAGATACTATAAAATTCGCTTGAATCCCCACAAGTGTGTTTTCTGCGTCGAGTCAAGTAGATTGCTTGGATTCATTGTCTCTAGTAGGGGCATTCAGGTGGATCCTTTAAAAGTTGAGGCCATTGTAAATCTGCCTCCTCCTCGTTCACTTAGGCAACTTTAGAGTCTACAAGGAAAGTCTAACTTCCTTCGACGTTTTATCGTTAATTATGCCAAGATCACAAAAGGTTTCATGCGCCTACTTAAACAGGACACCCCATTTGTATGGGATGAAACTGCACAACTCGCGTTCGAGGCATTGAAAAAAGCCTTGTTGTCGGATCCTTTATTACACCCACTAGATTATTCTAGGGATTTTATATTATATCTGGCCGTGTCAGAGTCTACCATTGGGGTAGTGCTAGTTCAGGAGGACGACAAGCTCATTGAGCATGTTGTTTATTATCTTAGCCATGCTCTGGTTGGACCTGAACTTAAGTACTCCCACGTCGAGAAGTTAGCCTTAGCAGTTGTTTATGCTGTACAGAGGTTACGACACTACATCTTACTGAGGACCACTACTGTAGTGGCGGATGTAAACCCTTTCCAATATGTTTTATCCCAACGGATTGTTGGGGGAAAATTCAATAAGTGGATAGTCATTCTCCAAGAGTTTGACTTGGTTTTCCAATCTGCTAAATCGAAAAAGTCCTTAGTTTTTGCCGAGCTTATAGCAGAATTCCCTACGGAAGAAGATGTAGTGATTGAGGATGACTCATTCCCAGATGAGCACATCTTCCTCATATCCACCTCTGATCCTTGGTACGGAGATATTCTTATATATCTCCAGACTTTGAAGTATCCTACCGCTTACTCTAGGGAATACGGATGCAAGTTACGCCTTCATGCTAAAAACTACCTCATTATAGGAGATACATTATATTGACGAGGGGTAGATTCTGTCTTGCATCACTGCCTTACTCATGAGGGAGTGGAGATTGTCCTAAATGATTCCCATAGTGGAGCATGTGGGGGTCATTTATCTGGGTTAGCAATGGCCCAAAAGATATTACGTGCCGGGTATTTCTGGCCCACCATCTTTAAAGATTGTGTGGAAGCTGTGAAACGCTGTCATCCGTGTCAGCTTTACACTAGAAAAATGCGGTCACATCCTGCTCCCTTGTTTCCTGTTGTCTCAATAGGCCCCTTCATGAAGTGGGGGATAGATTATATGACATGCAACCCAGCCTCGGCTGGGGGGCATAAATACATCATTGTCGCTGTTGACTATTTCACAAAATGGGCAGAGGCAATGCCTACTTTCAAAGACAATGGGGAAACGGCAGCTTTCTTCGTGTTTAATCAGATTATTGCTAGGTTTGGTATTCCCAAATTGATTGTCACTGACCATGGTAGTCATTTCCAAAATCACATGATGACAGAACTGACCACCATGCTCGGATTCCGACAAGAACATTCTTCTCCATATTATCCGCAAGCAAATGGTCAGGTTGAGGCTGTAAACAAGACTTTAAAAAATATCCTTAAACGTACTATTGATGCAGCCCGCTCGAATTGGCACATCATGTTATATCCTGCTCTTTGGGCTTATTGAACCAATGTAAAGAATGCTACGGGTTTTTCCCCCTTCCAAATCGTTCACGGGGTGGAAGCTATTACGCCGATTGAATGCGAAATCCCATCCTTGCAGATAGCTATTCATGTGCTACCTGACACGACTGAGCTTGAGGAACGGTTGCTCCATTTAGAAAACCTTGATGAACAACGTAGAGATGCGTTGACTGCAAATCAGGCTCATAAGAATAGGGTTAAAACTCAATACGATAAAACAGTCAAACCTAGGGTTTTCTCTGAAGGGGAACTTGTCTTGCTCTGGGACCAAGATAAAGAGCCTCTGGGGGTAGGAAAATTCAAGGCCATGTGGTTAGGACCCTATGTCGTGTCTAAAGTTTTGAGAAAAGGCACATATGAATTAGTGGATTATGATGGGAATAAGCTGCCTGAGCCTAGAAATGGGCTCTACCTGAAGAAGTACTATGCTTAGGCTTAGCACTTTTTCTTGTATATTAATGTATGTATTTTTATGTACATTAGGTTGTCAGTTTCGTTTTTTATACTATCTGCTGGTTGTTACAGATGTCTTCCTAGATGTATGTAGGTTTTGCTGATGGCGCCAGCCGTCACACTTGTAACCTGGCTTCGGCAGCATGGGTTATCTATTCCCCCTCAGGACAGCTTGTTGCTGCGGGAGGCGCTTGTCTAGGTCCTGCTTTTAATAATGTTGCTGAGTATAGGGATGTAATTGAGCTCCTATGGGATGCTTTTTCATGAGGTATCACCCAGCTTGAAGTCCGTTTGGATTCTCAGTTGGTTGTTTCCCAGCTCAATCGAGCCTATCAGGTGCGTAATCCTACATTGTTACGTCAGTTCATGCAAATTCGTTTACTGGAAAGACATTTTGAAATTATTATTTTCAATCACATTCCAAGAAACCAAAATTCATTAACTGATGCATATGCTAATTATATTTTGGACTGGCATCTCACACACATTTTATAAAATATACCGCAAACATATAAGAAACATTGGTAAATAAGCTGACAACCAAACACAAATATATATATATGTAAATATCTGTCATAGATAGGTCGAGTCTGATCCGTAGATCCCGTCATGTACAAAATATACAAAAGTGTGGATCATCATCCATCAAAATTCCCTAGAACTAAGCCTGCCCACCATGGCCACTGGGACCTCCTTGGTCCCCGTGATCTCTGTGCCCCTTGGATTCCTCAGCCTCCTCGGCTTCGGCAGCCTCCACCGCATCTCTGTATACAAGTACTGCTCTAGCTACCCGTCTGAAAAGATGTAGCCAGGCCGGTGGAACCCCAACTACAAACTCCTGCATAGCTACAGGGAGATGCTCTATCCGTATCATAGGTACTCACTCGGTCAGCCTGCCTAGCTTCATCTTGAGTACTCTGATCAATCCTGGGTCTCCCCCTGCAACAGGACGTACAAAGGTACGTGGGTTCCCTTCAGGGCGGACTGGTCCAATATCTGCATTTTGACACATAAATAGGGTTTAGACTTGTGCATATGTATATATCATATCATTTGAAAATCCATAAAAATTTGATAATGATAAAAAATAAAAAATTACTTACCCATCTCTCCCCATGCTCCTCCTAGAGGGAGGACAAGGTCGGGATCACCTCGGAAATCTAACCCGACGTATGGAAACTGCTCCAACGCTGGCACCTGCCGTTCCCACCATGTATAGAAATCATCATCATACATGCTATGTATTACGTCTCCTCCTCCTTGATGGAGGAAGATATCTCCCCACCAGCTCAGCCTCGACTGCCGTGGATGACAGACCTGTAATGGTATAGTAGGGCTCATAGCTGGCACTCTCTCAAAGAAGAACGCTACCAGTATACTCGCATAGCCGAAGTTCTTCCGTCTTCCCCTCCTACAGTTGGATAATTGCCTCTTCATAATGGGGGAAATTCCCGTACACCAATGAAAGAGAGTACCTCTAAAGCAGTCCACCGCCACTCTCATCTGAGTCCTGCTGGCCATGTGTAACCCTGTTGACCCTGAAAGTCTGACAATAGTACTGGCCAATACCTGAAGTGTAAGATCCTGAATATCTGCAATGAGAACGCTGCTTCCTTTCTTTTGAGTACCCGGTCTGCAAAATACATCAACATAGTTCTGGACACTCAAGGGGTCTCCACCCCTGCCAGTTCCTTCCAGGTTCATCGGTGCTCCCCATTGTGACAACCCGGTTATGAAGTAGATGTCTTGTACGGTAAGCTCCAAAGTCTCACCTTGTATATTGAACATCCCCAGGTCATGGTCCCAGTAATGGACTAAGAACTCTAATATGCGGACATTGGCCCGCATGGGCAATGTGAAAAAGAACTTGAGAAGCCCACTAGTCCTCAATGCTTGGATAGTAGGCAGGCTTTGGAGAGCCGCTTGATCCATCATTTCATGTTCCCTCTCTCTCCACTCCAGCACCATGTTTTTCCTGACAAAAACATGTAATTTGATTCAGTATTCCATCATAAAATTTTAAAAATTTTGCATATTTTTAAAGCTTTTCCCTATTGCGCAGCATTTGCAACTGTCTATTGGGACAAGTCGTGAGTCATTCGCGACTTTCCTATTGAGCAACTCACGAATGAAACGCGCATTCGCGACTTTCATGCCTTGCAACCCGCGAATGCATTTTGCCATAATTTAGGTTGATGAAAAATACTGAATTAACCATTAAATTAAAATTTTGTTTGGATCAAATTGAAGAGCTTAGGGTGTATATTTACGTGAATCTGACGGATTCTGAATCTAACGGTCCAATTGTCCACGGCGATCGATCAAAGATAGAGGGTAAACTTTCCTTTTTGGTTCAAAAAGTGCAAATGGTATGAAATGTTTTTATTTTCAAACTATTTATAGAAATAATATTTCGTAAAGTGGGTCTTTTTATATAGTTTGAAATGTCATTTGATTAATATCACCCTCTTTTGTGCCTTGGAACATGTTTACCAACTTTTACAAAGTGTTGATGCTTCTGTAGGGTGGTTTTTGCTCTTTCCAACACATGTTGGCATCTTATCACTCCACATTAACCTTAGTAATCAACATTTTGCCACGGACTATGGTATTTCAAGCCATTAGTCCCTTGTCTCTACCATTGTTCTTCCATGGCTAGGATCCCTTTTCATGAGTATCATCCTTATATGCCATTGCCATCCTTTGGTACTCATTCTGTCACTGTTTCAGGCCCAGGGGTTTCCTCATAGCTATTTTTCATGCCAAATAGAGCTTCTTATGAATCTCTTTTTACAAGCTATCCCTTTATAGGACTCCCCAACCTTATGGAGTTTCTTTAGGCCCAGGTCTGACTCCTTCAAAACGGACTTGGCTGCTGAGTTATCTCGTCCATTCAAGCTCGTTAAGAATATGTGAACGGGCATCCGCATTGGTGGTAGGTTATCTCTTTCTTGGACCATGCGGAATAATACGAGAAATGATCACTCTCTTTTCTTTGGAATTGAGAAGAGTATTCTCAGGTATAGGTTTATCACTTTTCCAGACCTGAGGGACTAAATTTACGGAAAAGGAACACCCGGTTTGAGCTTAGTTTTCTCTTTTTCGTGCTCTGGACCCAAACATGAAAAATATTCCGAGTGTACTTTGTGTCTTTGTCATGCTCGTTAAACACTTAAGAACAAAGCAACGAGTTTATTGTTGTAACCCCCATTTATCGTAACCAAATGGATCTTTCCAAGTGATCTTGCTTTCCTTCACACTCGTAAAACTCAAGCTATTTTATGCTATTTTGGAAGGAGCGTTGGGTAGGTGGTAATTTAACCTTTTTCGGACCTTCCCGACTAAGTACGAAAAAGGTTCACCTTTTCTTGTTCAGAAGTTAAGAGAGTTCTTCTGTGGTTTGTTTTATACTTTTTCATCCTCATGAGACTAAATTGGATGAAAAAGGACCCCCCTGGAGTCTTCTTTGGCATTTTCAGACTCTCTAAATGTGAAAATACCGCATGAGCATGTACTAGTTCGGGCTCATTAAATCCACGGATCAGTGCATCAAGCATTATTTTCCCATCTCTTCAAGATTGTTAAAAAATGAAGAGGGAACCGAGTTTACTTTCTTGGACTCATTAAAACTTAACAGGGAAGGTAAGGAAGAAGTTTTCTCTTGTTTTCAGTAATGGCAGCTTGTCATCCTTGAACATAGCACTCTTTGCTTTCCGATATCCATGTTTCAGTATACACTTGTGTTCAGATATCACTTTGATTTTTGACTCCTCCTCTTGTCCATCATTAGAGGAATTTTGGGTTCTAAAATGGGCCTCCTAAGGAAAATAATAAAATAATAGTTAAAATAATAAAATAATATTGATTAATTTTGGAGGAAG
>LPNX011031755.1:44329-56491 GCA_001517045.1 Pseudotsuga menziesii | reverse complement strand
CAAATTATTATTGCAGTCTCTAAACTAATTAATACCCAAAAATAATTAAAACTATTGACATACTTTACAAACCAATAAAATACATATAATTTTTTTTAGCAATACTTTACAAATAATTAAAAAAAATACAAGCTTTTGGCCTACACTCATGTGACATGTTTTACAAAAAATTAAAAAAAATATACAACCTTTTGACATATGACATGTTTTACAAAAAATTAAAAAAATATACAACCTTTTGACATACTGAAGAAAAAAAATACAAGAATTGTCTTAATGTAAACCAATAAAAAATATACCATTTTTTTTTGGGAATACTTTACAAATAATTTAAAAAATACAAGCTTTTGGCCTACACTCCTCTAACATGTTTTACAAAAAATTAAAAAAATATACAACCTTTCGACATACTGAAGAAAAAAAATACACGAATTGCTTTAATGTAAAAGTACTAATAGAGAAATATATTAAGCCCTATGCTCTTCAAGAAAAAATGATTAACATATAGACCTATACCCATAAACAGAAAATATTGCATTCTCCAACTGGCAATGAATTAACATATTGCATTCTTTCAAGACAATCTTAAAAGAAATGAATTAAAAATATTACATTACTTAGTAGCATTTACATATGGCAGCGCAGAGCAGAGTAATGAGATCTTCTCTCATATGGCAGAGCAGAGCAGACAGTGCTGCTGCTATTGAATGAATGCATAGGTTTCTAGCTCTGATGAGCAGACAATGCTGCTGCTGTTGAATGAATGAATGCATAGGTTTCTATCTCTAATGGAACATGGGGCATCTAATGAAACAATAAAACCATTGTCAAACGAAACAATAA
This sequence comes from Pseudotsuga menziesii, assembly GCA_001517045.1. Classification (NCBI taxonomy): domain Eukaryota; kingdom Viridiplantae; phylum Streptophyta; class Pinopsida; order Pinales; family Pinaceae; genus Pseudotsuga; species Pseudotsuga menziesii. The sequence continues at coordinate 55,648 of LPNX011031755.1, read as the reverse complement.
AACTATTGATCCGATCCATCTAGAAAGCACGAAACTAAAGAAAACCATAAGCATCAATATAAACCATAAGCATTACTCGACAACATTTACATATGGCAGAGAAGAGCAGAGAATCAAATATTTTCTCATATGACAGAGCGGAGCAGACAGTGCTGCTGCATATGTTTCTAGCTCTGATGGGAATATGGGGCATCAAAAGAAACAATAAAACCATTGCATACTCCGCATCCCATACACCTTGACCCGATCCATCAAGAAAACACTAAACAAAATAAAACCATAAACATCAATGTAAACGAAATGAAAAGACCGCCAGTCCAAATTTCCATGGCCATGGAAAGAGGAGAGGTTACGAAAATACAAGAAATTGCAGAAGCGAAAATGCCTCAAATTCCAGGCTAGGTTAGGGCTTAGTATATCAGAGGCGGGAATGCCAGAAATCTCTAAATGAATTTAGAAAGGGCCAGGCTAGTCAGGGCTTAGTATATCAGGCTTGCAAATTAATGAATACATGAAATTGAAAGAAATAAGCCAATGGCGAGATTAGATACATCAGAAGCGGGAATGCCAGAAATCTGTAAATGAATTTAGAAAGGCCCAGGCTAGGTCAGGGCTTAGTATATCAGGCTTACAAATGAATGAATACATGAAATTGAAATAAATAAGCCAATGGTGAGATTAGATACCCTTATACTTGGCGTGCATTTTGCATGTTTCTCTGGGGAGTTCTCGTAATGATTGATGGTCGTCCAGCTTTGGACATTGCTGCAACCTGCCCAACAAAGATGTGCCATGATTGTAACTAATACATGTATACCCACCTACAATTTAGACGCCAATATCTATAAAAGGAAACAATAAAAACATTGCATTCTCCACATCACATACACCTTGATCCGATCCATGTAGAAAGCATGAAACGAAATAAAACCCTAAACATCAATGTAAACGCAATGAAAAAATGACCAATCAAAATTTCCATGGCCATGGAAAGAGGAGAAGTTGCGGAAATGCCAGAAATTGTAGAAGGTGCAGAAATGCCAGGAATTGCAGAAATGCCTGTCAGAAATTGCAGAACGCGGAAATTCCAGAAATAACAGAATGCAGAAATGCTAGAAAGCCGAAATGCCAGAAATTGCAGAAGAGACAATGCGGAATTGTTTGATGCCCTTGGTGGAGAAGTTGCCCCCAAGCAAAGCATGCTGCGAATGGTCGTTTGAAAAGAAGATTGAGATTTCCCGTCTACCATCGCTGGTTCTCTTGAGCCCCATAGAAAAACATAAAAAGCTTAAAAATGATAAAAAAAACTCTATAAAGTTTAAAAAAGAAAAGTAAGAAGAGTTTAATGGAAAAGCAACGTGAAAACTTAAAAAAAAAGACAACAAAAAATAAAAAGCTTAAAAATGATAAAAAAAATTATATAAAGTTTAAAAAAGAAAAGTAAGAAGAGTTTAATGGAAAAGCAACATGAAAACTTAAAAAAAACAACAAAAAACAAAATGGAAACAAATTTGGAAATTTTTATTTATTGAAATATAGATTATATATTTTGTTTTAATTTATTGAAATTTAGATGATATGTTTTTATTAAAATACAAATTGTCTAATTGTTTTTTTGCCCAAGTGTAAAAGGAAACATTGTAGAATCTTTCTATAAAAATGGTATCCAATAGAATCTTTGGAATTTAGATGATATGTTTTTGTTAAAATGCAAATTTTCAAATTGTTTTTTCTCAAGTTAAAAGGAAACATTTTAGAATCTTCTTATAAAAATGGTATCCATTGGCCAAAACAAAAAGATAGAAAAGCAATTATCGTGTTTATAAAAATCATGTTAATAAAAGAAGATATAAAAAATATATTTAATATTTTAAATAAAATTCTAAGGGATATATTTTTATTATTTATTGATATAGGATTTGTAATATTGAGTATTGAAGCCAAAACTTTGATTCTCTAACAATACAATTTGCAAAATTACAAAAGTATTTTAAGATTAATCATGGTAACACGGCATAATGTAATATAGAGGTAGCCCATAAAATAAAATCTCGAGTCCATATTACAATTACTTAAATCTTTTGAGATAAGATTATGGGGTTGTGATTCTAGAAAGTCTTAAAATGTAACATATTTAGGTCATTTCTTAAGAAAATCATGTATTTTAATTAATGAATATTTAATTAGTAAAATGGTTTATATTAGAGTAAACATTGTATGATAATTTTTTATTTTATTTTTTATTTAATATTTAGAGAACATGATGAGAGTGTCTCATACTTTCAATTTTCATATTAATATTTTCCATGGTAGTAAAGCATCTGCTTGTATGATATTAATTTTGGCCAATATAAAATAACTTTCTTTGGAATCATGTTAATTGCATCTTAGCTTATGTGATTAAAATGAGAAGTTGTTTAGAGACTGCAAGTTTGTAAAACCATTTTGGCAAACTGTTTGGAAAATAATGGGAACAAAGTTGCAATACAGTGTATCATTCCCAGACTAATGGGTAAACTGAGTTGTGGATAAGAGTTTGGGAAATTTATTAATATGTCTTGCTGTGGGATTTGATATTTCCACAGGTTGAGTTTGCATTCAATAACTCACTCAACCAGTCTACAGGACTAAACCCATTCCATATTGTATATGGGAGGAGTCCCAAAGGATTGATAGATTTAGTGGAGCTGCTGAACATAAGTGACGATGTTGATGCATTTTAGAACATATTCAAAGATGACATGAATAGGTTAGGGAGTGACATTAAGCAACCAACCAAGTTACATAGATAAAGAAGATGAATCCATAAGAAAGAGATCATTTGAAGTACACAAAGATGTAATGGTGCATTTGAGGAAAGAGATGTTTCCTGCTAAAACATATAACACAGTGAAGTAGAAGATCATTAGTCCCTCCAAAATCATAAGAAATCCATATTGTAATTCTTATGAAGTTGAACTGCTAGAAGATATGAATATCTCTAATATTTTTGATGTTGCAGATTTATAAGAATTTAATGTAGGTGAAGAAGAACGGGAGCTAGTTAGAGACTGGAGATCATATCCTCTAGTGAAAGAACCATAGGAAATTGTTGAAGTGCTAGATGCATGAATTAATACCACCAGAAGATGAAGTTTCCAACAATATTTAGCGTGATGGAAAGAAAAAGGAACATAGGAAACCACTTATATATCAAAAGCTGCATATGGTTGGTTTTGGTCATCAAATTCCACTTCTAGCTGAGCTAGAAAATGATATAATGCATTTTCTTAGAATGAGATAATCATGCGGAGCATATGATTCAAGCCCCACTATAATTTGTTGACCATGAAGAGACTAAAAAGTAGTCTTACCATATCCTCATATATATAAGGAATAATTAGCTGTGTAATTGATCTTTGAGTGCAACACGAACTATTTGAAAATATAAAAAAGATTTTTAAGAGACTAAAAGTAGTGTTACCGTATCCTCATTAATGAGGAATAATTAGTTGAGAAATCTATCTGTAAGTGCATCACCAACTGTAAAAAATAGAAAAGAACTGTTTTAGAGGGTATCTTTAGTAAGTTATCATATTGTTGTGCATTGTGAGGGTTGTCTTTTCTGTTGTTGTGTAGTCAACTCCTTCTTGTGCCACCATTAGAATACCCAACAATTTTTTTTAAGGGATAACAAACTTATTACACACAAAGGACAATTTAATTTAAGATTAGATAAAAATAGAGCTCCTAAAGTATGTTGGAAAAATATGAAGAATTTGCAGCGTTTAGTCCACCTTGAGTGGATTTCACACAAATATTAAAAGAGAAACAGAATGGCCCAAATAAATACCTTGATGTGTTGACAATTACACTCATGGAAGAACAAAAACAAGAATTGAAAATTTCAATCCTCTCTTTTTGCGTTTTTCAAGAAATGAAACATCATGAATGACTTTATACACTGCAACAATCCAATGATAACAAAGTAAACATCAATAGAAAAGTTTGTAAATCATACCAACACATGTAATCCCATAACACCTGCAAAAGAAGTTGCAATAGAAGGACTGGAAAGTGTGATTTCTCCCAATTGTCCCACCATCATAACATATATTACTTGCAAGGAATACTAAAACAGATTCACTCCAATCATGGGTCCTGCTAACCAACATAGATTTTTGACTTCCTCCCACAAACCCAAATCGAGGACACACTAAGTCTATTTTACCCAAATCGAGGACGGACTAAGACCAGTTTACCCAAAGATCCATAAATCAAGGGGTGAAGTACTAAAATTTTAAGCTATCATCCATAAATCGGGGTGAAATTGCCCGTCTGCCATCGCTGGTTCTCTCCAGCCCCATAGAAAAACATAAAAAGCTTAAAAATGATAAAAAAACTCTATAAAGTTTAAAAAAGAAAAGTAAGAAGAGTTTAATGGAAAAGCAACATGAAAACTTAAAAAAAAGAAAAGTAAGAAGAGTTTAATGGAAAAGCAACATGAAAACTTAAAAAAAAGACAACAAAAAACAAAAAGCTTAAAAATGATAAAAAAAACTCTATAAAGTTTAAAAAAGAAAAGTAAGAAGAGTTTAATGGAAAAGTAACATGAAAACTTGAAAAAAAAAACAACAAAAAACAAAATGGAAACAAATTTGGGAATTTTTATTTATTGAAATATAGATTATATATTTTGTTTTAATTTATTGAAATTTAGATGATATGTTTTTATTAAAATACAAATTGTCTAATTGTTTTTTTGCCCAAGTGTAAAAGGAAACATTGTAGAATCTTTCTATAAAAATGGTATCCAATAGAATCTTTGGAATTTAGATGATATGTTTTTGTTAAAATGCAAATTTTCAAATTGTTTTTTCTCAAGTGTAAAAGGAAACATTTTAGAATCTTCTTATAAAAATGGTATCCATTGGCCAAAACAAAAAGATAGAAAAGCAATTATCGTGTTTATAAAAATGATGTTAATAAAAGAAGATATAAAAAATATATTTAATATTTTAAATAAAATTCTAAGGCATATATTTTTATTATTTATTGATATAGGATTTGTAATATTGAGTATTGAAGCCAAAACTTTGATTCTCTAACAATACAATTTGCAAAATTACAAAAATATTTTAAGATTAATCATGGTAACAAGGCATAATGTAATATAGAGGTAGTTCATAAAATAAAATCTCGAGTCCATATTACAATTACTTAAATCTTTTGAGATAATATTATGGTGTTGTGATTCTAGAAAGTCTTAAAATATAACATATTTAGGTCATTTCTTAAGAAAATCAGGTATTTTAATTAATGAATATTTAATTAATAAAATGGTTTATATTAGAGTAAACATTGTATGATAATTTTTTATTTTATTTTTTATTTAAGATTTAGAGAACACGATGAGAGTGTCTCATACTTTCAATTTTCATATTAATATTTTTCATGGTAGTAAAGCATCTGTTTGTATGATATTAATTTTGGCCAATATAAAATAACTTTCTTTGGAATCATGTTAATTGCATCTTAGCTTATGTGATTAAAATGAGAAGTTGTTTAGAGACTCCAAGTTTCTAAAACCATTTTGGCAAACTGTTTGGAAAATAATGGGAACAAAGTTGCAATACAGTGTATCATTCCCAGACTAATGGGTAAACTGAGTTGTGGATAAGAGTTTGGGAAATTTATTAATGTCTTGCTGTGGGATTTGATATTTCCATAGGCTAAGTTTGCATTCAATAACTCATTCAACCAGTCTATAGGACTAAACCCATTCCATATTGTATATGGGAGGAGTCCCAAAGGATTGATAGATTTAGTGGAGCTGCTGAACATAAGTGACGATGTTGATGCATTTTAGAACATATGCGAGGATGACATGAATAGGTTAGGGAGTGACATTAAGCAACCAACCAAGTTACAGAGATAAAGAAGATGAATCCATAAGAAAGAGATCATTTCAAGTACATAAAGATGTAATGGTGCATATGAGGAAAGAGATGTTTCCTGCTAAAACATATAACAAAGTGAAGTAGAAGATCATTAGTCCTTGCAAAATCATAAGAAATCCATATGGTAATGCTTATGAAGTTGAACTGCTAGAAGATATGAATATCTCTAATATTTTTGATGTTGCAGATTTATAAGAATTTAATGTAGGTGAAGAAGAATGGGAGCTAGTTAGAGACAGGAGATCATATCCTCTAGTGAAAGAACCATAGGAAATTGTTGAAGTGCTAGATGCTTGAATTACTACCACCAGAAGATGAAGTTTCCAACAATATTTAGCGTGATGGAAAGAAAAAGGAACATAGGAAACCACTTATATATCAAAAGATGCATATGGTTGGTTTTGTTCATCAAATTCCACTTCTAGCTGAGCTAGAAAATGATATAATTCATTTTCTTAGAATGAGAGAATCATGCGGAGCATATGATTCAAGCCCCACTATAATTTGTTGACCATGAAGAGACTAAAAAGTAGTGTTACCATATCCTCATATATAAGGAATAATTAGATGTGTAATTGATCTTTGAGTGCAACACGAACTATTTGAAAATATAAAAAAGAATTTTAAGAGACTAAAAGTAGTGTTACCCTATCCTCATTAATGAGGAATAATTAGTTGAGAAATTTATGTGTAAGTGCATCACCAACTGTAAAAAATAGAAAAGAACTGTTTTAGAGGGTATCTTTAGTAAGTTATCATATTGTTGTGCACTGTGAGGGTTGTCTTTTCTGTTGTTGTGTAGGAAACTCCTTCTTGCACCACCATTAGAATACCCAACAAATTTTTTTAAGGGATAACAAACTTATTACACAAAAAGGACAATTTAATTTAATATTAGATAAAAATAGAGCTCCTAAAGTATGTCGGAAAAATATGAAGAATTTGCAGCATTTAGTCCACCTTGAGTGGATTTCACACAAATATTATAAGAGAAACAGAATGGCCCCAATAAATACCTTGATGTGTTGACAATTACACTCATGGAAGAACAAAAACAAGAATTGAAAATTTCAATTCTCTCTTTTTGCGTTTTTCAAGAAACGAAACATCATGAATGACTTTATACACTGCAAAAATCCAATGATAACAAAGTAAACATCAATATCAAAGTTTGTAAATCATACCAACACATGTAATCCCATAACACCTACAAAAGAAGTTGCAATAGAAGGACTGGAAAGTTTGAGTTCTCTCAATTGTCCCACCATCATAACATATATTACCTGCAAGGAATACTGAAACAGATTCACTCCAATCATGGGTCCTACTAACCAACATAGATTTTTGACTTCCTCCCACAAACCCAAATCGAGGACACACTAAGTCTATTCTACCCAAATTGACGACGGACTAAGACCAGTTTACCCAAAGATCCATAAATCAGGGGGTGAAGTACTAAAATTTTAAGCTATCATCCATAAATCGGGGCGAAATGTCTCCTTTTCTTCTCCAAAACTGAAAAATTTCAATGATTTGAGTGTTATTCACCTCCATTACTGAAGAAATACAAGCATATGTTAAGATTTTCTGGTCGGTTTTTAAAAATGGCCCCCAAAAGTCAAAATCTCATGACTTTTTTATGGGGGGTGGCGAGGTGGGGCGGGGTTAAGAACTACCCCCAAATACCTAATTTTTTTTTTGGGGGGGGGGGAGGGGGGGGTTAGAAAAACTGCCTCAGTCCAAAACCGCCTCAAAAAGGGTGATTTGTTGAAGTGATTTGGTCAAACTATACTAGTGTCATATTAAGAATTTGTTGTTTCAGTTTGTTTGTTTATAGTATTGGTATATAAGTCCTAATCAATTATTGACATTGACGACTACGCCTCAAAAGGAAATATGTTTTGCGAGTTAGGGAGAAAATTATGAACATGTTTGAGAGTGAAAAATTAGATGGGAGATAAAAGAAGACAAGTATATATAAAACCAATGAAGAGATTAACCCTGGAATGTGCTTGGCCACTAAGCCCGTTCGTACCCTCTTGGCTATCAAAATGTTTGTTTTATTCGATCCCAAACCCAGTTTTTTGTCACAAATAATTTACAAAATTTATTTGCAGAAAAAACATTGAGATCCTAACTAATTATGCGACAAGAAAACACATGAAATCATAGTCACATTTGAGATATATTTACCCTAGAAATCCCCAATTGGAAAAAAAACCAACAAAAAGTTGATTTTATTAACTATAAAATGCTAGGCTCTCTTCTTGGGATAATGGCCCATTGAGGAAAAATTATAATGTCAAAATGCTAGCTTTCAAACCACAATATCATCCATTCGATCTTTCTAGTTGCTAACCTTAGTTGCCCCATGCTAGTTTTTTCTAACCCTACCCTTGCACCTGCACACTTGGTTGAAAGTTATTCTCTAACCACTCAATGATATCTCACTCAATTTTGTGTGTAACCTCTTCTCAGCTATATTTCCTTTAATAACATTACAATATGCAAATACCTCGGTCCAATTCCATGGGATACCAAGTACCGTGGGTGATCTATATCATTTACATAAAGTAATTACAAAACTACATTCACTTTAATAGTTGACTTTCATAAATTGGATCTCCTATGTCTGAGAGTCATTAAATGACAACTTCCACCTATGATAGACTGTCCATGTGGAAGTACCTATCCAATGCTAAAAAAATCAACACAAAAATTGTATAGCTCGTACCTATCTACCCTCATGGTGCCGAAATTAGGTTCTCAAATGACTGATTTTGAAAAACTCATTGCACTAGTTTCCTCTGTGTTGATACCTAAAATATTATCGATCCATTTCATGGGTTTAATCCTATAAAAAAGCATAATTGAAAGCGTACTTTACACCATAGTGTCGAGATATTTCCATAATTCCATTAAAAGGCTGGCTATAGAACTGATAGATATCATGTTTCATTAGAGATGAGAGTGAATGCAGAGGTTTATAAATTAATCAATAGGGGCAAGGTGGAAATCCTTTTAGCAGGAGGATGGACATGTGTCATTGGTCTAGTACTCTCCTTCGTACCTGCCACATGTCATCATATTTTCCTTCTGTCTAAAGACCACCCAATCTGGGGTACCCGTTTGGTATGGTTGGTAGAAATAATGAAGTAACATTTTTTGGAATGAAAAGTAGTAAGAAAAATGGATGAAATATTGTCTACAATCGGTTGAGATAATATCATTTTGGTAATGGTTGGAAATATCTTGTCTCACCCTTAAACACTTACAAGAGTGATATTATTGGTACCTTGTCAACATCAATTAAGACACAAAAAAAGTGCAAACATTTCACAAACAAGATTTGAACTTGAGTGAGGTGGATAAACAACTTCTCATTTTAATCACATAAGCTAAGATGCAATTAACATGATTACAAAGAAAGTTATTTTATATTCGCTAAAATTAATATCATACAAACAGATGCTTTACTACCATGGAAAATATTAATATGAAAATTGAAAGTATGAGAGACTCTCATCATGCTCTCTAAATCTTAATTAAAAAATAAAAATAAAAAATTATAATACAATGTTTACTCTAATATAAACCATTTTACTAGTTAAATATTCATTAATTAAATACATGTTTTTCTTAAGAAATGACCTAAATACGTTACATTTTAAGACTTTCTAGAATCACAACACCATAATCTTATCTCAAAAGATTTAAGTAATTGTAATGAATGGAGATCTTATTTTATGGGCTACCTCTATATTACATTAAGCCTTGTTACCATGATTAATCTTAAAATATTTTTTTAATTTTGCAAATTGTATTGTTAGAGAATCAAAGTTTTGGCTTCAATACTCAATATTACAAATCCTATATCAATAAATAATAAAAATATATGCATTAGAATTTTATTTAAAATATTAAATATATTTTTTATATCTTCTTTTATTAACATGATTTTTATAAACACGATAATTTCTTTTCTATCTTTTTGTTTTGGCCAATGGATACCATTTTTATAAAAAGATTCTAAAATGTTTCCTTTTACACTTGAGAAAAAACAATTTGACAATTTGCATTTTAACAAAAACATATCATCTAAATTTCAAAGATTCTATTGGATACCATTTTTATAGAAAGATTCTACAATGTTTCCTTTTAAACTTGGGAAAAAAAATTGACAATTTGTAATTTAACAAAAACATATTATCTAAATTTCAATAAATTAAAACAAAATATATAATCTATATTTCAATAAATAGAAATTCCAAAATTTGTTTCCATTTTGTTTTTGGTTGTTTTCTTTTCAAAGTTTTTATGTTGCTTTCTCATTAGACTTTTCTTGCCTTTTTAAGCTTTTTCTAGTTTTTTTTTTAACTTTATATTGTTTTCATTTCGTTTACATTGATGTTTATGTTTTTCTTTTGTTTAGTGCTTTCTTTCTGGATCAGATCAAGGTGTATGGGATGCGGAGTATGAAATGGTTTTATTGTTTCTTTTGATGCCCCATATTCCCATTAGAGATAGAAACATATGCATTTATTCAACAGCAGCAGCAATGTCTCCTCTGCTCTTTCATATGAGAAAATATTTGATTCTCTGCTCTTCTCTTCCATATGTAAATGCTGTCGAGTAATGCTTATGGTTTTCTTTAGTTTTGTGATTTCTAGATGGATCGGATCAATAGTTTTATTGTTTCGTTTGATGCCCCATGTTCCGTTAGATATAGAAACCTATGCATCCATTCATTTAACAGCAGCATTGTCTGCTCATCAGAGATGGAAACCAATGCATTCATTCAATAGTGGCAGCACTGTCTACTATGCTCTGCCATATGAGAGAAGATCTGATTGCTCTACTCTACGCTGCCATATGTAAATGCTATCAAGTAATGCAATATTTTTAATTCATTTCTTTTAAGATTGTCTTCAAAGAATGCAATATGTTAATTCATTGCCAGTTGGAGAATGCAATATTTTTTGTTTATGGGTATGTCTATATGTTAATCATTTTTTCTTGAAGAGCATAGGGCTTAATATATTTCTTTATTAGTGCTTTTACATTAAAGCAATTCATGTATTTTTTTTCTTCAGTGTGTCAAAAGGTTGTATATTTTTTTAATTTTTTGTAAAACATGCCAGAGAAGTGTAGGCCAAAAGCTTGTATTTTTTTAAATTATTTGTAAAGTATTCCCAAAAATATAATTGTATATTTTTATTGGTTTACATTTAGGCAATTCTTGTATTTTTTTCTTCAGTATCTCAAAAGGTTGTATATTTTTTTAATTTTTTTGTAAACCATGTCACATGAGTGTATGCCAAAAGCTTGTATTTCTGTTTAATTATTTGTAAAGTATTCCCAAAAAAAAATATATATATTT
>LPNX011031751.1:103965-243998 GCA_001517045.1 Pseudotsuga menziesii | reverse complement strand
GTGTTATGACGCAACAAGAAGTAAAATGCACACCTAACAATCAATGCAAATGCATTGTGTCCATGAAAACAGGGTATGCGTACTACGTGAATGCACAATTTTTTCTTCAAATGTTGAATGCAAATTTCCTATATGAATTCCTAACTATTACTCCAAAGCAAATCTAGATCTAATGCAAGTACAATGCAAAATGCATAATGCAATGCATGATGATAAGCAAATATTTAGGATTTTTTGAAAATAAAGAGATACAACAAGCAAGAGAATGATTCTAACCACCCCAGACTCTGTAAGCACACATAAACAACATTCCAGCAAAGAACTAAGGCAAAGGACTCTAATGCACTAATCTCAAACAAAAAATCAAAGATGCCATGACAAGAACTTTCCTAAAAAAATTTAGGCTAAAAAACTTTTCTGGTAAAAAACAGAGGCCTTAACAGACTCAGGCAGTGCCAAAGGAGACTCAACAACTAACAACATTCACCCAACAATCCACAATCTTCCACAAAAAGGTAAAAACCAGGGTATACGTGACTGTGCGCAGTGAAACCGCGTGTATACGCGGAAATCCCAGAGGAAACCGCGTGTATACGCGACTGTAAATGACAAACCCGCGTACAGGAAGAAAAAGATGCAAAAAGTTCAGGCAAACAGACAGGCTAAGACTAAATTCACACCAATCAGGCTCTACCAGGCATACATGCCCCCATACCTGACACAGAAACAAGAGAGAGAGAGCACTTCAAATACATTGAATGCCAAAAGATCAACCCCCAAAGGACAATTACTAGGAACTCCCCAGCGGAGTTGCCAATTCTGTTACGGAGAGAAATTCCTATGGCTTGGGGTACCACAACAGACAGCTAGACTCCAGAAATCAATCTTTCCCAATATGCAATAGAATTTAAAACCATCTAACACTAAAGGATCGAACCTCATACCTTATTCCAGACGGTTGAAGTAGATCCCCGTTGAGCTTTCCAATCTTCAGCTTGAATTGTTATAGCACGTCCTCAACAACAAGTAAACAATACAAGCATACTATATTTCATGGTGTTAGATCTATTCTAGCATATATAATCAATAATGTATAAGCATTTGACATATTCCAATGGATGCAACATTCATTCAAATACACATTACTGGACAGGAAAAGATATTTCTATTAATATGAATCAGAGATTACAAGTGACAACCTCTGACGGCACGTCTGCGAACCGGAGAAACTGAATCCCCCACTTGGGCCTCCACCACCTGAATCCTCCATCACTCTGATAGCAAGCTCACTAGCAAAGGCAAGCTTGGGAAGAACACAACAGTGCTCCAAAGGGACAAAGGGATGCAGACTCAAGTATAGTTCTGGCAACAATGGACTATAGTTTCGGTACTCTCAATTCTCTCTTCTTGTTTTCAATGTCTCAATGGTTCCTTATATAGCTTTCCAAAGTGATACTGAAAGGTCGAATCCGTGCGACCTCAAGGCATATGGAAGGCCAGGAGTCATATGAGTCGGATTCAAGGCAAGGAACGGTCCAACAGTTTTGGATTATGCACACATCCCGATGTACGCGACTATAGAGGGAATATCCGCGTATGTACGCGGCTATCGGGGAAAATGCCGCCTATATCATTTTTCTAATGCTTTTAGGGATGGTCAATGATACATCAAAAAACAATAAATGGTCCATAGGGAATAATGAGTTTGCAGCGGGATAGGGGAAGGCCATACAATGTGTGATTCACCTAGTGTGGTGAAATCCGCTATAACAAGTCCCCACAGTTTTGGGGCGCTTGAGTTATTATACACTAATTAAGGTGTAGGCTCGAGTAGTAATTATTAGGTTGAGCCTACGTGTGAAAAGGAAATTCAAGTGAATGGATGAATATAAATAGAGAGTGAGAGTCTCTCTATTTATCACTTGTGAAATACATCACTTGCTCTCTCAAGTGTGGCGCACTTTTGGAGAAGGAAATTTTGGGCCTAGACAGAAGACAGAAGACTACTGCTGTTTTGGGAGATCTCTTACTATTTTGGTGTTGATTCTATCTTAGAGGAAGTTGCGGGGTTTTCTCCTTTATGGTTTCCCTGAGGAAAAATATTTGTGTCTCTTGTCTCTTGTGATGTGCTTATGTTTTATTGCTGTGCTTGTTATTCTCTCAGTGAAAAGATCCTCAGATCATAATGCTAGCTTAATGTGATGAAAAACTAACACCAAGGTGGGGTGTTCAAAATGTAGTGGGGGTTTCAAGTTAATAATTATGAAATTTTCAACTTCCTCAACATTTATCACATTTTCTATTATAAGCCATTTTCAAAAATCCTACAACCACTCTACATATAATGCCATTGAGGTGGAAACTTTATGGGCACTCTATCGAAATATAATTTCGCCCAAAGTTAGGATACTCTTCCAAAGGTTTGACAATTTTCCATGTGTGAGTGGTTCGAGAAAAATCCATTAAGTTTCTCTTTTAAAGTCCAAGTTAGGATAATTTTCCGCAAGGATTTATGTCACGATAAAGCTTTGTATGTGTCAAGTGTCTTCAAACCCGCTAAGGAATTCCCACAATAATCATCCATTAAGTGTCAATAAGGGACCATAGTGCCTAGCGCCCCCCTCTTTAAGTGATTTTTAAGTTAATACTAAGTGAAAACCTTAGGTAATTTGGTTAATTAGTGTGATTAGTTATATTTCTTCAGTGCCTTTAATTAATTACACTAAACCTTAGAAAACCTAAGGTATTCCATTACTTAAAATGTACAATTATTAACACTTCAAAACTTAGGGACACCCTAAGTTGATGGGTTCCCATTTCATAAAATACTTACATGTTAATTAATTGCCTTATAAGTACCTTATTCAAGCATCATTTTAATCATCAATCATAGGGAGAGCACTAACTTATGATCATTGTTTTACTTATTAGGAACATGAGACTTCACCAATAATCACCATGAATAGATCACACCAAACCTCATAACCAACCACCATGGCTACCATGTAACCATTAAAAAACACCGTCTCTTAGTCAAGAACACATTTTTACCCCCTGGCCATCGAATTTTCTAGCCATGAAGAAATACAATCTTGATTATTGTGAAAAATTTCGCAAGTGATTTGATGAAAATCACATATGTGATTCTCATACAATATGAGGGATAACAAGAAGATTCATCATTTAATATCAAAATTTAGAGCATTACTTTATCGAAATAATATATGGAACTTATCGAATCCAAAAGTTGTCATCATTGGCGACTCCAATCCAAGAAAAGAGAGGAAATAGAGGATAAAATTGTTGGGAGGCTTCAAAATCACATCAATGGGTTCCTTCAGCAAAACCATGACATCAATTTGATGCATACTTGGCAAGAAAAGAATGCTAATGCTGACAAACATGCAAACAGGTCAACATTTTGGTAAAAGAGGAATTAGTTCAAAATGGGGTCTAACTAACAACTTGTTGGCTTTCCTAGGGTATATAATTATCTTAATTGTATCCCATGGGTTATATGCAACTCTAATAAACAATCAATGCAGTCCCTTTCGCTTTAAGCCATCGTTACATTACCCAAGAACATGCCATAAAGGATCACCTACCCCTACATATGGAAGAGTCTTTAGGAAGCTTGGGAATGGGTTCATTATCGACACATTTGGTATATTTAACGCCCTCCCCATTCTACAAAAAAAATTGGGACAAAAAAACAAATCTCCAAGTTTGTGAATTCTAATTTGTGAATCACAAGCCCTGGGATGGTGATATTGGCGCTGGTAGAGGACACCACTTTCCCCTCTACCCTATGTCTTCCTTGGGGAGTGGCTCTCTGTTCAAATAAACGGTGGAATTTCATGAGGTGTCTCAGTGGAAGTTAGCATTCACTACAAGTCTTGGAATAAAGAGAAAGGTTTGATTCTTCTCTAAGAATTATGGAATTCTAGGATATTGTGGGGGGGAATTGAAGTGGTGCACATAATGAAGATAGAGGAGGACTAAGAAGCCAAGTTTAAGGATTTAACTATCAAAATTAGGGATGTCAGGGATGACATTTGGGATATCGGGAGCAATTTATGATGGATGAATTCTCAATTAGAAGGTGTTATGGAGGTAGCCTACCAAACCATGAAACACACCTTAAGTATGAATCATCACATGGACGATGAATAATGACATATTTGTCTATATGGAACTCGAGTGGAGACAATTATGAAAAATATTAATTGCCATGAAGATATGTTGATAGCAAAACAATATAGGCTGACATTGTTATAATTCCATATGCTAAGCTATATTATCAGCATTTAATTTCAATTTCATAAAAGCATATAGACAGGATCACTAAAAGAAACGGTATCACAAGAACAAAACAGATTTATCCTGGGAAATTCCTAATGGGTAAAACCCAAAAAAAGATTCCTCAATATAGATGCCCCAAAAGATAAAAGGTAAAACCCGAAATTGATCCTCCTCCTTCTCTAGCTACAACTCTTTCTCTCTCTCTTTTATGCGCTAGACAAGTGAGTGTGTGTGTCTCAAATGAGAGGTGCCTCACTCTATTTATATTCTTTCATTCACTTGACATTTAACCCAGTTATGTAGGCTCAAGTAAACTTAACTCAGTTATGTAGGCTCGAGTAGACATAACTGGGTTAAATTAATATAATAATATATTCCGAAGGGTACTAATGACCCGAATTACAATGGAGGGGACTTCCTCATGAATCTTAGTAATTCTCCCGATAGTAACATCCAGGTGCAAAGAAATATAAATGATTCTCATAATAGGAACATCAGGGACCAATAAAATACATTTATAATATTCTTTGAAGTTATGATAATTCAAGACTCCCCGTTAACAAGAACGGTATTCTACAACAACAACAACAACAACTGTAGGAGAGAGAGGGAATCATCAACATCATCAGGGTGATACATCTATAAATCATTGGAATCTTTTCATCATCTTCAACATATAGTCTTCATCTTCAAACTTCAGTAACAACAACACTTTGATAGCTCGATCGACAACATCATTTCGATCAGAAACATCATCATCTGAACTTTCGATCAACATCATCATCTTCATCATAATCTGAACTTTCGATCATCATCATCATACTCTGAACTTTCAATCAACAACATCATCATCATCACATTTTAATCTTTTGATCAACAATCATCATCATCATCATACTTTGCTCTTTCGATCAACAACATGATCATCATCACATTCTGATCTTTTGATCAGTAAAATCATCATCATCACACTTTGATCTTTCGATTAGTAATATCATCATCATCAAAAACAACCTGCAATCCATAATATGAAGACGAAAGTCTTCAGAGCACTTTTGGACTTAAAGTATAGGGATGATGCAATCCTACCACATTTTCAAGAACCGAAGTCATAGGATATGTTCTAAACAAAAGTTCAAGGATGTTACAATCCTACCACATTCTCAAGTACCGAAGTCACCAGATCAGTTCTAAACAAAAGTTCAGGGATGATACAATCCTACCACATTATTGAGTACCGAAGTCATTGGATCTGTTCTGAACAAAAGTTCAAGGATGATACAATCCTACAACATTCTCGAGTACCGAAGTCACTAGATCAGTTCTGAACAAAAGTTCAAGGATGATACAATCCTACCACATTCTCGAGTATCGAAGTCACTGGATCCGTTTTGAACAAAAGTTCAAGGATGATACAATCCTACCACATTCTTGAGTACTGAAGTCACTGGATCCGTTTTGAACTGAAATTTAGGGATGATACAATCCCACCACATTCTCGAGGACCAAAGTCACCAAATCTATTCTGAACTAAAGTCTAGGGATGATAAAATCCCACCAAATTCTCGAGGACCGAAGTCATCAGATCCGTTTTGAACTGAAGTTCAAGGATACTACAACCCCTCTTCATTATCAAGGACCGAAGTCAAGGGATCACTTTAGGACAAGTGTCTCGTGATGATACAATTCCACTGCAACATCACTGCTCCCCCTTTTGAGGAAGGTATTTCCGAACAACACCAAGATTGTTTCTAAAGTGTTTGAACTTTACTCAAGATAGAGGCTTCAGCAACACATCAACAACTTGCTCATTATTATTCACATACTAGATCTTTATGGCTCCCTTCTATATCATATCTCGTATGTAGAAATACCAGATTTCTATGTGCTTCGATCTATCATGGAACACTGGGTTCTACGACATCTTTATACAACTTTGGTTATCACATAGAATCTCAGTCATATCCATCTCTAGGTCAAAGAGACCTGACATCATCTTCCAAATCCATATGGCTTCATAGCTAGTAGAGAAAGCTGCTATGTATTCTGCTTCGGCCATGCTAAGAGCATTACTGGACTATTTCTTTCTAAACCATGAAATCATAACAAACCCTAGACAAAAGCATCCACCCGATGTGCTTTTCCTATCTGAAACACTTCTAGCCCAATATGCATATGTGTAGCCATACAATATGTAATCACAGTTTCTATCATAGTGTAGATCAAAGTCTATAGTCCGTTTCATATATCTCATCACATGTTTTGCAGCTATCAGGTGAACTCATCTAGGTTGAACTAGATATTGAATCAAGGTGTTCACAAAAAACAAATGTTTGGTTTGGTATTAGTTAGATACATTAACAACCCAATAATATGTATGTATTGAGTCACATCCACTAAATCTAACGAGTCATCAGCTAACAACTTTAGGTTGGAATCCATGGGTGTGGCCATGGCTTTACATTCCAACATATCAAATATTTTCAAAACTTCCACTGCATACTTTCCTTGATTGAGAAATATTCCTTCTGAGTTCTTCCATACTTCCATACCTAGGAAATAATGCATTAAACCAAGGTCTTTCATATCAAATTCTTCAGCGAGATTCTGCTTGCATTCTACAATATGTTTCTCATTCCCTGTCAAAAATAGATCATCCACATACAATAATAGTATGACAGGTTCATCTTCTGTAACCTTGAAGTAAAGGTTAGGATCGACTTTACTCTTGGAAAAGCCCATGCTCTTCAGGAAACTATCTATCCTTCCATATCAAGTTCTGAGAGCTTGCTTCAGGCCATACAGTTCCTTCTTCAACTTGCATACGTGAGTTCATCTGTCTTCAACTTCGAATCCTTGTGGCTGTTCTATGTATACTTATTCTTCAATCACACCATTTAGGTAGGTTTTTTTCACATCCATCTGGTGTAAGTCCCACTTCATCATGGATGCAAGTGCCATGATGGCTCTAATTGAAGTATACCTTGCTACTGGTGCAAATGTTTCTTAATTCCCTCTTTCTGAGAGAAAGCTCTAGCCACAAATCTAGCTTTGTACTTCTCTATACTTCCGTCAGCTGTATGTTTTATCTTGTAGATCCATTTAGAGGATACTCCACTCTTGCTTTCTGGTTTGGGAACTATATCCCACACATCATTCTTCATTATTGACTGATATTCTTCAGTCATTGCTTCTACCCATTCTTTATTTTGTACAACTTATTTGTAGTTTGCAGGTTCTTGATCTACAAGATCACACATCAAAGCAACATAGTTGGAAAATGTCTTGGGATTCTTACTTGCCCTTGTGGAGCCTTCAAGAGCTCTATATCTTTATGCTTCTTGTATAATTTCTCTTTCCCAAGCAATATTTCTCTTTCGTGATATCTCCATTGTAGGAGGTTCTTGTGGTTCTATCATATCATATTCTTCAAGAGCTTCATCTTCAGGGAGGAATGTAGTCTCTACATTTATGGGTGTTGCATCTTCCTCATACACATCTTCATGTTGGCATTTTCTGGATCTCTTGAGAGCTTCTTCTTCATCGAATGTTACATCTATACTGATTTCCATGTGATGGAATCCAGGAATGTAAATTATGAATTCCTTGGATACTTCACAGTTTCCAAAAAATATCCCCTTCTTTTCGGAAGGGTCCAATTTGGTTCTTTTCTCTTTTGGTATATGAATATATACTGGAAAACCAATTATTTTGAGGTGACTTACCTCAAGCTTATTTCCCGTGAACATCTCTTCTAGAGTCTTGAATCCAAGAGCACTGTGAGATATTCTATTTTGTATGCAGACAAGAGTTCTTGCTGCTTCTTCCCATAGATGCATTGGAAGATCTTGATCATATATCATTGTCTTCACTGCCTCCATGATGGTTCTGTTCTTTCTTTCTGCAACACCATTTTGTTGAGTATTGTATGGAGTGGTTAGTTCCCTCTTGATTCTGACATCTTTATAGAAGGATTCAAACTCTTTGAAGTATACTCTCCGTCATTGTCTGATGAGAGTGTCTTGATTCTCTTGTCTGAAAGATTCTATATCAAGGCTTTGAATTCCTTGAATTTCTCAAACACTTCAATATTTTATTTCAAGAAGTATATCCAAGTCTTTCTTGAATAGTCATAAATAAATATAATATTCAAAGCCACTTAAAGATGTGGAGGACATTGGACCACACACATCTGAATGAATCAATTTCAACGTACCCTTTGTTTTTGTTTCACTCTTAGGAAATGGATTCTTGATGTTCTTCCCTTTTGCACATCCCTTGCAAATTCCTTCATGTTTGATCTTCAAGTATGGTAGTCCCATCACTACTTTGTTCACATGAGGTAGTGCCTTGTAATTGATGTGGGAAATCCTTCTATGCCATAGTTCACTAGGGTTAGTGGACTCATGAACAAGGGTTGTTTCTAAATGTCCCTTGAGTTTATACAGTCCTCCTTCTTCTTCACCGATAACAACTGCATCTTCAATTTTCTTTCCTTTGGGCCACATGAGTACTTGGCCATGTATGAATGCAACTCTAAATCCTTTCTTATCTAAATATTAGATAGAAATTAGATTCTTCTTTAGACTAGGTACATACAATACTTCTTTCATCTTCAAGGGATTTCCTGAATCAAGCTTGTAGCTTGCTTCCCCAATTCCTTTGATCGGATATTGATAGTCATCTCCTAGAGATACTTTTTGAGGAGAGTTCTTTTCTTCAAGTCTTGACAGGTTTTTCATTTGTCCCCTCTTGTGCTTTGAAGCACCACTATCAATAAGCCAAGTGTCCTCTCCAAGTGTTATAGATCCAAAGAGTGCAGAGAATAGTACATACTCTTCAACATCCTCTTCTCTTGCTTGCTTTCTTGGAGGTCCTTCCTCTTCTTCTTCTTCGTCATCATTTTCAGCTAGATGAGCATGATGTCTTTTGTTGTTGTTGACCGTCTTCTTATATTCTTGTCTCATCATAGGACAATTTCTGGAAATGTGTCTTATCTTATCACAATGAAAACATTGAAAGATGGAGTAGTCCTTACTTGGAGGAATTTCTGTTATTCTTTGGATTCTTCTGGGAGGTTGAGACTCCTTCTGGTTTCTCTTCTTGAAGTTAGGTTGACTTCTTCTTCTTTTGGTATGAGTGGCTAGGGTTTGATCATATTCCTTCAATAGAGCTTCTGTGTTTTCCACTCTAGTCATCTCATGAATACAATCTTCCCATACAACATAAAACTTCAAGCTTTCCTTCCTGGAACACATCATCTGGATGAATGACTTCGAGGGTCTAGTGAGACCATTGAGGGCAGTCATAACCAACTCATCTTCATCAAGTTTGTCTCCAATGGCTTCTAGTTGTTCCTTGAACTGGGAGACCCTTGGGAAGTAGTCCTGGATGGATTTGTCCATTACTCATCTTGGTGCTCTTTAGTTGAGCTCTTAGATTCATCTTTCTGTTGATGTTTCTTCGTTATTACATCCTTGCTAGGGCATCATACATTTATTCTGGAGTCTTCTTGGATGACACTTGAGAGATCAAGTGATCCTTGATGGAGTCAACAATAATTCTTTGTGTCCTAATCAGATCCTTTCTGTGCTTCTCCTTAGCTTTAGCCTCTTTAGGTTCTACAAATTCATCCTTGATATATTTTTGAAGATCATTCTCCTTGAGAATGAGATCAATTCTGTATTTCCATCTCTGTAATTTTCTATGCCTTCTGGATTTTCCTCAAGCTTGGTGCTTAGGACCATCTTGACAGGAGATCACAAAAAATTGAAATTCTGTGGAATGAGAAACTGAACTTACCATGAGATGCGCTTGACTGAGGTGAGTTTATTGGTGTGCTTGGTTTCTGGAGATCTCAAGTCTTCACCTTTCAAATCTGACTTGCAAGATTCATCACTATAGCTTTCAACAGTTTTTTGGTTCTACAGTTTTCTGGTGCAGCTGTCAAAAATGGGTTTGAATTTTTGGGAGATCTACTCTTCCAAAAACTTCGATCCCTGGCTCAGAAGATGCGCTCTGGGAGGGCACAACTTTCCATGCAAGCAGTTTTCCAAAACTCAAAATTTTTCCCGAAACCCTAATTTCTTGTCGGGGAGAGAGAGATGGTCTTTTCCCTTATGAAAGTTGTCCTATTCAGGTTAGCTCTGATACCATGTTAGAATTCCATATGCTAAGCTAGACTATCAGCATTTAATTTCAATTTCATAAAAGCATATAGACAGGATCACTGAAAGAAACAGTATCACAAGAACAACACAGATTTATCCTAGGAAAAACTCAGCAAAAGCTTCCTCAATATAGATGCCCCAAAATATAAAAGGTAAGACCCAAAACTAATCCTTCTCCTTCTTCAGCTACAACTCTTTCTCTCTCTCTCTCTCTTATGCGCCACACAAGTGTGTGTGCATGTCTCAAATGAGAGGCGCCTCACTCTATTTATATTCTTTTGTTCACTTGACATTTAACCTAATTATGTAGGCTCGAGTAAGATTAACTCAGTTATGTAGGCTTGAGTAGACATAACTGGGATAACTTAATATAATAATATATTCCGGAGGGTACTAGTGACCCAACTTACAGCGGAGGGGACTTCCTCATGACTCTTAGTAATTATCCCGATAGGAATATCGAGGTACAAAGAAATACAAATGATTCTCCTGATAGGAACATCAGGGACCAATAAAATATATTTAGAATATTCTTCGAAGTTACAATAATTCAACACACATGTCATGTTGGAAGCAAAGGTATGGAAGAAGAATATGTGCAACAACCTCCTCACGCCATTATGAATATTTCAAACTCTGGTGGACATACAAGAGATAATGTTAGTCCTCAGGTCATGTTTAGTGGCCTTAATACTAATCAATTTTAGTTGTTTATGGTGTGTTTTTGTAAACTATTGCTCAAACAATATGTTAAAGTATATAGTTGTCTAGTATATATTAGCATTTCCTTAATAGTATCAAGACTATGGACTAATATGAATGAGCAAAATAATACTAGGAAAATTTTGAAGTTTTGTTTTCGATTACTATAATTTGATCTATTGATCCCTTTTCAAGCTTTTAGAGTATAAAAATACTCGTTTTAATTAAAAAACAAAAACAAAAACTATGTTTAAAGCTAATAAAACCAAGGATTGGTTTTGATCTAATAACCAATCAAGTATTGAAATGAAATATACAAATTAGATTTAGAATTAAAACAACAACTCTTTACTTACTATGGTCTCCATAAAAGTCACCGATTCCATGTCTAATTTAACCCATAATCTATATTTCAACGTCATTAAATATTTGTGTTTGAAAATTAATAACCATATGTAATCATGGGAACCATTATGGGTTTCATATGTTTAATAAATAGCATGTTTCACATCTAATATAATATACATTGTATATCTTCCTAACATCTTACGCCTCAAGCCTCGTTCCAATCCAAGATCACCTAATTACATTTTTAAAATAAGAATCAAAATAGTAATTTCGACATTGCCTACGTTTCAATATTTTTGAAGGTTGAAGTATCATTAGAATAATATTGTTAGAATAATACCACACTTTGGGGGCTAGAAAAATGCAATGTCACCTTTCATTCCGTTTTCATTGCGGGTAATAAAACAAAGTCCTATTCTAATTTAACATGTCAATATCAAGTATTAAAACCTAATAAATCAATTAATAATATTCAAAACATGCATGCATATATTATGTTCTCATAAATGAGTTTGCTTTGATCCCTTTTAACTCATGTTATGCCAAATGCAAGAAACAAATACAACCCATCTTTCAATTATTTAAAAGACCAATCAAACCCTTATCTATTCCACTAAACAAACTCACCATGCAATCAAACTTGGCTCAGTACAAAATTGTCTTAAAGGACCTACATTGTTTCTAAGTTTTGTAGTAATATGGTAGCAATGTTTGACTATCCTAAACATAAGATAACGAAAAATGTACAAAACTTCCCATGAAGTTGACCACTCCAACAAATAATTCAAACCCAATGACTCCAAAAGTTCAAACACCGGTTATGAAAACAATCATGTAACTTTCCAAGGATTGAGTTTTTCAAATCGAAAAGTTGTTATATATGTACTAAATCTCATAAATAACACTTAAATGGAAGTCTATTAATAAAATATTGGGTATGACAAAGGTCATGAACAAAGTCCAAGAAAACAGTGTACCTATGAAGCAAAATCACTCCACCACTTTAATGCATTTGCATTTCACTCCACTAGAAATTATAACATCAAACCAATTGAAGTAATAAAAACCCATTTAGGAATTTGAATTATACTCTCTAAGCTCACAATTAAGAGTTTGATGATAACTTATCAAATGACTAATGTGAGTGCTCACAATCATTGCCCATAGTATTCCCATGCTCTTCTATTTACCATTACAAAACCATGCCTCTATGATTGTTTCAAGTTCAAATTCAAGCGATTGAAAAAGGTTGATTCCCAAATAAGCAAGATTATGAAAATTTCCAATAATTTATTGACAAAGTGATCATGGAGAAACAAAATAACAGTAAATAATGCATCATAAACCATAACTACATGTACATTATACCTTTGTGCCCTCTGAACTAGATGATCTCAATGCCAATGATCTCTTTAACAATGAATAATGGTTCTTATCACGATGTTTATTACCCAAGGTCCAAAGAACATCCTGCACATATGTATAAGCAAAGGCCTAAGCTTGCGTATGAATGTCTCTAACATCTTATACTGACCCACATGACCATTGTATTTTATTATTTTTCAAACCAATGGCAGAATAAAGCCACAGTTTATGAGCCAAGGATTTAAACCGAACCACAAATTAACTTCCTTTTAATTTCTATGTTAATATCAATGCTTGTAATGCCATAAAGGAGAATAGAAAAATCTTGATCAAAAATTTATATAACCACTTAGACCTATCCAAACATTATAATAATCTCTCAAACTTGTTCAATTTAAGTCATCTACTTATATTGGGGAGGAAGGTGCAGGAGGGATTATATTTTTTATCCTGGAGGAAATATTATTAATTCATTTGCATGGGGACTAGGAATAAAATCCAATAATGAGGCCGAAAGGATAGTGCTCTATCACAAACTTGAATTAGTTTCGACATTAAGCATATCTAAGTTAATTGTCTTGGGAGACTCCAAGAAGGTGATTCACAAGATGAGGTATGGGTATGAAAAGGGAATTTCCAAATGTAAGAGGATTTATAATAAGATATATCACCTTAGCAAACCTACAGAAGTCATTTATTTCCATGTCCTATGAAATAATAATGCTTTCGCTAATAAACTTGGTAACAAAGGGGCAAGAACAAAACAGGGAGTGGTGTTCTATGCAAATGGAGATAAGAAGTTCAATCATGTACCTTGACATATCATATTCTTTGGTTCTAAGTAGAAACAAAAGGTTGATAGTAGTTTGAATTCTTTGTTCCCCTTTCTCATGGATGAGGGGGATGCATGAGCCTCCACATAGTGAGTACATCCCTTATATGCTTGCTCTCCCATGAAATAAATGAGTCTTTACTATTGTTACCCTATCGATCCTCGAAGGTGGAGTTTACACATGTAAAATGGAAGGGATGCCAGATAAACAACATCGTAGTTTATCGAAATTCCTCATTCAATCGGTGGAAGCAGCTGAGAAGTATGTGTTTCATGAAGGTGCAGTGAATCATGTTATTTGTGGTTTGTTTGAATCTTTTCCTTCCTAGTCTATGGGTGATCTCTCTTCACAGACAATGGAGAAGAATGTGTTGGGTGGTTGGGCCGAGAGCTTTGCAAGTTCGAAGAATGCAATTAAAGATTTCAAAGTCTATTTAAGAAGGGTATTTGAATCTGTTTGTAAATGGGTTTAGGAGAATAGAGATATGGCATCAGATACTTGAAATATTTCAAACCATATTTTGTGTAAGGACTCTAGAACTGATGGTTTGGAAAGAAACTTGAAGGAACTCATGGGAATAGTGTTAGAAAACAAGACCACAGAGCAATAACACATATACAGTTAAATCATTAAACAAGATGCAAAACAAATTAAACTTCATTACATAGAGACACAAATATAACGTGGTTCACCCAAATGATGGGCTACCTCCACAAAAAAATTGCCAGTCCTTTTATTAAAGTCCAAAAAGATGAAGGGATACAACCTGTAGCAAAACCATTGCACTTCCTTTTCACGCTCTCACAGTCTCTCCCACACAATCACAAAGATTGTTTCCAATACAAAATAATACCATACATATTCGTGTTACAATGCTTTCTTTTATAGGGGAAATACCATGGGAAAATACTACGGTTAACCCAATACCATGGGTCCGCAAAAATGTTGGCCAACACACTTCCCAAATTTTTTTCTCAGGGGGTGCTTCCCCAAACCCCAAGGTAGGGGGAATGAGTGTATAGTACACCTGGGGTACAAACACAACTGAATAATATCTCTAGATCTAGAAGATCAGGCTCCACAACCAACAAAAAATGGACATCATCAAAGAGGATGTTCTAAAAATGACACAGTGCAACCACTTCCATGAATCTTTGGATGATGGTGTTTGTCCAATAAAAGAAGCATCTATCACATAGTTTTCTTTTGATCTCACTGGGAAAGGAAAAGCAACATATTTGATTCCCTCTAGAAGTTTTAGATCTTGTTTTGCATTTTGTTAAATCAATAGTATCTAAGGGTTTATCCCTCCTTTTTATGGTGAAATCTTGGAAGAAAACTAGGAGTTTATGCAAGCTAAAGCTAGACATAGTTATAGTTTTCTTTGTCTAGAATTCTACTGAATATAGATTATTCTTTTTTCTCTTTGTAATGAATGGATGTGCACATATTTTATAATAAAATAGTTTCAAGTTTTTGTTAAAAAGATCATATACTTATATTATTTCAATATGCATTTTTTTTTTGTTTTCTTTGCGTAATGTGCTTTTTAGGGAAACTCATTCGGAACTTCCTCTCATTATGAGGATGACATCCAAGGTAAATAAAATTCTATAGAGACTCAATGATTTCTTAACAATTTCATGATATTTATTGTATTCAACAATACTAGCTCATGAAGAGTTACATGTCAAAAAATGAGATTTGAACCTAGGTGGGCGAGGACAACATTTTTCCTCTCAACCACTTGGGTTGAACCTCCTTGACATCAACATACATATATTTGCAATTTTTTATTGGAATGATCTTATGGTTTGATTTGGATTTCTCATTTTAACTGTGAAAAGGAC
The DNA here is from genome assembly GCA_001517045.1 of Pseudotsuga menziesii. Lineage (NCBI taxonomy): Eukaryota > Viridiplantae > Streptophyta > Pinopsida > Pinales > Pinaceae > Pseudotsuga > Pseudotsuga menziesii. The sequence continues at coordinate 228,428 of LPNX011031751.1, read as the reverse complement.
TGAGACTAAATTGATCTCAAGCATGAATTTGAATGAAATTATTAATAAATAATTCCAAAAGTGGTCCCAAATCATTTTTTATTATTTTGGGTTGATTATGGTAAAACATTTAGCAACTTCATTGGGAAATCTCGATGTAACATGGCTAATTTAGATTCTTTGGTATAAAACATAAATACGTATAGAAAACTAAAATAACAAATATGTTTATATTGAATGTAAATTATATAAAAGAATAGGTGACATAAGGAACTCAATTAATTTTTTTTTCAAGTAAAATTTCAAGGGAAACCCTACAACACTTCCCCATATCTAGGATGGTACCCAGTGTAAAATCATTAACATTGAATCAATGAATTGAACCCAAGGATTGATCCATATTTATGTGAAAACTAAATGAAAGAGCATATACAAAACCGGATACACAACTATATTGCAAAAAACACAATGATACAACAAACTCAAATTCTATTAAATGAATGAAACATAATATACAATAAAATAAAAACAACTACAAAGGTGGTAGTTATATCTCTAAGAAGATATGTGGTAGCTATGCTCATTCATGACATGTTGAATACAATATTGGAGGGAATTTTTATCATAATCATGAGGAAACAACCATAAACATAAACAAATCCAAACCCTAGGAGATGCACTATAACAAGTTTGTGGGCCCCAAGGTGGTGAGTTGAGGTGTTAACTTTTGTGGACATAAATTTTGCATACGATCTTTGTTTAGGGTGTTTAGTAGCTCATTGGAAAGGTATAACTGAGGAGAACACATTTTCAATGTCCAAATTCCCTTTCTCTATGTATGGATTCTTGTATCACCAAAAAATCTAATTTAGGGCCTCAAAATGACCATATAAGTTTTAGACATGAAATTTGTGAAAACTACCAAACTGGAAAAATTGTCTTGAGCTTGTGTAATAGGTGGGTGGCTACCTATATCCATGTGGATTAGTCCGTAAAACCGAAAACCTTCCAAACTAGAAAAACTCGCTTGAGCCAATGAAATGGATGGGTGGCCACTAATATCCATTTGGATCAGTCCTCTCCCCTTAAGAAGAAATAGTCTCAATTGTAACAATCCCTCATCATATGGTGAACTATGTGTTGATTTAAAATTTTAGCGAGGTATTTGATGAGATAAATAAGTTTCCTTGCTTTGAAATCTTGATAGAGTTGTAATTGTTGTTGATGGATGTGTTGAACTCATTCAACAATTTTGGTTTCCTTAATATCCTTAGTCTGAACCCATGTCGATGAATCATTTCTTGATTAGCACCTTGAATGCTTGGTAGTGCATTATAGACACTAGTACAAAATGAGAGATAAGTGACTAGGTGACCAAATTTTTTTGTCACCACAGTTTTTTCAAGGGATAAATGACCAAAATTGAGAAATTTTAAGTGAGCTAACTAAAAATGACCAATCTAGACACATGATAATAACTAAACTAAAAATGAACGAGATAAATGACTAATTTGTTCATAGGATAAGAACTAAACTAAAAATTACCACATAACAATTTGTCATTTATTTGGTCATTTTTATTGTCACTCCGACAATGGAAATTAATTAAAATTTTGACAATGAATTTGTACAATTTACTAAATTTTAACACTAAAGATGGATTCATAGACCACCTAAAAAGGGAGTTTAAGATTAAGTAAATTGTAGACACGTCATCTGTCACATCTTAGTAATTTTATTGACACCATTAACCCATGGTATTCTTACTTCTATTGTGTCTAATAAGGATCCCACATTCACTAATAAATTTTGGAAAATTTTAAGCTCTGTGGTATTGTTGCTTTTATTGTGTCTGATCAAGACCCCACATTCACCAACATATTTTGGCAAAAACTATTTAAACTACATGGCACCCAGTTGAAAATGAGCACAACTTATCATCTCTAAACAGATAGCCAGACAAAAGTAGTTAACAAGTGTCTTGAAACCTATTTGAGATACTTGGCCTAAAAAAAGAAACACCAATAGGAATAATGGTTACCTGCATATTTGCATAATGTCATGAATTTACCTTTTACATTTCAATAAAGAAAAAAATAAGTTGCAATTTATATTTTGGATGTAATATTGGTTTTTTGATACTTACAATTTGTGCCACAAAATTGGAATAACCAACAAGCCCAAGCTTCTGCTTTCCATTTTTTTATCGTCTTTCCTCTGTTGCCTTTGATGTGTCTGAAATATGAAAAGGTTGAAATACTTTAGATGTTTCAAATTTGATTTAAATAATAATAATAATAAGGCTTATAATTAGATTATCGAAAGTATTGCATACCTTCATCTTCCTGGTGACAACTTTCCTTCTTTTCTCAAAGCCCTCTTCTTTCCATCTTCTACTAGGGATTTCCACTCTCTTGCTACAATCATTGGAGGGTGTTCATAGCTAGGTTTCCTTTCTAGATGAACCTTAAATTGGTCCCTCAAAATATTCATATGTTGGTTAGCCTTCTTTACGACCTCCTCTAGATTGAAGGTCTTGTTTCCGAACAGCTGAACCAACTGATTAGTGAGCTCATATTTTAAACTTTTTATTTGTTTATCCCACCTTATATGGATGGTGGGACCAAATATCTCCAATGAAAGATCATTTAGATGTTTATAAAAAAACATCGTTTCCTGCAAGACAATCATGCCATTATTAGTTTAAAAATAGTTTTTATTATTATATTACAATCAAATTATAAACAATAAGTTAAACAATGTATAAATACTTGGGATCTTCTCTATATTTATGAGAATAATATTTTCATCCACCAAAAATGTTGTCTCTAGTGTAACCATACTAGTGACATGGGAAGATATGGGAAATACTAATTGATCATTATCATTGCTAATCTCTGCATCGACCCCTTGTTCGGTACCATCTAGTCTATGACAACCACTAGAGGATGCACTCACATCTAGCATCGGGGGTGTTGCAGAAAGTGTCGCTGAATGTTCAATTGAAAACAATGGAACATGAGATGCAAGTGGAGACATATGCTTATGTGACGACTCTCCACGAACATCACTAATACCAACACCACCCTCACCACTAGTGTGTGGGCACAAAAAATCCTGTAGATACGAACAAATTGTTAGTTCACGATCATACACAAGTACAAATTATAAAATCATAAATGAATTTATCATCTAATTCAAGATCCTACAACTTAGTTTCAAGGCATTAGATCTCTTCACCAAAACATCAACATTTTATTTAATCTCATTTGTTTGTGGTTGAATGTATAACAGACAAAGGATATCCTCATTAATTTTTTTAAGGTATTCTCTATCATTTTAATTGGGTCTAGAGAAGATCCAATTTCAGCATCACACACAATCTCATCCACATCAATATCAATTGATTTATTTGATGCTAGATCAAATGTTGAATCAGTAGCCTACAACAAAAATATGTAAAATAATACTAAAATTAAAGTAATATACTGAGGAAAACAACAATATAACAAAATAACATATTTCTCATGTTCTATGTCAAAAATTACAATTATGTATACTTGCTGCCCCGAGGATGGCGTTGTCTGATCCACAGTTGGGGCCTTTCCTTGATCATCACCATACAACAAAAATGTAGATAGAATTATCATAATGGAACCAATATACACAAAAAAAAACTAACAAAAAAAACAAATTGGTCATATTATATTTGTGCAATTATAAATAGGTATACCTGCTAACTCGAGGAGCGTGTACTCATCTCATAAATAGTTGGTGACTTGCCCAATCACTTCCCTACAACAATTAATTATATAAAACATTATCGAAAAGAAACTAGTGTACTCACGAAAAAAACCTAATCACTTACATGTGATGAAAAATACATAATTCAATATCGAAATGAACCCAATATACTCATGAACATAAAATAATAATAAAACATATTTTTCATATTATAGTAATAAAATTACAATGAGAATTACTTGCTGCCTTGAGGATGTTCTACTCTTCTGATGAACTGTCAAGAAGATGCCCTGATCACTTGTCTGTGATGAGCCATACATAATTTATTATATAAATGAAACCAATATAGTGATGAAAAGAAATAATACAAAACATATTGCATAAATTATAGTAGTAAAATAACAATGAGGTATACCTGCTACCTCGAGGAAGGCACGATATGATCTAATAGTGGTAGGGAGCTACCCCGATCAACAACTTGCAACAAAAATATAGATAAGATTATCTAAATGAAACGATTATACTCATGAAAAAACATAACAAATAAGCATTTTTTTCATATTATATTTGTACACTTACAATGATGTATACCTCTTTCCATGAGGATGGTGTAGTCCTTTGATCAACTACTGGGAGATGTTCCAATATCTATCATGCCTCTTAAATATAGAAAATTTTAATGAAATTAGAACAATAGAGTACCAAAAAATGCATAAGATATTAGATTCATTAATTAAAGGTTGGGTAAATTGTTAGATGTACCACTCCCATAGTGACCGTGTTTGTATCTATTCGATTTAAATTGTAATTAATAAGAAACTCTTCCCCTGTAGCTATTGATTTAATGGCACATACAATTTTTTTTTTCCTTCATGCCCCTCAAATATAAAATTGAGTTTCCTAAGTGTAGACCGTGGTTGTGTATTGCTTATAAACCCCACAATATTCCCTGTAGCTTTTGGCCTTCCGGTAATGTATAACTTCACTCCTTTATTTTGATCCCCATCTTTCACCTGTAAATAGTTTGCAAATAATCCATATCCGCACATAATTCTTGTATATTATACCAGTCACATCCAATATCTGTACTTGTAACAGGGTCCAACATAGTCCATCAATTATGTACATTTGTTATAAATGACCATTATGTCATCCATGCAAAACAACCCTGAACCATCTAATGACGATGGTGAAATTCAATATATCTTCTCATTCACACAAAAATTTGTGTTTACTAAGTTAAGGAATATCCTTCAGTACCAATTATTTCACTATATGTTTGTACCTCAAGGGAACCTTGATGTCTCCTATGGCCTTATCATTATAAGAAAATGACTCCCCTTCAATGACAAAAAAAAGTTGGGTATGTGTTATATTCTTTGCATGTGCATATGGAGGGGAGGTGCGCATGTCAGTGCTGCAGCTCGACAATCCCAATCTATTCGGAAATTCCCGTTAGGCTATTTCTGATGCGAGTGTAGCAAGAAAAATGTTTTGGCTATTTATGGATTTTATGGATATTTTTAGAATTTGTCTAAAAATATGTAACTTAATCCCCGTTAAGGGATTGGATTCTTTTTCTAATCTGGGTTAATGGATTAGGGTATTTGGATGTTGTGGAATACCTAGATTTTGTAATGTGAGGATTTCATAATGTAATGAAGAGAAAATAGGAGGTGTGGCTCCAAGGTTTTCTAGTTTGCTTGGTTAAGGGTTTCCAGGGTAAATCTCTGTGTTTATGTGTGAATGATGTGTTGTGATCTCTATTTTTCTTAAAAGAATCTATATGCTTTTCTTCTTTGCACAGGATTAAAACTTACATGTGGTATCGGAGCTCGATTTTGGCATCAAGGGGATGCCTTTGTTTCTAAGGGTTCGACACGGTTGATAGATCTCAGGTTTGTGATAATCCTGGGTTCAGTGGGAGCTTTGTAGTGTTGATTTGTGCATTAAAAGAGAATGGTGAGCACTTCAAGAATTGAGATAGAGAAATTTAACACCGAGAATTTTGAGTTATACAAGCTCAAAATGGAGGATCTTTTGATACATTGGGAACAGTGGATTGTTGTGGATCTGGGTACGAAACCCACTGCAACATCACAAGATGATTGGGATAAATTAGAAATAAGGGCAAGGAGTACAATACAATTGTGCTTATTAGACTCTGTGTTGTTGTAAATCTGATGTGGGGATTGACCCATTACTTGGGGATTGAGCATAGGTATTGCTGGATTCCCAAAGACATTGGAGATGTTCCAAGCCGCGGAGAAGGATTCTCCAGTATCGGAAAAATATTCAATGGTGTGTACTGATGCATGTAATCAAGGACTTGGAGGAGTCCATACACAAGATGACTGTGTAGTGGGACCAAGCAGGAGTTCCAGATCATACCATTGGACAAGTGAAAATGCAGAATAAGAACCATGATCTCGATGAGGCTACATGGGACCTGGAGGGTGCCATACGATTGGTACATCTGATTTGTTTACTCTTGTAGAGCACTGAGGTAGTTCTAGGGTATAATTTTTGTTTGATTTTGATGAAGCACTGAGGACACCCCGATTTTGACCCCATTTGCATTAAATATATAGGATGTAAATATTGTAATTAATCATGGTGTGGAGTTAAAGTCCAAAGCCCCACCATTGATTTATTGTTTTATGTTTCGGCGATTAAAATCGACGCTGATGGTATTTTGTGCTAACCGACACATTATAATTTTGGACATCATGTAAATGTCCAATTTTGTTAAATACCCAAAACTAGCTATGTCAATGCAACATTAAAAGAGATGGGGGCATCATTTCCTAAGGATAAGGGGGGGGGGAATACTTAACCTTTGGGGCCAATGGAGAATAGCCAAATGTCAATGAAAGAACCCATGAAACTGTAAACCACCTTTCTTGTCCCATTCACCCAATCATTTAATTCTGCCAAAAATTGGTTGAAGTAGTTATTGCATGGGATGGGAAAGGTATGGAAGTCATAAATTCGAATTTGGGGAAAACCCATTTATTGGGAAAAACATTTTTGACTTTTGGGGCAAGTTAACACCCAAAATGCATGCCCATTGGGCCACACATCCACATTCTCCATTCTCCATCCACATGATAATACTACTCACGCAGTGAAGCTGGAGATATGTTTTTAACTTCACGTTTTGGCATGAGTGTGTTCACCTTCACGATTTTGGATCCTAGGCATTTTTCTCACCATCATTCATCCACGATTGTAGCTCTCTCAAATGGCTGGAAGTTCCTGTGTGTTTCAGTCATGTTGTTGGGTTTGTTGTGTGTGTTTTCCCTCACGTGGCAGTTGTTTCTTCATTTTTCTCAGGCAAGGAAATTTGTTTTTGGTAATGATTTGTGGTTGGGTCTCTTCCCCAACGTTTTTGGTTGCATTTTCCCCACTGATCTCCAAGCTAAAAATCATTTTTGTGTTGCCCAACGATTTGGAGAAGAGACCACGTTCTCTTGGGTGTTTTTGAGTTTTGGTTTTGCCACGTTAGGGCCAAAACATCCTTGGGAATTCAAATTGTTGTTAGGGAGTTTTTTTTCCCCATCATGGAAAAATCATTTTGTTTCCAAGACTATTTTGGTTCATACCCAGTATGTGCATTTTGCTGTATAGTGCATTCATGTGTTAGCTTGGTGGAGTAAGTCCAAGAATCCAGTTTTTAGTGGGCTGACTGTGTGTGGAGGTGGTTATTGACTTGACAGTAGGTGTTTGGCCTTGCTGCATGTAAGTCTGTGTCCCCTAGTTCCCTGTGGAAATCATGCCCATCTGGGGGGTGGCAATGATGCTGAGAGAGTAAGGAGAACACCGGCCTATGGTTGGGTGGAACGTTGCAGTGACAAAGCTAGTTGCAGGGAAGCTTCTTCTCAAGACAAGTATTCTTGTATTTAACTCTACAATTGTATTTTCTTTGTAAATTTTCATGGACATGTTAATGCTTGAATGTGTATGCTTCCACTGTAGATTTCATATCTTATACATATGTGTATGTTTTTAAGTTTCATGCATCTTATTCCATTTTAATTGGGCTAGTTTTCCTGGGTAGAAAGGATTATGGTAGTGTCCTCTTTGCCTGTCAGAGGGTCGAGGACATTACAATGTGGTATTAGAGCACACGTTACAGCATGGGTCTCAATGGGCCATGAAGAAGCAGTGACAGAGGTAGGTTACCCTCTACCTAGCAGAGGAAAAATGTGAAAATCAGGGAGAATTTCAAAATTTCAATTTTTTTTAAAGTATGGGAAATATTAGATGACTTAGGCTGAAGTCCATCTGATACGTCATATGACTTAGGCTGAATTCTATCTAATATGTCAGATGAATTAGGTTGAAGTCCATCCGATACGTCAGATAACTTAGGCGAAAGTCTATCCAATACATTGGAGGACTTAAGCTGAGTCCATCCAGTAAAGAAACCAAGCAAAGAGAAATTTTGAAAATTTCGTAAGTTCAAAAATTTGACCGAAACCTTCGGCGAGGTGGAGCTGAAGGTTTCGGCTGGGAGGAGCTGAAGATGTCGGCTAGGCAGAGCCAAAGGTTTCAGCTGGGAGGAGGCAAAGGTCTCAGTAGGGAGGAGCCAAAGGTCTCGGCTAGGTGGAGCCAAGGTGTTGGCAAGGCTCTCCAAAAGGATGCCAACACGGTAGCAGAAGGAGGAATATTGACCCAATATGGTATTGGATGACAGAGGAAGATTGACCTGATATGGTATCGCATGACAGAGGAATATTGACCCGATATGGTATTGGATGATAGAGGAAGATCGACACGACATGGTATTGGATGACAGAGGAAGATCGACCCGATATGGTATCAGATGATAGAGGAAGATCGAACTGATATAGAATCGAAAGATAGAGGAAGAGTGACTCGATACATCAGATGACTAGTTGCAAAGGGATCCGATTGGATGGAAAAATTTGATTTTTTTTAATGGGAAAAGTAGATTCTCAGCATATTTTCAGCAGTTTTTCAGTGGATTTACAGGGCCAAAAAGATGAAAAATGGCAGCGCTATTATGTGCCAGATTGCACAAGACCCCTTGACCCCCTTCGCCCCCCTGAGACAGTCATTGTTGCAGAAAGGAAACTACAACAAGGAGTGCTAATTAGCAGAATTGATATACTTAGCTAACCTAACGAAAGGCACATTGATCGTTCATGCCTACAAGAAGCAATTGGTAAGTAATTGTTTGAAATTATGAGATTGACTAACAAATACTGTTGTTAACACATTTTGTAGAGTCATAGTGTAGATTGAAAATTTAATCTTGGTCCAAGAAAGAGGGTCAAGGAAGGCTAGCACCAAGAATATTAATAGCATGGATGATGCACAGGATCCCTGTGGACAAGGGAAATATTCTATGGGGGAAAATCCAAGAGATCCATAAGAGGGAAGAAAGCCACTCCAATGCTGGAGATGTGGAGGACCCCATTTACACTAGATTTGTCCACATGGGGAAGGGTGTGTAAGTCCATCTTACAATATCCAAGGTCATGGAGCTGAAGCTACTGAGAAGTGGGAATAGGAGAGTTCCCCAGGTGCTGTAGCTACCATAAGGAGCCTGAGGGCAGAGTTGCAGGATTGCAAAGAGGAAAATAAGAGTCTAGTCAAGGATTTGGTAGAGCAAAACCAGTTGACTACTGCCATGCTACATAGTTTGAGAGGTCTCCAAAGGCAGTTAAACTCTGGGAATCAGTTAGCAGAGGTAGAAGGGAGTAAGAGAAGTTCCCACGAGAGGAATGAGAAGCTTAACCCAAGGAAGAAAGGTTTTAAACCTTCCCACCTCCTGATGCAGCAAAGGAAGCTATCACAAGATGTGATTGATCCTACTGGAATTATGAGGAAAAATCCAATGGAACCTCTCAAATGTTGGGGATGTGAAGGACCCCATCTATGTAGGTATTGTCCACTTGAGAATAAGAAGGAGGGTCAAGTCCCTAGCACCCAAGAAGCAGAAACTGTGGGTCAAGAAGTAGGGATCATTCCTAAAATTTGTGTAGTGTTAGAAGACCACCAGGAAGGTCATAACTCAACTGTGGTGGAAGTTGAGGGTGAGATTGTTGAAGATACCATTTCTAGTTTGATCGACACTAGATCAACCCATAGCTATATCACCCCTAGATTTATTGAGATGTGCACTTTGAAGAAATCAAGGCATAGAAGATCATGGTTAGTCCAAATAGCCATTGGAATCCAAAAGGATGTCAGTGAGGTGGTAATGAAATGCCCATTGGTAATGGATGAGTTACTCACCTGTGCAGATCTAAATGTTATGCCACTTGGATTATACGAGGTCCTCATTGGAATGGATTGGTTGGAAGCACATAAAGTAAAGCTTGATTGTTACAACAATAATTTTGAGTTCTTGGATGAAGAAGGAAACCTAAGGGTTGTGAAAGGAATTCCAAAAGTGATATCGGGAAGGAAGTTTCAATAATGCAGCTGAAGAAGTTCTACGGGAAATGTTGCAGGGTGTATGCAGCTCATGTTTTGGAGCCAGTAGAGTATGATACTCTCAGGTTGGAGGGATTTCATATGCTACAGGAATTCAGGAATGTTCTTCCTGATGAAGTTCTAAGGATTCATCCAAGGAGTGAAATTAATTTTACCTTTGAGCTTGTGCCTGGAGCAGCACCAGTGTCCCAGACATCCTGTAGGATGAATAAACCAGAAATGCTAGAGATGAACATGTAGCTACACAAGTTTTTGGAAAAGAAGTACCTCAGACCAAGTATGTCTCCATGGGGAGCACCATTTCTGTTTGTGAAAAAGAAAGATAGTACATTTTGGTTGTGTATTGATTATGGGAAGCTAAGCAAAGTCACTGTGAAGGACAAGTACCCTTTTCCTAGAATTGATGACCTCTTTGATCAAATGAGAGGAGTGAAGGTGTTTTCCAATATTGACTTAAGGTCTGGTGACCAGTAGGTAAGGATCAAGAATGAAGATGTTCATAAGGCAACCTTCGGAGCAAGGCATGAATCTTATGAGTTCGTAGTGGTACCATTTGGGTTCACAAATGCATCGACTACGTTTATATGCCTCAGGAATGATATTTTCACTAGATACTTGGGAAAGTATGTTCTTGTTTTCCTTGATGGAATTCTTACTTATTCAAAGGATGAGGAAAAACATGTGGAACAATTGAGGCTGATTTTAAATTTGCTCAGGAAGCATCATCTTTATGCAAAATTGAGCAACTATGACTTCTACGAAGATGGAATTCATTATTTGGGTCACGCTATCTTAGATAAAGGAATATCTATAGACCCTGAAAAGCTTGAGTCCATGATGAGTTGGCATGCTCTAAGAAAGTTAACATGTCTACGATCTTTTGTGGGACTTGCAGGATAATGCAGGAGGTTAACTAAAGGGTATTTTGTAGGAAAAGCTAAGTCTATGTATAGGGTGAGGAAGCCTGCATGTGAGCTTGTAGTTCCATGAGGAAATGGTCTTTCCTAAAGACTGCAAGTAGAATGACTGGAGCAGATCAGTCTAGTGGTACCCACTAAAACCAAGGCAGGAAACTACCATGTGCTATGAGAAGGATCTCATGACTGAAATCTAACTTTTGAACAGAATAGAATTTGAACTTCAGATTTTAAATTTTGTTGTTAATGGAATATTATTAACTGTTTGGCTGATATAAAATGGTGTCAAGATGACATGTTGTATGTGAATGTCCAGGTTTTGGGCAGCGTGTGTAAGATAGGGATGAGTACTCCCCTTCTGCAAAAGCCAAACAATATGAGGACGATCTCATGGTTACAAAATATGTTTTTCTATGGGAAGTAGAATTGTGAATTCAAATTTTGGATTTGAATATCAATATTGTTAATCATTTGATAATTGGGCATTATCCAGGTATGAAATAGATTTTGAAATATATGTTTAAATTTTTATAATGACATATCATATGAACTGCATGCTTATATGTAACACAGGTAAGATGATGAAAACATGTACTAGTTGTACATGGCTCCTCGTAAGGATGTACTTGGATACATAGCTTATCAAAGGGATGAGCCTGGAATAGGTTTAAAAACCTATAATTGCAATTACTTTTATAATGAAATCTCATATAAACTGCATACTTGTATGTAACGCAAGTAAGATGATGAAAATATGTACCAGACGTACATGGCTCTTAGGAGGATGCGTTTGAGAAAGATGACTCCTCTGGAAGGATGTACGAGAGTACATAGCTTCACCCCCCTGCCATCTAGGCACCAGTATGCATCACTGGGGACGCCTGGGGTGTAAGACATCTGGTTAGACTTCTCTCCGCACACATTCACACCGTAAGGGGACTGTCACAAGAGTGGGAGCTCTGTGAAGAGAATAACCCGTAGGTGTTATGATGTTTGGAAGGGAAGTGCCTGAGCATTGGTAAGCATTTGGAGGAGTTGTTGGGACCTTAAGCCAATAACTGTCATTAAGCACCCAAGAAGGTGTTAGGCTCTGAAGCGGGGGTGAATAGATCTCGGTTGAGAGATTATACGTAGATAAGTATTTGATTACTTGGAAAATCCTTGTTGTTTCTATGATTATTCATATGGATATGATGCGGTCTGTATTTTCAAAAAAATACTGTTAAAGGTTGCATCTTATAGAAATGAATCTGACCAGTGAGTTGATTCATTTTTTTGTCTAGAAAGGAAGTCCCCTATCTTGGAAATCATTGGAGGGGGTACTAGGCTCTTAAGCCGGAGCTGTTTTTAAGCAGCTAAAGAGGTGTTAGGCTCTGGAGCAGAGTTACCCAATCTTGGTCAAGAGATACTACACAGATAATGCCAGAGCATGGGAATGCACTGAGAGGAAGTGCTGAGCCTTACACAAAGCTCCCATTAAGCACCCAGAGAGGTGTTGGGGTCTAACGCGGGGCTACCAGATCTCGGTTGAGATATGTTATACTGATAAGTATTTGGTCTACTTATCAAACTATTGATGTTGTTGATTCTTGTAAATATACATGAGCATATGATGCAGCCATGGTTTTAAAAATCTTGTTATAGATTGCACCTTATATGAATGAATATGACATGTGAATTAATTGTTGTGGTGTCTGAAAAGGAGGCGCCAAGCTTGGAGAGAACTTAGAAGGAGTTTTAGGCTCTGAAGTAGAGGATTTAGATCTCAATTGAAGGATATTTTTAGGTGATATGAGGCTTGCAACAATTTGGCTACACTTTAATGCACACCCAGGTGTGAGGCGGGGAAAGGTTGTGAGTGCCATGGTTGTATTAAGCCCATTCAGACACCTGTAGAACCAAAGGAAGATACTTATGCAAGATAAGTATTTGGTTCACTTGGAAAATTCTTTTTGATTTTTTTTTGGTCTATATACATGTGCATGTGATTCATCCATGATTTTTGAGAAACCTTGTAAACATGACATGGGGATTGACCCATTACTTGGGGCTTGAACATAGGTATTGCTAGATTTCCAAAGACATTGGAGATGTTCCAAGCTATGGAGAAGGATTCTCTAGTACCAGAAAAAGATTCAGTGGTGTGTACTGATGCATGTAATCAAGGACTTGGAGGAGTCCATATGCAAGATGACCGCGTAGTGGGACCAAGGAGGAGTTCCAGATCATACCATTGGACAAGTGAAAATGTAGAATGAGCACCACAATTCTGATGAGGCTACATGGGACTTGGAGGATGCCATATGATTGGCACATCCATTTTGTTTACTCTTGCAGAGCACTGAGGTAGTGCCAGGGTAGAATTTTTGTTCGATTTTGATGAAGCACTAAGGACAGTGCTGTTGAAGGGGGAGGGGAATGTAACACCCCAGTTTTGACCCAGTTTGCATTAAATATATAGGATGTAAATATTGTAATTAATCATGGTGTGGAGCTAAAGGAAAAATCCTCACCATCGATTTATCGTTTTATGTTTTGATGATTAAAATCGATGCCGATGGTATTTTGTGCTAACCGACACATTATAATTTTGGACATCATGTAAATGTGCAATTTTATTAAATACCCACAACCAGCTATGTCAATGCAACATTAAAAGAGATGGGGGCATGATTTCCTAAGGATAAGGGGGGGGGGGGAATACTTAACCTTTGGGGCCAATGGAGAAAAGCCAAATGTCAATGAAAGAACCCATGAAACTGTCAACCACCTTTCTTGTCTCATTCACCCAATCATTTAATTTTGCTAGAAATTGGTTGAAGTAGTTATTGCATGGGATGGGAAAGGTATGGAAGTCATAAATTCGAATTTGGGGAAAACTCATTTCATGGGAAAAACGTTTTTGAATTTTGGGGAAAGTTAACACCCAAAATGCATGCCCATTGGGCCACACATCTACATTCTCCATTCTCCATCCACATGATAATAATACTCATGGAGTGAAGCTAGAGAGATTTTTTTACCATCACGTTTTGGCTTGAGTGTGTTCACCTTCACGATTTTGGCTCCTAGGAATTTTTCTCACCATCATTCATCCATAATTGGAGCTCTCTCAAATGGCTGGAAGTTCCTGTGTGTGGCAGTCACGTTGTTGGGTTTGTTATGTGTGTTTTCCCTCACGTGGGCAGTTGTTTCTTCATTTTCCTCAGGCCGGGAAATTTGTTTTTGGTAATGATTTGTGGTTGGGTCTCTTCCCCAACATTTTTGGTTGCATTTCCCCCAATGATCTCCAAGCTGAAAATCATTTTTTTGTTTCCCAACGATTTGGAGGAGAGACCACGTTCTCTTGGGTGTTTTTGAGTTTCGTTTTTGGCCACGTTAGGGCCAAAATGCCCCCGGGAATTCAAATTGTTGTTAGGGGGTTCTTTTTCCCCATCATGGAAAAATCGTTTTGTTTCCAAGACTATTTTGGTTCATTCCTAGTACGTGCATTTTGCTGTATAGTGCATTCCTGTGTTATCTTGGTAGAGTAAGTCCAAGAATCCAGCTGTTAGTGGGCTGACTGTGTGTGGAGGTGGTTATTGACTTGACAGTAGGTGTTTGGCCTTGCTATGTGTAAGTCTCTGTCCCTTAGTTCCCTGTGGAAATCATGCCCAGCGCACGGGTGGAAGTGATGCTGAGAGAGTAAGGAGCACACTGGCCTATGGTTGGGTGGAACGTTGCAGTGACAAAGCTAGTTGTGGGGAAGCTTCTTCTCAAGATAAGTATTCTTTTACTGAACTCTGCAATTGTATTTTCTTTGTAAATTGTCATGAACATGTTAATGCTTGAATGTGTATGCTTCCATTGTATATTTCGTATCTTATACATCTGTGTATGTTTTTAAGTTTCATGCATATTATTCCATGTTAATGGGGCTAGTTTGCTCGGGTGGAAAGGATTATGGTAGCATCCTCTTTGCCGGTTGGAGGGTTGGGGACATTACAAAAGCTATGGGTAAAACTAGGGAGTTTGTATCAATCAAAATCCCTTGTGAACAAGCTATTTCTGCAAAAGAAGTTTCACCTCAGGATGGATGAGAATGACACTGTAACAGAGCATTTGAATGTCTACAATACTTGGTAATTCAGATAACCTCTGTTGGTGTTAAAATGGATGAAGAAGATAAATGTATTACATTATTGTGTTCTTTTCCAGATTTCTGGGACAACCTAATTGTTAAAATAGGTAGTGCTAGCCAGGCGACCTTAAAATTTGATGAAATTGTATCATCCCTACTATCAGAAGAGATGAGGCGGAAAACCATGGATAATCATAGCATGTATTCCTTGTATGTGAGAGGTCGCCCCCAGGAGAGAAACAAAAATAAAGGATTTGGGGGGAGATCTAAATCTAAGGGTAGATCTAAATCCCTAGGAAAAGGAATAAGGAAGTGTTGGAAATGCAGTAAAGCTGGGCACTATAAAAAGGATTACAGATCTAAGAATGTTGAGAAAGAAAAGGGATATGAGGATACGCCTTCCACAGAGGCGAAGAACTCCTTAGAAGAAGGAGGGGATGTGTACCTAGCTTCCACAGGTAATTCTTCAGAATGTGATATATGGTTGATTGACTCAGGTGTGTCATGTCATATGACCCCTCATAGGGAGTGGTTCTGTGAATATGAAAAGTACAATGGAGGAGATGTGTACTTGGGAGATGATTCACCAGACAGTATCATTGGACATGGTATAGTCAAGCTAAAACTGAAGGATGGAAGGATTAGAACTCTTCCTAGAGTTCTACACATTCCAAATCTAGCAAGAAACTTGATATCTATTGGAAAGATGGATGTTTCAGGTGTAAAGAATGTGTGTGGAGATGGTGGTTGCAAAATGGTTTGAGGATCAATGGTATTGATGAGGGGAGTTTGATATGGAATTCTGTACAAACTATTGGGAAAAACCATCATGGATGAATGTAACAATTCTGTTGTGCTTGAGAAAGGGGGTAAAGATGACAAAACCCTGACTGCATCAGGAGGAAAGATAGTGCTATGGCATCAAAGATTGGGGCATATCGGAGAAAAGCGACTTCGAGCATTACAAGGTAAAGGCATGGTTGAAGGTACGACTGATTGCACTTTGTATTTTGATTTCTGTGAACATTGCATATATGGAAAACAAAATTGAGTAATATTTGCATCTAGTGCTACAAGAGCAAAGGGAATGTCTAGAATTAACACATAGTGATGTGTTTAGACCTGTTCCTGTTCCATCATTAGGAAAATCTATGTATTATGTTTCATTTATAGATGATTTTTGGAGGAACATATTGATTTATTTCCTTTGGAATAAATCTGAAGTATTTTCCAAGTTTAAAGAATTTAAGGCTCTTGTAGAAAATCAATCATAAAAGAAAATAAAGGTGTTGAGGACAGATAATGGTGGAGAGTTATGCGGGAATGAATTTGAGGACTTTTGTAAGAAGTGGGGTATAGTAAGGAAAAAGACTACTCCATACACACCTCAACAGAATGGAGTTGCTAAGAGGATGAATAAGACATTGATGGAAAAGGCAAGGAGCATGCTAAGCAGTGCTGGGATAGGACAAGAATTCCAGACAGAAGCAATGGAGACAGCGTGTTACTTGGTAAATCAATCACCCACATCAACATTGATTGATAAAACTCCACAAGAGGTATGGAATGGTAAGAAAACCTCTATTAATCATCTAAATGTTTTGGTTGTGATGCTTATGTACATGTTCCAAAGAAGAAAAGGAGCAAGTTGGATAACAAAGCTGAGAAGTGTATCTTTATTTGCTATAAAGATGGTATGAAAGGGTATAAGATTTGGAATGCTATATCTAAGAAGACTGTTTATAGTAGAGATGTTGTGTTTCGAGAGGTCAAAGAAGTCCCTCAACAGGAAGTGAATCCAATGGAAAAGGAACCAGAGAAAATAGAATTTAAGTTAGAAGGTGAAGAATCTGACTCAATAGAAGAAGAGAAATAATAAGAAGAAGAACCTCATACTCCAGTTTCGAGGAGATCATCTCGAGAAATAAGGCAACTAAAAAGGTATTCCCCTCCTGATTTTTGATCTCATTTTGCTATGTTTATTACTGATGATGATCCTAGAACTGTGAAGGAAGCTGTTGATTCATAGGATAGTGATCTCTGGAAAAAGGCCATGGATGAAGAAATGGATTCCTTGGACAAAAATGAAGCTTGGAATCTAGTCCATTTACCAGCTGGGAGAAAATCCATTGGGAGCAAATGGATATTTAAAAAGAAGTTGAATGCAGAAGGTAAAGTGGATAAGTATAAAGCCCGCTTGGTAGAAAAGGGATATTCTCAGGTAGAGGGGATTGATTTTGGTGAAATATTTTCTCTAGTTGCAAAATTAACTTCTATTAGATTTCTTCTTTCTATTGTTGCTGCTTTTGATCTTGAAGTAGAGCAGATGGATGTGAAGACGACGTTCTTACATGGGGATCTGGAAGAATAAATATACATGAAACAACTAGAAGGGTTCATAGTAAAGGGAAATAACGAGTTGGTATGTAAACTAAATAAGTCCCTTTATGGTCTAAAGCAATATTCAAGGATGTGGTACCAAAAATTTGACACATACATACTTGGATTGGGGTTTGTGAGAAGCAAAGCTGATCACTGTGTATATTCCAAACAGATTGGTGATCACTTGATTAACTTAGTTATGTATATTGATGACATGTTGTTGATTGGAAACAACAAATATGCTATAAAGGAGGTGAAGTCTCAACCATCCTCCAAGTTTGATATGAAAGATCTCAGTGATGCAAACTTCATTATGGGAATTGAGATAAGAAGAGATTGTGCAAACAAAATGATCAGTTTTAATCAAAGAAAATATGTTGAGACAGTACTACAGAGATTTAACCTGTAGGAAAGTAAGCCAGTCAAGGTTCCTATATTTCCTGTAGGTGTAAATTTATCTATAGAACAGTGTCCCAAGAAATAATAATAATAAGAAGACATGTGATGGGTTCCATATGCCAGTGCAGTTAGTAGTTTGATGTATGCAATGGTCTGTACAAGACTAGACATTGCTCATGCAGTGGGAGTTTTGAGCAGATATATGTCAAAACCAGGAAAGGAGAATTGGACAGTTGTAAATAGGGTCTTCATATATTTGCGTAGCACCACATATTATGCAATCTACTACCAAGGAAGACCTGGACAAGATAGAGTAATAAATGTATCTGGATTTGTTGATGCAGACTGGGCTAGAGACCTTGATCATAGAATATCTACAAGTGGGTATGTGTTTAACCTATTTGGAGGAGCTATCAGTTGGATGAGCAAGAGACAAGCTGTAGTTGCACTCTCAACTACAGAAGATGAATACATGGCATCCACTCATGCAAGCAAAGAAGCTATGTGGTTGCAAAGATTGTGTTCAGGTATTGGGTTTGTACAGAAAGGTGTAAGGTTAGATTGTGATAGCCAAAGTGCAATTTTCCTAGCAAAGAACCCTGCTTATCATGCTAAGACAAAGTGTATTGATGTGCACTATCACTTTTTGAGAGATATGGTTGAAGACAAGAAGGTGCTACCGAAGAAGGTTGACAACGTGAAAAATGTTGCAGACTCATTAACAAAGTCTGTTACTACAGAGAAGTTCTCTTGGTGTAGAGAATCTATGGGCATTGCTTCCTTGAACCTATGACTTTATGAGTACATGAATCATTGCTATGCAAAGGAAAAAACAAGTGGGAGAATGATGGGTATGTGTTATATTCTTTGCATGTGCGTATGGAGAGGAGGTGCGCATGTCAGCGCTGCAGCTCAACAATCCCATGCGCAATCCATTTTATGGCTATTTATAGCTGTTTGTGGCTATTTTTAGAATTAGTCTAAAAATATGTAACTTAATCCCGGTTAAGTGATTGGAGTCTTTTTCTAATATGGGTTAATGGATTAGGGTATTTAGATGTTGCGGAATACCTATATTTTGTATTGTGAGGATTTCATAATGTAATGAAGAGAAAATAGAAGGTGTGGCTCCAAGGTTTTCAGGTTTTCCTGGTTAAGGGTTTCCAGGGTAAATCTCTGTGTTTATGTGTGAATGATGTGTTGTGATCTCTATTTTTCTTAAAAGAATATGTATGCTTTGCTTCTCTACATAGTTTAAAACTTACATGCATGCATTTTTGGAATTTTCTTCTGATCTTTTGACATCTAGTTGATATACCTATTGTAGACCTTTTGGATGTCTCACTTTCCTCTAGTATTCCTAAACACCCCTCATTTGAGGAAGAGAGATCTAAAAAATACCTGCTTGTTTCTACCTACACCATGGGAAACATCATTCAAGATTACATCTAACCCATGTATTTCTCATGAATTATTTCTTGAATCAATAGTGAGATTTATGGTTATTGTTTTCCATGAATTTTTAGATATTTTGATTATGCTAGGACATTGAAAAATTTAGAAAAAGGAATTACCATGTCCAAAGAATTAGAATCTTCCAATGTTTCCTTACCCTCTGTGTTACGGAGAGAAATTCCTATGGCTTGGGGTACCACAACAGATAGCTTGACTCCAGAAATCAATCCTTTCCAATATGCAATAGAACTTAAATATCTAACACTAAAGGATCAGACTTCATACCTTATTTCAGACGGTTGAAGTAGATCCCCATTGAGCTTTCCAACTTCAGCTTGAATTGATTAATCACTTCCTCAACAACAAGTAAACAAGACAAGCATACTATATATATTGGTTTTAGATCTATTCTAGCATATATAATCAACAATGTATAAGCATTTGAAATCATCCATGGATAAAATATTCATTCAAACATACATTATTGGACAGGAAAAGATATTTCTATTAATATAAAATCAGAGATTACAATGGATACAACCTCTTTCGGCACGTCTGTGAATCAGAGAAACTGAATCCCCCACTTGGGCCTCCACCACCTCAATCCTCCATCTCTCGATAGCAAGCTCACAAGCAAAAGGCAAGCTTGGGAAGAACACAAAAGTGTGCCAAGGGACAAAGGGATGCAGAGTCAAGCACAAGTTCTGGCAACAATGGACTATAGTTTATTTTCTCTCAATTATCTCATATTGTTGTACAGGAATAAACACCTTATAACCGAAGGTATGGGGTTACCAACATACTCATAAAACTTGCAGGCAATAAACTTTAGAGTATAGAAAGGAAACAAGAGGATAGTATAGACTCACCCGATTCCCGACGGTCGATCCTAGGTTTGTCCTCTTCCGCTCTGCTTCTCCTCCAAAGCCTTCAGGGATGCTTCTCCTTCACCTGTAAAGAACAAATCCTCCAAGTGAAATATTATACATGTATATAGAATAGGTTAGATAAATCATATACAGAGGGCTTAATCATAAATATTCATCAAACCATAATACATGAAAGACATTCAAAACACATTTGGAAGAAGGATTCTCTTTATTAACAATAGTGGATGAGTTAAGATTACAACCCAACGCCTGAGACATGGACTCCTTTGCAACCAAAGGATTCTAAGTTCCACTGCTCCAAAAAATTCTGAATAGACACCATCGGCATAACTTTGCTCTCTAAGTATTATTTATTAATACCCTCCCCAAGGCCTTTATTTATACTTAGTGAAATAAGGAAATTTTGAGGGTTGAGGAGGTTGAGACAGTTAAGATGGTTATAGTTAAGGACTTAACAAATCTCAAATAATCACGATTTATTATTTTTAATGTCAAAGGAAGGTGTACGCGGGTATTGATACTAGCAACCTGCGTATGACACGCAAGTTTCTCTAAGGGAATCTCGCGTACAGATCTGTATGCGGGTTGCAATTACAAAGACTCGCGTACAGTACGCAACATGCTGTAGGAAATGTCATGTATGTACACGAGTTGCATATAGGAAAAGGCGCGTACAACAATTGACATATTCAAAGGTAAAAATGGCAAGCTAGATGGATAATTAATGTATTTCATAATATGCCCATCTATAGTGTTTTAGGCAACCTTCAATCCATAAATATAATTTTGTGTGCCAACATAGGAAATGTCAGCACTTAGATGGAGAAGTGCCATATGGGTGGATAACAGATGCCCCCTAATGTGTGAGGTCAAAGGGAAGCGATGGCTGAAATACATTATAATCTTTATCTTTGGAGAACTCATAAATCCAATGGAGCAGAGGTAGTACCTGAAACAAATACATAATCATGTCATATACAAAGTCATATCTGAGGATGCTATGTTTAATATACTAGAACACTAGCTCCTTTACAATATTTGAGTACATCATATGATACGGATACTAGACCACGTATATTACAAAGGTGGATCGAAGCCACAATATACAATAATGATGAGTCTTCAAAGATCTGGAAGCTGTGTACATAAATGGAACATAATCTTGTGCACCTTAGTCCATAGGTGAGGAACTAATGTCTTCATAAACAATCCCAAAGAACTAGTACAATCCAAGCCATGTGAATAAATGTAGGCTGAATTAGAACATGGAAAGGATTCAACAGTTTGTCAATCAATAGGTGATAATCGACAAATGAAGCAAAGGAATTCACCAATGATGAAAGTGAATCCTGAGGTACAATCGTCAAAACTCTAGGTCTTCGTCATCAGGAAGTACTGAAGCGGAACCATACTGTGATAAGGAAGGCAATAGATCCTTCAACGGATCACAAGAGTGACTAGGAACTGGGAAAAAGAAGGGCAACACAATAGATAACAGATAGAACAATGATGGGATCAGGATAAAGATTAAACATTGGGTTGAGTCCTTGAACAGTGAGCACAACACAGAGATGACCCAAGGCAGCTTTTAAATCATAGATAGAACAAGTAGACTTATTTGTCATGTAGGAGACATGATCAAATTCCCCAGGTATAATGGACAAGAGGAGGATTAGGAAACTCAAAGTAATAGCTGAACTAAAAGTGAACACTAAGACATGGGTATCGAAAAAAACAGAAAGTGCTATGTTCAAGGAGGACATGCTGCCACTACTGAAAACAAGAGAAAAATTCTTCCCTACCTTCCCTGTTAAATTTTAACGAGTCCAGGAAAGTCAACTCGGATCCCTCTTCATTTTTTAACAATATTTAAGATAAGGGAACATAATGCTTGATAATGTCACTAATTCATGGATTTAATGAGCCCGAACTAGTACATGCTCAGCTGGTGTTTTCACATTTAGAGAGTCTAAAAACTCCAAAGAAGACTCTAGGGGGGTCCTTTTTTGTCCAATTTAGTCTCCTGAGGCCGAAAAAGTATAAAACATACCACAGAAGAACTCTCTTAACTTCCGTAGAAGAAAAGGTGAACCTTTTTTGTACTTAGTCAGGAAGGTCCGAAAAAGGTTAAATTACCACCTACCCAACGCTCCTTCCAAAACAACATAGATAGCTTGAGTTTTACGAGTGTGAAGGAAAGCAAGATCACTTGGAAAGATCCATTTGATTACGAGAAATGGGACTTACAACAATAAATTCGTTGCTTTGTTCTTAAGTGTTTAATGAGCATGACAAAGACACAAAGTACACTTGGAATCTTTTTCATGTTTAGGTCCAGAGAACAAAAAGGAGAAAACTAAGCTCATACTAGGAGTTCCTTTTCCGTAAATTTAGTCCCTCAAGTTCGGAAAAGTGATAAACCTATGCCTGAGAATACTCTTCTCAATTCAAAAAGAAAAGAGAGGGATCCTTTCTCGTATTATTCTGCATGGTCCAAGAAAGAGATAATCTACCACCAATGCAGATGCCCATTCACATATTCTTAATGAGCTTGAACGAACAAGTTAACTCAGCAGTCAAGTCTGTTTTGAAAGAGTCAGACCTGGGCCTAAAGAAACTCTATGAGGGCGGGGAGTCCTATAAAGGGATAGCTTGTAAAAAGAGGTTCAAAAAGAAACTCTATTTGGCGTTAAAAATAGCTAAAAGGATACCCCTGTACCTGAAACAGTTGCCTCATGAGTATCAAAGAACAACATAGGTTTTAAAAGAGGATACTCATGAAGAAAGGGTCCTATCCATAGAAGAACAATGGTAAAAACAAGGAACTAATGGTCTATAATACCATAGTACATGGAAAAATGTTGATTGCTAAGGTTAAATGTGGATTGAGTATAGATGCAAAAATGCATTGGAAATGTCAAAACCACCCTATGGAAGCAAAAAACACTTTATAATGATGAAAAACCTGTTTCAAGGAAAAAGAAAAATGGTATTAGTTAAAATAGATTTCAAACTATAGGAAAAAAACCCACTTTGAAAAATAAAATTTCTATAAATAGTTCAAAATCAAAACAAAACTCACCATTTTGAATTTTATCCATAAGAAGCAAGTTTTTACCTCTACCTTCATTCGATCGTTGTGGACAATCT
The DNA here is from genome assembly GCA_001517045.1 of Pseudotsuga menziesii. Taxonomy (NCBI): domain Eukaryota; kingdom Viridiplantae; phylum Streptophyta; class Pinopsida; order Pinales; family Pinaceae; genus Pseudotsuga; species Pseudotsuga menziesii. The sequence continues at coordinate 204,924 of LPNX011031751.1, read as the reverse complement.
AGTGGACGAAATAAAATTCCGCAAGTTGCAGGTAAGTCTACACCCCGAGCTCTTCAATTTGATCCTAGTAATTATTAATTTTGAGTCCCAATTTCATTGTTAAAAGCATCCTAAAGCATGTCACGACACATACGCGGGTTCACAGTGTAAAGACTCATGTACATGGATTTTGTACGCGGGTTGCCTATAGAGACAGTCGCGTATAGTACGCTACCTGTCTAATTAGACAGTCACGTGTACTGCGTGAAGGATAAAAAGCTAATTATAGGCAAAAAATTTGAAATTTTATATGAAATTGATGAATCATATTACTTGTTTTTCTAGGTGTGAAGATGGTGTTGGAATGGAGGGAATGAGAACATGAAACTATGGACCAAGAAGCGCTCCAAAGTGCGCCCACCATACATGCTTTACAAACTAGTGGGTTATTAAATTTCTTTTGCACATCACCCATGCGGTCCAATGTCCGTCTACAGGGTGAGACTTTGGAAATTACTTCTGAGAACATATATTTCATTACCGGTATGTCACGACGAGGAGCGCCGATAAACTTAGAGGGCAGCGATAGGGGCGGTGATCCTTTAAGTGTCCAGAACCGCATTGATGTGTTTTGCACACTAGGTACCCAGAAGAGAGGGAGATGTGTTCCTATTGCACATATCCATGATTTTACACTATAGGTACTGACGAGCACCATCATGAGGATTGCAGGATCATCTTCCTTACATCTAGATACACGGAACCAAATGAGGTTGGTGGTGGATTGTTTGCATGGTGCCCTCTATGATTGGTGTTCAGGAGTTGTCCCCATTATGAAAAGACAACTCTCTAATTGCAAGAGAGGAAGGCAAAAGAACTTTAGGTATTCTAGCATATTGGTTGCCTTCTTCTTCTTCGAGAGTACCAGGATTGAGCCCCACCACACCCCTACCAGTTCGATTTCCACGTCAGCTAAGGATGAGCAGATGGGGAGACATCTTCCTTCGTCAAGGGGGAGGATACACAGTGCATAGTGTGTACGATGATGACTTCTACATCTGGTGGGAGCGATAGCTACTGGCACTAGAGCAGTTTCCATATGCTAGCATGGATTTTCGAGGTGATCCAGACCTTATCCTCCCTCCAGGAGGAGCATGGGGAGAGCTAGGTAAAAGTTTTTTTAATTCTTAACATTTTTTAAAATTTTTATGAATTTTAAAATGATAGATATATACATGTATCTACAAGTCTTAATCCTATAAACATGTCAATATGCAGATATTGGACCGGTCCGCCCTGAGGGGCATCCACGCATGTTTGTTCATCCTGTCATAGGCAAAGACCCGGGGCTTATTAGGGTTCTAGAGGGAAAGCTAGCCAGGCTGACCCAAAGAGTTCCCACCTTGTGGATAGAGCATATCCCGGCCGTCATGCAGGATTTTGTGGTTGGAGTTCCACCAGTCTGGTTACGCCTTTTGAGGCGAGTTGCCAGAGTGGTTCTTGTATACATAGACGCTGTGGAGGCTTCCAAAGCCGAAGAGGCTAAGGAAGCCAGAGTACAGAAGGACCATGGGGACCAAGGTGGTCCTTCTAAGATCTAGGACATTTTGATGGATTGCAATCCACATTTTTGTATATTATACAGTTATTACTGGATCTGAGGATCAAACTAAACCTATCTATGGGCAGATACTTTACATATATATATATATATATATATATATATTGTTGTTGGTTTATTTACAAGTGTTTTTTATGTACATGTTGTATATTTTTATGAAATGTGTGTTAGATGCTAATCTAAAATGTAATTAGCATATGCATCAGTCAATGAATTTTGATTTCTTGGAATGTGATTGAATATAATAAATTCAAAATTTATTTCCAATAACCTAATTTGCATGAACTGACATAATAGGATAGGATTTCACACTTGATAAGCTCGATTGAGCTGGGAGACCACCAGTTGAGAGTCTATATGGACCTCGAGCTGGGTGATACCATGTGAAAAAGCATCCCATAGAAGCTTAATTACAGCCCTATACTCAGCAACATTATTAAAAGCAGGACCTAAGAAAGTGCCTCCTACGGCAACTAGCTCTCCTGAGGGAGAGTAAATGACCCACGCTGCTGAGGCTAGATTACAAGTGTGGCAACTGGCGCCATCGACAAACCCTATATACCTCTCAGAAGACATCTGCAACAACCAACAGATGGTATAAAAAACAAAACCAACAACTTAATGTACATAAAAATACAAGAAAAAGTGCTAAGCCTAAGCATAGTACTTCTTCAGGTAGAGCCCATTTATAGGCTTAGGCAGTTTGTTCCCATCAAAATCAATTAACTCATATGTGCCCTTCTTCAAGACGTTTGACATGACATAAGGTCCTAACCACATGGCCTTGAATTTTCCTGCCCCCAGGGGTTCTTTGTCTTGGTCCCAAAGCAAGACAAGTTCCCCTTCAAAGAAAACCTGAGGTTTGACTGATTTATCATATTGAGTTTTGACCCTGTTCTTATGAGCTTGATTAGCAGTCAGCGCATCTCTACACTGTTCATCAAGGTGTTCTAAATGTACCAGATGTTCCTTAAGCTCTATCATATCAGGTAACACATGAATAGCTATTTTTAGAGACGGTATTTCACATTCAATCAGGGTAACTACTTCCACTCCATGAATGAGTTGGAAGGGGGAGAAACCCGTAGCAGTTTTTACGTTAGTTCGATAAGCCCAAAGAGCAGGGTATAGCATGATGTGCCAGTTAGAATGGGCTGCATCAATTGTACATTTAAGGATAGTCTTTAAAGTCTTGTTTACAGCCTCAACCTGGCCGTTTGCTTGCGGATTGTACGAAGATGAGTGTTCTTGTCTGAATCTGAGCATAGTGGTTAGTTCCATCATCATGCTATTTTGAAAATGACTGCCATGGTCAGTGACAATCACTTTGGGTATACCAAACCGTGCTTTTATCTGATTGAATACGAATAAAGTTGTTGTTTCCCCGTCAGCTTTAAAAGTAGGCATTGCCTCTGCCCATTTTGTAAAATAGTCAACAACAACAATAATATATTTATGCCCCCCAACCGAGGCTGGGTTGCATGTCACGTAATCAATCCCCCATTTGATGAAGGGGCCTACCAAGACAACGGGAAACAACGGAGCGGGATGTGACTGCATTTTCCTGGTGTAAAGCTGACAAGGATGACAGCATTTCACTGCTTCCACACAATCTTTGAAGATTGTGGGCTAGAAATAACCAGCACATAGTATCTTCTGGGCCGTTGCAAACCCAGATAAATGACCCACACACACTCCACTATGGGAATCATTCAGGACAAAATCTGCTTCCTCATGGGTAAGGCATCGACATAAAATGGAATCTACCCCTCTTCGATATAATGTATCTCCTATGATGAGGTATTTATTAGCATGAAGGTGTAATTGACGTCATTCCTCTCGTGAGGAAGCTGTAGGGTACTTCAAAGTATGGAGATATATAAGAATATCCTCATACCAAGGATCAAAGGTGGATATCAACAAGATATGCTCATCTAGGAATGAGTCATCTTCGACGGCTACATCTTTTTCAGTAGTAAATTCTGCTATAAGCTCAGCAAAAACTAAGGACTTCTTATACTTAGCAGACTGAAAATACAAGTCAAACTATTGGAGAATGACTATCCATTTGTTGAATTTTCCCCCAATATACCATTGGGATAAAACATATTGAAACAGATTCACATCCGCCACTACTGTTGTGGTCCTTAGTAAAATGTAGTGACGTAACCTCTGAATAGCATAGACAACTGCTAAGGCTAATTTCTCAACGTGGGAGTACCTGAGTTCAGGGCCGGCCAAAGCATGGCTAAGATAATAAATGACATGCTCTACAAGCTTATTGTCCTCCTGGACTAATACTACCCCAATGGTCGACTGCGGCCAGATACAATATAAAATCCCTAGAATAATCTGGCGGACGTAGTAAGGGTGCCGACAACAAAGCTTTTTTTAATGCCTCGAAAGCCAGTTGTGTGGTTTCATCCCATACAAATGGGGTGTCCTATTTAAGAAGGCGCATGAAACCTTTAGTAATCTTGGCATAGTTAACAATAAAATGTCAGAGAAAATTAGACTTCCCTTCTAGGCTTTGAAGTTGCCTGATGGAACGAGGAGGAGGAAGATTTACAATGGCCTCAATCTTTAATGGATCCACCTAGATGCCTCTACGAGAGACAATGAACCTGAGCAATCTTCCTGACTTGACACAGAATACACACTTGTGGGGATTCAAGCGGATTTTATAATATCTGCATCTCTCAAATATCAATCGTAAGTGATCTGGATGTTGTATCCTCTTATAAGAATGCGCAGGCAGATCATCAAGGTATGGTTTGACAATGGCTTTAATATCATGGAAGGCAAAGTTCATAGCCCATTGAAAGGTTGCCCTAGCATTTTTCAATCCAAAGGCAATTTTCTTGTAGGCGAAGGTACCCCAAGGACAAATGAAAGCAGTTTTATGTTGGTCTTCCATTTTTATTTGAATTTGATTGTATCCAGAGAAACCATTCAAAAATGAGAACACTTCACTTCCCACACAAGCATCTATAATCTGGTCTATATATGGCATGGGATAGTTGTCCTTAGGACAGGATTTATTTAGATCTCTAAAGTCAGTATAGATGCAGATAGTCCCTTGCTTCTTATCAACAGGAACAGGGTTGGATACCCATTCTGTCAAAGCTATGGGATAGATAAAACCAGCCTTCAACAGTTTTTCAACTTCGGCCTTCACAGCTGCCGCTTTGCGTGGGTTAACAGGTCTTAACTTTTGTTGAACAGGTTTGGCATCAGGATATGTTCGGATTTTGTGTTTAACGATCGATGGATCAATGCCTAGCATCTCCTCATATGACCAGGAAAAGACATCGCGGAATTCCTTAAACAAGGAAGTATAGATAACAATCTCTTTAGGAGAGAAATTTGCACCTATGTATATGTTTTCCATGACATTAGGATTTACAGAGATTTTAATAGGTATAGTGGCAGAAATATTTTCCATATTCCCCTTGGCAAACATTCCTTCCCTAGGTAATGGATTGATGGGTGTATCAACATCTTATGACAGTCTCAAACGAAACTCTTGATTTTCCATTCTGTTTAGTTCTGGAAGAAAATAGGATCGATGGTGAAGATCCTCATAGATCTTACCACGTCCACTCATGGCTTCCAAGATGGCTTCATCAGAAGGTAAAACTGTATCTAAACAGTCTGTAGAGTGAAAAGAGTTTTCCACCCATGCGGGAAAATAGACTTCTTCCAGATCCTCCGATACTGTGAGAGGATCCAGAATAGGATCAACAATGGTTTGAGTGATATCTTGGTAACCTACTTCCACTGCCAATAAGGGCACCTCTGGTTCATGGGGGGAAGGGAGAACCCAAGGATTAGTCCTATCAACAACCGTGGCTATGGACTTCCCCACACTAGTAGAACCAATATAGTTAACCGGGGCTAGAAGATCAAATGTGCCCATCAGTGATGTGTACATTCCAGCCCCCAAGCTCTGTGCAGCAGGTTTGAACTGATCAACCAATGGCACAATAGACTCATTAGAATCTAAACGACCTTTTCAAGTAAAATCAAGTTGGTCAATAGTGACCAACTTTCCCTCATGTGGAAAAACCACTACACGAAAGACAGTTGACGCAATAGCGGACATTGCATAAGTCCAGTTTCTTCCCAGAAGCAGATTATAGTCCAAAAGTGCATCAATTACTTCTACTTCAATAGACACTGCTTTCCCTGCTAGCTTAATTTCAAAATCCAATAGGATACCATGCGAATGGAAGGATCTTCCATCGAAAGCAGTAAGTAGAGTGTTTGATGCGACTAGCTTTGGGGATCCAAGAGCTTTCTAACAGTTCAAGGACATAACACATGTAGAAGCACCCTCATCAACAACTGCCCTTCCAATGGTCTTTCCACCATGGACGACATCTATTGATAAGGCTACATGGTAAGGTAGGTGAATTTTAACATCAGACAAATGAAATTTTTCCATGAGACTCGATGAGTCCATGCTACCTAAAGCTGCTAAGAGGGCATCCCGCTGGGCGGGGCAACCCTGTAACACCTCTAAAGTTGACATTGCACACGGGGTTTGGGCTAGATATTCAACCACAGAGTAGTTTGAAGCAGCCTGAGCATTAGGGTTATGCAAGGTCTTCTTGAAGACACCTTTTGGTATCTTCAGCATAGTTTCAGCAGGCTTCTCTATCGTGAGAGGGTTAGGAGTTTCACCTACAGCTTTACCCTTATCAGAAGTCTCTTTCTCATAATTTGTATTCCTCATTTGTAACAAAGTTGAAGATCGAACCATGTTGATATAGTGGGTCAGGGGTAGTTTGAGTGCCCCCTGCTACATTAGAAGCTGAAGCAGAGTTCTTCCCTTGGGGAAAATGATCCTTCAGGACATCCGGTTGTTGATCTTTAAGCAGCTTCCGGGCTTGTTCCATAAGGGGAAAAAGGTGAGTAAGGTGATCCTCGTGGCACAACTTACACAGGAACTTGATCTTCTTCTTTTCTTTCTTGCCCCCATTAGCACTATTCATGGGCTTCTGCTTGTTTTGGTTTCCCTCTCCTTTCTTTCCTCTCTTTTTCTTCCCATCGGGTTGCTGATTGCCCTTCTGAGAGGTTTGTGCAAAAACACTTGCACTCTGGGGGGAGGGGGCAGCCTTTGCTACCTCTGCTGTAGACTGTTTGACGGACAACTGAGGAATTTGCTTAGCCAAAGACTCTATGGTGGGAGAGTTTATGGACCCAACCACACTGTTGGCATGGGGTCCAGGCTTAGGCTTCTCCACAACGTGGGTAGGCCTCGGTGCCACAGGGATAATCTCATACAAGATCCCATATTGTGAATAAATAAAATCCAATTACTGGGCCCTGTGAATGGCTTCTTCTTCGTTCGTCACTCCTGAGGTGGATACGTCCTTAGATATGTAGGGCAACAGGGATTTAAGGAACCACTCTAGTAAGAACTCAGGAGGGATGGTTGCTTTTATAAGGCTCTTTCACCTTCTCCACTCTTGGATATGATCTGAGATGTGGGTAGCCTTGTTTTTCCTAAATGTAGATAACAAGTCCGTTTCAAAATCATATCGGACTGGAAGCTGAAAGTGGCTAAGGAATGCACTAGCCAAGTCCCAGAAACTACTAAAAGTAGCAGAAGGTAACTCAATGTACCATTTTGTCGCGGTACTTGTTAAGGTTCTCTGGAACAGCCTCAACCTAACTGAATCTTCATTCAGTGAATTTGAAGAATAGCATAAATGAAATGTGGTGGCATGAACCCCAGGATCTTCACCAACTTTGCCATCGAATTTAGGGATGTTCGATGGCAATTTGGTGGGAACAGGTGGCCACGAGGGGTCATGCATAACCGGGTCATTCATCAACTTTGACAAATCTGGCAAGTTTAACATTGCCAGGAATGGAATCTTGGGTCGAACCGGGGCACTAAAAGTGCCAGCCTAGGGATTAGAGGGACCTGCCCTCGAATGCCCATAGGTAAAGGTGGGGTTGCCCCTTTCCACCGGTTGCGAAGTGGGTAGATTACTCTGAAATGGGTTCCATCCATAAGCCACAGGGTTATGAGTGGGAGGTGTAGTATAAGAAGTTCAGGCCGTCCCAATCAAAATTGGGGTCTGAAAAATAGGAGCTGATATCCCTCCGCTAAACAACGAAATGAGAGAGCTCATAAACTGGGCTGAAATCAGAGTTTGAAAACTTTGCCCATAAGAGGTATTGTTTCCAAACTGCAATCCTACATAAGAAGGCGATGGGCCTACGTATGGAGTGGATGGGGTAATATGCCCCCCATTCCAAGGGAATACTTGGACGAAAGCTGAGGACCCTTCCTGACCACTCTGAGTAGTGTATGGGAAGGAAGAAGGAATGATAGGTATACTAGGAATCCCAGTAATCATATCACCAGAAGTACCTGCTAAGTTTAAGTGAACCGGTAGTTGAACCACTCGGCTCGCTGGAGTCAAAGGCATAGAAGGTATGCTAGATCTAGGGGCACTTACCGGGAGAGGTAGTACCCCTTCAATTGGAATGACTGAGGTGAACACAAAAGAACTTTCTCCCACAGAAGACATAATCCTACCCATAGGGACACCTAAAATAGGTGAATCAAAAGGTCTAACTTGAACGATCACATGATCGTTTAAATCAGTCAATGGTGTGTTAAAATTCCTTGCAAACTCATCAGTCTGCAAGTATTCTATCTCAACTATATCAATATTAAGATGGTTAGCTATAAGTGCTAGTTCACCTAGAAATTCACTTACTCCTACCAGTTCAAATGAACTGTCCGTGTCCAATCTTCACCTTGGGTGGAGGTGGAGGTGCCAATGTGACGAGAGGAGGAAGGTTTTGCAACCTTCTTGACCTTCTTATAGGTTGGTCCTCCACAATTGAAAATTTATCAAATCAAACCCTAAGGCCAACTAAACATAGGAAAAACCATAGAGCACACACTATAAAAATTCCTAAATCCTCAAACAATCAATCAAGGGTGAAAGATATGCTTTCCTGAAAAAAGATGAAGAACGATTACTTGGCGTCCTTGAAGTGGTTCTTAGGCACAAGCAGATGAATCACCCACTGCCCTCCCACACTTACAACAAGGGTTACCTTCCAAGCCCATCCAAGGTGAATCAGAAATAGCCTTCTGGTTTACCTAGGTATGAACGCTAAATGTCAAGAGACTAAAGGCTACCTTAGCTATACCAACAGTCTGGGGGGACAGTCGCAAGCCTAACTCATACGCATGGGTAGGGTAGGTGAGCCCGAAACTCTGTCTAGGATAGAATCCCCAGATGTGTGAAAGTCCTGATTTACATTTTGACAAGGAATCAGAGGGTTATCTCCTCGGTCCAATGCCTCCACGCGGCCTCGTGCTTAAATCCCTTTTGAGAGGAGCTTCCCAGATACAATTGATAAAGTCAAGGATTTACCTAATGAAAGGTCCACTATTTTTGAGTTTTAAAACTTATGGGAAGTTTACACTTCCTATCCCACAAGCCTAGCCTAAGCTAGTAGGTGAAAGGCCCCTAAAAATAAAAATTACTAGTAAATTTTAATTATTGCATTCATTTTAAAGGGATATTTCTTACTCAGAAGGAAATGGAGTGATGAACTATGGTGTTTTTGACTCGATAAGAAATAAAAAAGTAAAGGTGTATTTTTTTCAAAGCAAATTGCCACTATTGAAGAAAACTTCTTTTTCTTTTTTGTAAATATAGATTGATGAACAAATGCAAACGATAAAGAGAAACTAAGACTATGTTTTTTTGTAGTTTTTGAGATTATATTTTAAAACTAAAATGAAAACTACTTATGCAAAAGCAAATGCAAAAGCTTGAAAATGTTTTTCTTTTCACTTTTTAAAATGTTCAAACTCTATTATGCACCTAAAATGCACTAAACTTGAGTATACTTGGATCAAATCAACTGTATAAAATAAGTAAACTGAAGTAAATAGGTCAATAAAACCAAGAATCAACCAACAAGGGAAGACTGGGAACCCTAGCTTGGGTGTGTACAATGACAAGAAATCACTGCAAACTCATGAAGGTAAGTGAAAAACCAACCATCATCAAAATATATACTGGAAAAACAATGCCCAAAATCCTGATCACTGATTCGGATAGAGACACTTCAACCTATAACCCAAACAGGGCAACCTACTTCAGAATGCAAACAAGAAAACCATCCAAACAAAAGAAACCCAAGGGCTTTACAAGAAAGCACAGAGTGTGGTCACCAAGGTCTTTAGACTAACTGCACAGTATTTATAAAAGAAAGACAACTAACAAATAGGAATAAAAAAAGGACAGGGACAAGCAAACCCTAGCCAAAAAATCCCTATTTCCAGGCTTGTACGCAACTGTATAGAAGGGAAACTCGCGTACTGTACGCGACTGTCCAAGAGAGAAACCCGTGTATACATGCCTCTATATGTGACTGTGTATGAGAGCAACTCATGTACAGGTACAAATTTTTTCTCAAAAAAGGAAAATCCACAAGGCTTTCAAACACTATAGTAAGCATGAACCAGGATAAAATACCACACACAAACTTCAAGGCAAAGACTGGTCAAGGGTGACAGAAATAACCTACAACAGTTTGGGCTCCCCAACGAAGTCACCAATTCTGTTGTACATGAATAAACACCTTATAACCGAAGGTCTGGGGTTACCAACATACTCATAAAACTTGCAGGCAATCAACTTTAGAGTACAAAAAGGAAACAAGAGGATAGTATAGACTCACCCGATTCTCGATGGTTGATCCTAGATTTGTCCTCTTCTGCTCTGCTTCTCCTCGAAAGCCTTCAGGGATGCTTCTCCTTCACCTGTAAAGAACAAATCCTCTAAGTGCAAGCTTATACATGTATATAGAACAGGTTAGATAAATCATATACAGAGTGCTTAATCATAAATATTCATCAAACCATGATACATGAAAGACATTCAAAACACATTTGGAAGAAGGATTCTCTTTATTAACAATAGTGAATGAGTTAAGATTACAACCCAATGCCTGAGACAAGGACTCCTTTGCAACCAAAGGATTATGAGTTCCACTTCTCCAAAAACTTCTAAATAGACACCACCAGCATAACTTTTCTCTCCAAGTATTATTTATTAATACCCTCCCCAAGGCCTTTATTTATACTTAGTGAAATAAGGCAGTTTCAAGGGTTGAGGAGGTTGAGACAGTTAACATGGTTATAGTTAAGGACTTAACAAATCTCAAATAATCATGATTTATTATTTTTAATGTCAAAGGAAGGTGTACGTGGGTATTGATACTGGAAACCTGCGTATGACACGTGAGTTACTCTAAGGGAAGCCAGTGTACAGATCCATACACAGGTTGCAATTACAAAGACTTGTGTACAGTACGTGACATGCTGTAGGAAAGGTCGTGTATGTATGCGAGTTGCATATAGGAAAAGGAGCGTACGACACTTGACATATGCAAAGGTAAAAATGGAAAGCTAGATGGATAATGAATGTATTTCATAATATTCCCATCTATAGTGTTTTAGGCAACCTTCAATCCATAAATATCCTTTTGTGTGCCAACATAGGAAATGTCGGCACTCAGATGGAGAAGTGCCATATGGGTGGATAACACATATGCCTTCAATGTATCAAAGAGTTCCTTATATAGCTTTTCAAATGGGTAATGAAAGGTCGAATCCGAGCGATCTCAAGGCATATGGAAGGACAGGAGTCAAGTGAGTCGGATCCATGTCAAGGAAAACTCCAAAAGGATTTGGATTTTGCACACATCCCGATGTACGCGGTTTTAGGGGTCAAAGATTAAGGGTTTAAAAGTCACGTATATGAACTTTCACATGCTTATGGGGATGGTCGAGCAAACATCAAAGGACAGAAAATGGTCCAAGGGGTCTAAAGAGTCTGCAAAGGGACAGGGGAAGGCCATACAAGTGTGATTCACCTGGAGTGGTAAAATCAGCTATAACACTTTGCAAGGGGATAAATTTTTGATCATGAGGATTGTATGGATAGGGATGTAAGGAAAATAAACTCAAGTATTATTTTGTATAGTAATATTTTAGGCATCAAATTAATTTAACAACACCCCATACCACCATATATGATTTTTTTTAAGGTATCATTGACCTCCTACAAGTTGGAATGTGGGTTTCGCTAGGCATCTTTCACCACTAGTTATGGGTCTTAGGTAACCTAATGGGGGATGGTTAGATGAAAAATGTGGAGCTTAGTACTGAAAGAAGAATTTATGACTCTAATACAAAGCTAGATTCATAAAATTATTTTTGTAATAAACTCAAACATAATTTTCATCTCTTTTAACTTTAACACTCCATTGGTCACTGCATAAAGTTGGTCCTTGAGATGAGTTATCAATTCCAATGTACATAACATAAATTGCAACAAAATTAAAATGAAGTTTAACTAATGAGCAGTAATTAAAGAACAATAGTAATGCTAGATAGATTTGGTTTGGATCTTCCTTATACTCAGACATTTTGAGTCATCGCTTGTCACTGTAAGGACAAGCTGTCATTAGACATAGCACGCGCGCGCGCGCGCGCGCGAGAGAGAGAGAGAGAGAGAGAGAGAGAGAGAGAGAGAGAGAGAGAGAGAGAGAGTTAGAATCTTTATTGTTTGGGTTCACATTTCATGGTTGGAACTCATGGGTTGGAGATCACGGTTCACATTTCACAACACAAGTCTAGCAGCCCTAGAAGAGGTACCATATGACATTTGTTACCCTACTTTAAGTGTACTCAAATTTACAACAAAAATAACCCTATGCATCCATCAAAGATCAAATCTATAATTCTTTCATGCCAAGATACTCCAAGAGTGAAGTTATGAACATAATATATAAACTTTGAAAGTTTTCTAGAATGGTTACTTAGGAAACCCTAGGTTTTAGGGTGGTTTCCATAATAAAACATAGAATAAAGTTGAGTACACTTAGAGTAGAGTACTAAAGGTCATGTGGTCACATAACAATAAAACAATAAAAGTAATAATGTTAAGTCATCATACCAAAGGTAGTCAAGGTACCACACACAATAAGGATTCTAGGACCAAGTAGAAAATGAAGGACCGTAATGTTATCCACCCATATGGAACTTCTCCATCCGAGTGCCGACATTTCATATGTTGGCACACAAAAGGATATTTATGGATTAAAGGTTGCCTAAAACACTATACATGGGCATACTATGAAATACATTCATTATCCATCCATCTTGCCATTTTTACCTTTGAATATGTCAAGTGCCATACGCGCCTTTTCCTATATGCAACTCGCGTACATACGCAACCTTTCCTACAACATGTCACATACTGTACGTGATTCTTTGTAATTTCAACCCGTGTACAGATCTATACGTGGGATTCCCTTAGAGCGACTTGCGTGTCATACACAGGTTGCCAGTATCAATACCTCCGTACACCTTCCTTTGACATTAAAAATAATAAATCGTGATTATTTGAGATTTGTTAAGTCCTTAACTATAACCATCTTAACTGTCTTAACCTCCTCAACCCTCGAAACTGCCTTATTTCACTAAGTATAAATAAAGGACTTGAGGAGGGTATTAATAAATAATACTTGGAGAGCAAAGTTATGCTGGTGGTGTCTATTCATAAGTTTTTGGAGTAGTGGAACTTAGAATCCTTTGGTTGCAGAGGAGTCCTTGTCTCAAGCGTTGGGTTGTAATCTTAACTCATTCACTATTGTTAATAAAGAGAATCCTTCTTCCAAATGTGTTTTGAATGTCTTTCATGTATCATGGTTTGATGAATATTTATGATTAAGCACTCTATATATGATTTATCTAACATGTTCTATATACATGTATAAGCTTGCACTTGGAGGATTTGTTCTTTACAGGTGAAGGAGAAGCATCCCTGAAGGCTTTGGAGGAGAAGTAGAGTGGAAGAGGACAAAGCTAGGATCGACCATCGGGAATCGGGTGAGTCTATACTATCCTCTTGTTTCCTTTCTATCCTCTAAAGTTGATTTCCTGCTAGTTTTATGAGTATGTTGGTAACCCTAGACCTTCGGTTATAAGGTGTTTATTCCTGTACAACACATAAGTCAACCAAAGGGGTCACAATAAAATGGTAAGGAAACCCCATAGCCATAAGACCAGGGTGTGTTGTAAAGGTGGAGAAACAGCCCCTTTTACCTATATGACCAACAAGTCCAATAACATTAATATTTTCTCTCTCTCAAGGTATATTGTAACATATATTTTTATCTTCACTATATAAATAGAAGTAAATAACGAATATAGATCCAGAAAAGTACTGTTGTAATAAATTGAAACATAATTTTTATCTCTTTCAACTTTAACACTCCATTGGTCCCAGTGTTAAAGTTGGTCCTTGAAATGAGTTATCAATTCCAATGTATAGGAAAATAGATTTGGTTTGGATCTACCTTATACTTAGACATTTTGAGTAAGGTCTTCTCACTGTAAGGACAACCTATCAGAATACATACGTTGAGAGAGAGAGAGAGAGTTAATGGTTTAGGTTCACATTTCATGGTTACAGGTCACTGGGTGGATATCATAGTTCACAATTCACAACACAAGTCTAGCATCCCTAGAAAAGGTACCATATGATGTCATGTCCGCATCCCAATAATACTACTAGCCAGAAATGTTTCACCCACCTACTAGTTCCGTAGGTTGGGGAGGAAGCATTAAATCTTGCAATAAGGGATATATGAGACCTAATAGAACCTTATTTTTCCATTTACACATTAAATTGGGTCATAAAAATAATAAATATAGAGAAAATAAAGTAGCATTTCTTCATGAAGACATTTGGAGGCTCTTGGAGACCTTGGGTGGCTAGATTCTTCCTTACATATGTCATGAGTTAACCCCAAATTAGAAGTTATGAGCAATGGAATGTTCTTGGAATATTAATATATGTCAAGTGACATTTCATGATCCCAATAATTCAAATATGTGAGGATGAATAACTCCCCATGGAAGAGGAAGAGACTAGGAAGAAACTAGATGCCACTTGGAAAGAGATTCCAAGCGCTTTATGACAACAATGATGGAAGCTTCTATGAAAAATCAGACCTCATTGCAGACCTGATTGCATACCTACGACAATATGACATTTCAGGGATAAAAATAGCCTCCAAGAGGGCTCACTTGGGATTTTGTAGCAGCAATTCAAATTTGGAGGAAGATGAAGGGATGAGGAGAAGGACAAGTGTCATATGGGATACTAAACATCAAGGATGAGTTGGAGGAAACTATGGGAGGGAATTAGACCTTGGAGGACATTAGGTGAGTTATAAAATTATGTCATGAGGAAGGATAATGTATTTTTATCATTTTATAATTTTCCTTTGGCATTTTGGAAAGCACTAGCTCATCCATTGCTTGGTGAGTGCTCACTCTCTCTGCTAGTGAGCCAATTTAGAGGGAGTTGGATTCTCATCCAAATTGGATTTTGGAGATGACACCCTAAGATATAATTTGGAGCTTAATGGATTTTTTTTTCAAATAGGAGGCTGCTATAGTTCATGACCCATCTCTCCTCTCATTCTCTCAATCCCTACTTCAATATTCTCATGTTTCTCTATGATGGCACACTTGTGTGAATGATGGTTGCACCTTGTTGAGTCCTGTTGATACCCATTCATGGGTGAATTATTTATGGATCTATAATATGTCTCCCATACTATATGTAATTCAAAATTAGCATAAATTCATAAGAAAAAATGTCCACATTTTCAAGCTATGGTATGACTAGTTTCCATTTGTTGGTTTCCCATTTCAATGGAGTTGGATATCTGATTTATGTTGAGGAAGTGTTCTGATGTTATATATTATTGAATGAGATATTGATATTATGTTAATGGTATACCTTCCTTATGATATTTTCTGAACCATTTCATATACAATTTATGATTCGAAGTTAAGCTATTACATGTCATTCCCTTAAGCAAATATCACTGAATATATGCATTCGAATATGAAGATTTACATCTATGTTGCAGAACTCATAACCACACAAAATGAAAGTAAATGAATTCTAATATCAGTCTTCATAATTTTTTTTGTAATTTTGGAGGTTCGCATAGGATTTGGAGAGCCATTTCTACTTACAACCTAGGGGGAATTGCACCACAATTTACTAGTAATTTTACCAATTTTTCCAATCACCCCAATCAAGTTACAGATTTCTATAACCTGTTCTAAAGTGACCAGAGATTCAATTTAGTGTTACTAAGGCTTACCATATCACTCTCAACCAAATTCTATACTTTCTTGTGTCATTCAAATCCCCTGGAGTCAATACATGTTTTCCCCCAATTTTTCCTTTGTTTGGAAATTTTCGAATTGGGACATTACATTGGTGTCAGAGCATGATCTTATAACCCGTTGGAGTTATTTATTCATTTTTTCTGATGATGAACTCCTTCCGTTAGAAATGGACACTGGAGGCATTAATAATGGAAGAGAAGGAAGTGGAGAAGTTAGTTCTTTGTACATGGAAATTAAGGAAAAACTAGGATTTGGAGAAATAGATGATGAGGCAGATAATGAGGACCTTAAAAAATTCATTAAGGAAGCCCTTGAAGATATGACCAAAATTTTTATGAAAGGGTTTGAATTATTGTCTATCCAACTTGGGGGAAATTCAACACTTGCGAGTAGCATTAGTTCACCTCATGATGAGAAGAAGACCCATGGGAAGTCATATTCTGAAAGACTCGACCTCATAGCCCACCCCATGAATTCAAGAATCAGAACAGACCTACAATACCTAATTTTTTAGAGTCTAAATAGGGACCTTACACTACCTATTATGTGAGGGAAGCAGCAAATGATTGGAAGAAACTAAGTGATGAATGTAGGAAAGTCCTACGTTTCGATCATTTCATTAGGGCCTCTCTTTAGTTTAAGCATGGAGGAAGTGGGAATAGGAAAAACCCTATTAATAGAGAATTAAAGTATACCACGAGAATTGTAAATATTCCTTCTTTTGATGGTTCTTTGCAAGTGTCTGCTAGTTCTTGGTTACAAAAATTAAGCATGTATTTTCAGTTAAATCCTATGGTGGAAGAAGATGCATTGAAAATGGCCATTTTACATCTTGAAGGCAAAGCTAGTGATTGGTGGTTCCAAGGCATTATAACCTTGGGACATGATCATATTGTATCTTATGAGGGTTTCTCGAATTCATTAATGGATAGATTTAAGAGGAAATACCTTGAACTTCCTTCCAAATAACTAACATAATTTAAGCAAGTTGGAACTCCTGAAGCATACATGTTAGAATTTGAATAGATTTAAGTAATGGTTTCTAATGTATCTATGGATAGTTTGGTTTTAATATTTACTTAAGGATTGATAGAACCTTTGAGAAGTATTGTGAAATCCCACAAGCCAGCTACATTGAAGGATTCCATGAGTTTGACAAGAGATTTGTAGAATGTGTTTCCATGAACCAAATATCCCCCTAAGACTAATTTATTTTCCAAATTAAAGGAAGGTAAGAAACCATGGAAAAATGACTCCTTTTCCAAATAAAATAAGGGAGGTCCAAGCAAAGAAGAAGTTAGGAGAAAGAAACTTCACATGTCAACAACCTTGGGTTTCGGGACATAAGTGTGCAAAGGGGAAGGCCCACTATATTGAAGTTTTATCTAAATATGAGAAAGATGAGGAGGAGGAGGAAGCACAACTTGCAGCCCAAGAAGAGGGATATGAAACAACAGAATAACAACATCCCACTCCTGAGGCTGGAAATATTGCAAAAATTTCAGGTGTACCTAGATTTTACACCCTAAGGATCAAGGGTAACATACAAGGACAAAAGGTCATTGTTCTAGAGGATGGAGGAACCACTCATAACTTCATAGATTCATATTTGGTGGAGAGGAGAAAGTTAAAAGATGAAAATTTTGATGGTTTCACAGTGATCATTCTAGGTAACAATTTTATGGACTGCACTAAATGGATTCCAAAGATTCACATTACTATAGGAAATCATACTATCACTAACAATTTATATGTAGTGAATGTGGATGATACAAATGTAGTTTTGGGAGTCCAATGGTTGTATTATTTGGGGGATAATACAGTGAAATATCAAGTCCCTGAAATGAGTTTCAAAAATTCAAAAGGGAAACCCATCTTGTTAAGGGGAATGCAGACTTACCCAAATCTAGTGGTCATGTTCTTTCCTAGTATGAGATCTATCTTAAGGAATGGAGGAATAGATGGGTTGTTGACTGCTTAATTACTTCTTGTAAAACTCACTTTAAGGTTTCGAAGCATCCTAATGAAATAGATCAATTATTAAGTATGAGAGGGTTTTGGGAGACCTTCCCCTAGGAATACCACTAGAGAGAGGGGTGGAGAATATCATTGAGTTATAGATAGGAACACAACCTATCAAAATAAATCCCTATAAGCACCCCAAAATAATTTGAAATGATATTGAGGAGGCCATTAAATAAATTTTAGAGTTAGGTCTCATAAGGCCTAGTTCAATCTTATATGCTTCTTCAGTTGTTATGGAAAATATTAATAAAGGATGGAACTTTGAGGATGTGTATTGATTTTACAGATTTGAATAACAATATAATCAAGAATAGATATCCCATCCCAATGATTGATGAGCTCATGGATGATATCCATGGATCCAAGTTCTTCTCAAATATTGACCTTAGATCTGGTTATCATCAAATTCGAATGAGGGAAGAAGACATACCGAAGGCTTCTTTCAGATGCCACTATGGTCACTTTGAGTTTGTTTCCATGCCCTTTGGCTTGAAAAATGCTCCCGCCACATTCCAATAATGCATGAACAATATATTCCACAAGAAAATTCACAAGTTTATACTAATTTTCTTTGATGACATTCTTACTTACAATAAAACATGGAAATGACATTTGCATCATCTAGAAGTGGTATTAAAAATTCTGCACGATCAATCTTTGTTTGCTAAGCTATCAAAATGTGAGTTTGGTTTGACAAAAATCTTGTATCTTGGACACATCATTGGTCAATATGTTGTGAAGGTGGATGTGGAAAAAATAAAATCCATTATAGAATAGCTGCATTCCAAAAATATCATTGAATTGAGAAAATTCATTTGTACCTAGTATAGGAAGTTTGTGAAAGGGTTCTCCCAACTCACTTCACCTCTCATTGATTTGACAAGGAAGGATGATTTCCAATGGAATAAAAGGATGAAAAATATTTCCAAATAATTGAAGATGTAATAACAAATTGTCCTATTCTAGCCTTGCCTAATTTTTCTAAACCATTGTCTTGGAATGTGATGCATCAATAGAAGGTACCGGAGCAGTCATAAATCAAGGACAACACCTAATAAGTTTCAAGAGTAGGAATTTACATCCACATTAGAATATTTAATATATTTATTATAAATAAATGTTCCCCATCATGCATGCTTTGATCAAGTTTAGAGAATACTTGGTGGGAAACAAGTTTGTGGTAAAAAATGACCATAATATCTTAAGGCAATTCCTCACTCAAAAGGATCTAAATGAAAGTGGGTGAGTAAGATTCAAAAATTTTAATTTTATATTGAATATGTGAAGGGAAAGAATAATGTGTTAGTTGATGCCTTATCTAGAAGGCCTTCTATTTCTCTAATGGATGTAGCAGAAAATTGGAAAGCCATATTCGAAGTAGAGTATGCCAAGGATAAGTTTTCTTGTGAACTTTTTGATGGGACTAATCTACTACAAATATAGAATCTATTTGGTCCCTAGTTTGAGTTTGAAGGAGAACGTTTTAAAGAAATCTCATGAATGTCCTCTAGCAGATCACCTCGGTTTCTTCAAAACATACAGAATGTTGAGGAAATATTATGATGGAAGGGGGTGAAGGATGATATTATAAAATATGTTAATGATTTCCCCACATGTAAGAAAAATAAAGTGTATCACACTCATCTAGATGGCCTCTTATACCCCTTGCATATTCCAGAACAAAAATGGGAGAGCATTTCCATGGATTTTATCACTGGTTTCCCCAAGGTACTTGGTAAGGATTACATATTTGTAGTGGTGTATAGACTCACTAAATTTTCTCATTTATTTGTTGTTACTACCACTTTCACTATTGCACAAGTGGTTGAACTACTCTTTAAAGATTTTTTCAGATTGCATGGGCTTTCCAAGAGCATTGTTAGTGACAAAGATAGCATATTTTTAGTGCATTTTGGCAAGAACTATTCAAAATGATGTGGAAACATTTGACACCTAGCACAAGATACCATTCATAGACTAATGACCAAACAGAGAGGGTGAATGTAACACCTCGGTTTTGACCCCATTTGCATTAAAAATGTATATGATGTATATATTGTAATTAATCGTGGTGTGGAGATAAAGGAAAAAACCCTACCATCGATTTATCGTTTTATGTTCCGGTAATTAAAATCATTGCCGAAGGTATATTTCGTGCTAGCCAACATAATATAATTTTGTCATCATGTAAATATGCAATTTAATTAAAAACCCCAACCAACTATGTCTATGCAATAAATAATGAGAGTGGGGCATGATTTTCCTAAGGAATAGGGAGGGAAATTATTTAAACCTTTGGGCCAATGGGGAAAAGACAAATGTCAAAGAGAGAACCCATTAAACCCTCAACTACCCATTTTGTCTTTTCCCCCCAATCATTAAATTTTGCCAGAATGTGGTTGAGTTAGTTATTGCATGGGGATGGAAACAGTATGGGCAAGAAATTCGAATTTGGGGAAAACCCATTTTTGGGGAAGATCAATTTTGACTTTTGGGGCAAGTAAACACCCAAAAATGCATGCCATTGGGACATACACCCATGTTCTTTTTTTTCTCATGCACGGAAAGGTTGGGAGATATTTTTTGACCTCCATGATTTGCTTGCTGTATGTTTCCTTCACGATTTTGGGCCCTGGACATTTTTCCCCATCATCAGAAATCCATGTTGGGCTCTCTCTCTCAAACGAATGGAATTTTGCTGTGTGTGAATCTTGATTTTGGATTTGCTATGTATTTCTTCCTCACGTGGACAGTCGTTCTTCATTTTTCTTGAGGCTGAGAATTTTGTTTTTGTAATGTTCTTGTGGTTGGGTTTCCTCCCCAACATTTTCGGTTGCATTCCCCACTGTTTGTCAAGTTGAAAATCATTTTTGTGTTGCCCAGAGATTTTGAGGAGAGACCACATCCTCTTCGGTGTTGTTGATGAATTCATTTTTGGCCACGTTAGGACCAAAACGTCCCTGGGATACGATTTTATGTTAGTGGGTTGTTCTTACCCTCTTTGGCAATTAATTTTGTGGCTGAACTGTTTTCCTCAACCCAAAAATGGTGTGTATTGCTGTGTATGCAATTGTTCTTTGGACTATGTAGGAGTGGAAAGGAGTCTGCTTGAAAAACCTCATGTTTTGTAGGAACCTCATAGACAGTGCTAGAGGGTTGGCTCTCTTCTCTACACCCCCTAAATAGCATTGGAATGGAATTCATGTCCTCAGGGACTGTGCAATAGAGAAGGGAACGATTCCTTGTGTTGGGTGTGTGTGGATGTCTTAGGAGTCAAGCTAATTCTCGTGAAGGCATCCTTATCTCTTTAGTGAGCCCACTATATTAGTAGATGGTGCTTCCTTCTCCTAATAAACCCAACTTGTTGGCTTGGTTATGTGTTGTTGTGTCTCCTTGGCAGTTTGATAAACCCAAACCTAGCTTTGGCTTGACTGAGTTTTGACATGCGTTAGGCTATGTGTGAGTTTGCTTAGTTTTGTTATTCCTTGTGGGAATCATGCCCAGCTCAGGGGTGGCAGTGTTGCTGAGAGATTAAGGAGCATGCTGGCATATGGTTGGGTGGAACGTCGCAGTGGCATAGCTAGTTGTGGGGCGTTCTTCTTCATAAGATAAGTATTCTTGTGTTTAAATCCCTGCAATTACATTTGATAATGAATTACAATAAACATGTTGAATGCTTGAATGTATGGTTTTGCTTCAGTTGTATGGTGATAAGGTATACATTTTTTAGTTCAAAGCATATCAATTTTTATGTGTATGTTCATGGGGCTAGTTGTCCTAGTAGATAGCAGCAATTGGTAGTGTCCTCTTCACTGGTCGGAGGGTCGGGGACATTACAGTGAATCAATGGTTGGAAGGATACTTTAGGAACTATGTTAGTGGGTAGAAAAAAGCATGGATAAAATGGTTTCATTTGGCTGAGTTTTGCTAAAATACTACTATTAGAACCCGTGCTAAATTTTGAAGATTTTTACAAAAGGCATCTGCACTAATTCCCTTGTAAAGGTTTAGACAAGCAAAAGAAATGGTAAATCTGATTTCTATTTTCCACAGTCCGCGATCCGATGGTCATAACAAACTACCACTCCCGAAATGTATCCTAAACAAGGAATGTACTTGCTGAAAATCCATTTTTTTCATTTATATATTTTATAAGGATTGTATCATTTATTTTTTAATTTCTGTTGTACAATTTCAGATCACATGGGATGCGATTCCAGATCAAACCAGATTAGGTTACATCGAAATTTTCTGACCAAAGACAATGTATGATGGTGCAGGATAAGTTTTCCACTATCATTTGTATTTATATTTGAGATTATTCATTTTATATTTTTATAAGGTTTGTAACATTCCTTTTCTAATTTCCATTGTAATTTTTTTTTTCTAACCAGTCTTGCTATAACAATTATTTACCAGATAATGTATATGCATAGTAATCAATTTTACCCCTAGTTTTTTGATGCAAAAATCTTATAGGTCTCATAAGATTTTATTTTGTTGTGTATGCAACACCATAACCATGGTTACAAGGAGAAAATAAATTAATGGTTCTTCCCAAAGGTTAGTGTAGAATTTATATTGTGCATATAGAGCTAGATTGTTTTTTTCACTGTTTATTTCCAATTCAGAGATCCCCTGTGTAACCTGTGTGGCCCCTTTGGGAATCTTGTCAAGATTGTAGATTATAAATTTTCATAAATTTAATCATGTTCAGTATAGACCCTAATCCATTTACACATAAAGAGCAAAAGTCGTTGCCTCCAGAAGTTGTGGAAGAAGCACTCTGAATACTTGCAGAAGAGGATGCTATACAAGAAAAAAAATGACAAATGAAGCAACAATTATCGAAACAATGAAGGAAGTCATGACAATTATGTAAAATTGTTAAAAATGATTGTTGGAGTGATGATGAAATAGAGTCTAGTGGTAATGATGCTCAGGTCTAGATTAACAATATGTTCCACAAGGTGTGAATTTACATCCACATGAGGTGTTCTATACAAAACAAGGTCTATTGATATCAACTGAAATCATTGATGGTGAGTATACATGTATCTTTTAGTTCATATTTTTCAGTTTATATCACAATTTTTTTTTTACCCAGAAAAAAACCCAGTTTCTTGCTATTCATGTTTATGAATCAAAGAAAAATTACATAAAACATAAGGTGTATAAGTTCCAAATAAAACTACCAGCTAGACTCTATAGAGACTCTTTGTAACAGTCATTAGTTGTATATTCTACTGGATAGAATAGATTCCACATCAAATCATTAGTACATATTGATCACTATGCCTTATTGACTGAGACAAAACAATATTAAAAGATGGAAATGTACTAAACTGGGTAGAGTGCACATATGTAAAATGATTCATACAATATTTAATGCACAAATGACTATATACAAATTACAATGGATATAACCTTTATCAACTAATGTGGAATCCATAAATTTCTCGAAATAAAGTGTACCCTCTTCGAGACCAATAGTTTTCTTTGATAGAAAATATTCTTGTGTGTTGAGTTCCTTGTGAATATGAAAAAAAAGATAAATACTAAAAATTACTCCCAACATTTGTTAATCTTTGTTTCCACTGATCCAGATTTGTAACCTGTAACATTGATTTCCACGCCAACTAGTCGAAGATGCATTTTGAATCTCCACAAACCTGAAGTAATGTGATCCTTTTAAAGTTAGCAAAGAATAGTAAATCCCAGCTAGCTATCAGTTCAACTCTAGTGTTTGATCCTCTGCCAAAACCTAAACAAACACGAAAAAAACTGATTGCTTAGGAATCTGATATAAATACCTTACCCACATTCACCCAGTTATGCAACTAATGTTATCTTTATCGTAACTAATGTTATTTTTATTTTTATTGCAAGAATTGTTGATGTTTTCTTTACTATGAGATATATCAAAAGGTGGGTAAAGAGCACTGGAAAGGGAGAATCTTTTTTTGTCGTTTTATTTCTATGAAAGATGATAAGCAAACCATTTTCCAACTTCTTGCAACAAAGGGTGATGATGAAGTTGTGACTGCTAGATTAGCTACCTCTATAGAATATGGAACTCACAATGCATTACCATCATGTATTGGAGTATTGCAGCCACATCAAATCCATCATCACAATATCAATATTCTTTCCTACAAAGTTTTCAACCACATAAGGTCTCGTAACATGATACATAGTGAATCTTTTGTGGAAATTCCTTGTTCAGATGAAATTTTCATGGTTACTTTTGATCTTATTGCAATGTGTTAGGTCATGATTTTTTCTTCCTTAGTTTTATGCTTTTGTTTATGTTTTTGAACCTTTCTAGTACTTTTGCTTCTAGGAAATTTTTTTTATAAAGTTTAATTTTGAGTTCAGGCTTTTGATTTTCATGATTTTGATTTTTCTGATTTTTTAGCCTGCTTTTATAAATTTTGCTTAGAGTTCATTCTTGAAGGGTTCTACAAGGTATATATGGATTAAATGGTTTCATAAATGAAACTAAGGTCAAGATTAAGTATATAAACCCAGTCTTAAAATTTATTATTGGCCTGATGATGTAAAATTATGTGATTAGACTTTCTTGTAACACACGAGTGAAACTAATACACTAGAGCGCTACAAGAAAGTCGCGAATGCCAAAATCATTAATTTTTAGTCCAATTTTTTTGTGTGTCTTGTCCCTGAGGTGTTAATCACATCATTTGTTACCTTTGATACGTGTCTTGCATAGTTTGATCATTGAAATAGGTGGATGATCATCATGTGAGGTAGATCGTGGTGACTACATGCAACGCAAGGTGAATGATGACATCAAGTTGAACGAGGCAGAGTTTTCAGGAATATGTTCCTGATCTAAAGGATACAAAGGTATTAAAAGTCGTGGTGATAACATACTGTTGAGAAATCAGAGTTTTTACAACTAAGTGAGGATTTAGGGCTTTCCAGTAGCAACAGTTTGAAGTGATCTGGATAGTTAGAGACAGCTGGAATGTGAAATTCGACACCTAACCCTTGAAGAGATCACATTCTAGCGCTTGTATTGATATTCTAGGTAGGTACCCTACATGGCATTTGCTAGGGTTTGTTTAATTTGGGGTTTTTTGATAAAATCCATAATGTCAAAATTCAAAGGGAGGATATGAGTTTGCTCACCTAATAGACTATAAATGATGAAATATTAACAAATATATGCAAGTATTCATCATTTAAAATAGTAAACTTCAGAGCAGAACTGTTGGAGGTCCCTGAATTTTGTGATTAGGTCAAACTGTTGCAATTTGGTACAGAAGATTCCCTGAACTGTGTGATAGGGTAGACTGTGATGATTTGAAGATAAATGGACTATGGAATAATTGACAGGTGCTGTAAACCATAGTGAAAATGAAGAAAAGTGGAAAAACAAATAGAGCTAAGCCCACTGAACTAGGTTGGATAGATAAATTTACAGAATGTGCAGAGCTATTTGCAAACGCAGGATGATTGAAATTTTTCAAAAATATTAATGGATATCATGCAGAGGTCTCCCATAAGTTTGCTCAATGCTATGATAAAGACACAGTGTCTTTTGATACTTTGCAATTCAAATTGACCAAGGAGTTGGTAGTTGAGGCAACATGCATCGAGAATGAGGGAGAACTATGGTTTAAGAAGGTGCCATTCACCTTCAATGCACAAAAGTACTAACTACCTGGTGTAATTGCATATTGGAGTAAAGGTGTACCCATTTATAACTTCAAGACTAAATGGATAGAACCCATTAAATTTTTACAGAGTTATATTACCTGTGAAGGAAGATATGCCTTCGTTTTCAAATACCACTTCAGATTTCTTCAGCATCTCAGTAATGAGTCCAAGATGAACCTGCCCTTCTTCTTTCTAAAGAGCCCGCAGAAGATGTCTTGTAGAATTAAAGAGCACCAAAATCATACTAAACAGTCCATTTTCCACCATGGACTTATCAAACTCATTATAAACACTGTTTTGCTGAATAGGGGAAAGACTTGGGAGTATTTCCTTTTCTGGTCAGGTTTTCAAAATGGTCAAGAAGGACAATCTCATAGAAGACAAGCTGATAAAGGACATACCTTGATCAGAAAGCTTAGGCAAAAGGTAAAGGTCAAAGATGAAGACAGGATTAAATTAGAGGAAGTTTCAGATCATGCAAATGAAGATTTTGAATCTAAACAACACCTTAATGACATTGAGAGCAAATATTTACAGTCTGATAATAAGGAGACCAAGCCTGTTGAAAATGATGTACCAGCAAAGACAATTGCTGATGAAAAGATTGTACCTGTAGAGAAAATTTTAGGTGAGAAAGAGGATATTGAAGTTCAAAGACAAAGTCCAATCACAGTTCTATCAGAAGATGAGAAATGTCTGTTTGAGGATGATAAAGTCCCTGTTATTGATGCAACTAGGGTTTGTACTAAAAAGGAATTTGACAACTAGGGTGATGAGGTAGCATTACTAAAGAGAAAGAAACTAAAAGTTGTTGAATTTGCCTTAGTTACCCATCAGGGTAAAACTTTCAAAATGTTGGGGGAAATTGCTCCTGTGTGGAGACCAAAAACCTAGAAACAAGCTCAGACTAAATATGAAGAAGTTGTTGAACCCTAAATTGAACAAAGAAAGAGTAACAGTGATAGATGATTCCTTGTCTGATGAAAAATTGAATGATGATAAGGGTGACAGTAAAGGTAAAAGGCCAATGAAATCAGAAAGAGAGTCTATCCTTACTGAGACTAAACTATCTGATATATTTCTAGAGGTACGAAGTCAAATGTTGCAGGAACATCAAGAAGGTGAGATAAAGGCTTCTCACTCAGAAAAGAAGGTGATGGTTGAGGAAAAGGTTTCATGTGAAGCTAAGACTGAAGAAAACCTGAGTTTTCCTAAAAGTCCTATAGAATTGTTGCCAGAAGATGAAGAAATTTATAAGAGATTAAACATTCCGTGGCTTCCAAATGAGATGCAAACCACAGCAGGAAATAAAGCCTTTGATTCAGAAAAAGAGAATTTACAGAGAAGTGTAAAACAATATAAGTATCAGGTGGAATATATGAAGGAGAAAAATGATGGCTTGGTCATGGCAAATAGAAGACTCAGGGAGGATCTGGATGAGGTGAATAACCACTATCAGAAGCTGATTGCAGTGTCAAGAGAGGCATTGAATAAGAGGATTGAGGGTTGGATTTTTTGGCTGGAAAGAGGAGGTCTTCAGACTTGTTCATAAGCTAAGTAAATGACTCTTATGTGTATTTGAAAGACTGATTATGAAATATATGCTCTATTTACCCTTCAGTTTGTTCTCTGGCTTCATTTATAGCTTGTTTTAGCTACTCAATTGGTAATTTCATTGCTGGTTTAAAGTTTTTATACTTGGAGTGCTTACCATTTGTGGATGAACCTCAGTGTTGTTTTTTGTTGGATAATGGTTATTATGTTATGCATCTTAGTTTTTCTATGCTTATGATTTAGTGTTTATTTGGATTTATGAATGCATTCCCTCTTGTCATCAAACTTCTTTACCAAAAAATGCTAAAGAATTTATTTTGTTTTATTGAAGTTCTTGAGATTATGTTGGCTTGTTCTCTTGTAGTCTGGGAACAATTTCTGGCATAAACACAATGCATGTCGTACCTCCTGGGATTGTGAAGAAAAAAAATTCACTAGAGATCACCATAGAAGGCTATGCGAATCTTAATAAGGTTGTTTTCTATACATGTTCAACCTTTCCTGATAGATATCAACTATCTTCAGGCTCAAGCAATGATAGTCAACCTATTGTAAAATGGAGAGTGGGACCAACATTTAGATTTTGGTATTTGTATAATAGCCTACAACCTCATGTGCAGGTGCAATTTTCATGGGATTCACACCAATGGGATCCTTTCTATCATTGTTATGGATTGGGTATGAGGACTGGTGCAACCCATTTGGATATGTAAACATTATACCTATCATAAATATGATGAATTCTGTATGACATATCTGTGGTGTAATATCTATGGTGAAATGTTTGAACTTTCAATTTGAAGTTTTTATAAGTAAATATAAATATGAATATGGGGAAATCCAAATAGTCTTGTTTGTGTGCTTGTTGAGATTGTTAGTGATTTAGTCTTGACTGTGCACTTTGATTTTGTAGCCTTGTAGTATTATCTGTTGATCCTACAGGGCTGCATCACATGACATATTGATGTTGTGTTATCAAAGGTTTTTGTTTTCCAAGGAAAAACTCTTTATCTTTGATATTTCAAAGTTTGAAATTAGAATATACATTTTTTAGCAAATGGGATATTGAAAATATACATATGTTCCATCTTCAAAATATCCTAATAGCTATTTATCCCAGTCTTCCATAATCAACAAAATATTTGGTGAATTCTGTATGACAGATCTGTGGTGTAACATGTATGGTGAAATATGTTTTTTTTCCCAGGGAAAAAATCATACTTTTCATTTCAGAGCATAAATAGCATACATTCTATATCATCCTCTCCTTTACTCCCTCAGTAAATATTATCTTTTTCAGTAACCGATAGATAACATTTATCCTATTTACCATTTTGGTCTCCAAGCCTAATTATGTCAACAAGGATCATTGACTAAAGTATACATAATCACCCATTTAGTTGCAGAGTAGGCTACTGAAATAGGTTTTTGTCAAAAATGATTATGCATTAATAGCTTTCATTTTTATGCTTATGGCTTGCATTTTACACCAAGTGTCCATAACAGTAAAAATGATTAAAATTGCACCATTCATAGATTGACTGTGAGCATATGAGGTTAGGTTATATAAAATTAACACAATGATAGTATTCTCAATATATCTATCCATGCAATTTCCAAAGCCATTTACTATAAACATTTAATAGGAGGGTTTGGCTTGCATTTTTATTAATCTAGGTGGATATTTCATAAATACAAGACAACCATGTAGTGTTTATACACAACATGCACTTTCTGAACCCAAATTAAAAAAATAAATGTATAATAATGTGGAAAATAGTAAAACATACCATTTACAACTAAAATCACTCAAAAATACCCAATACTTAGGGCTAGGCGAGCATTTCTCTGATCTGGCTAAAACTGGGTTGAAAACACAAAAGTTGTCATTTTGTCAATTTAACTGTGGACAAATGAAACATAATTTTAAAAAACTGAAAGATATTTTTGTCAAAAATATATCTATCATCAACCCCATGGTGTTATTTTTAACTGATGACAATTGTACGGACTGTGGCGTGCATTTTCCTAAGCCTATTTTTGAATATTTACACACTATTTTTTACGTAACAACTTAGAATTTCAGTCATTAATTTTGAATTTGTCCAATATACTTGCCATTTTAGTCATTCATGTTCAATTTAACTACTATGCATTCCTCGCTTGCATTTTTATGCTTATGGCTTGCATTTTATACCAAGTGTCCATAACAGTAAAAAAAGGTTAAAATTGCACATTTCATAGGTCGACTGTGAGCATATGAGGTTAGGTTATATAAAATTAACACAAGGATAGTATTCTCAATATATCTAGCCATCCAATTCCCAAAACCATTTACTATAAACATTTAATAGGAGGGTTTGGTTTGCATTTTTATTAATGTAGGTGGATATTTCATAAATACAAGACAACCGCTGTAGTTTTTTTGCACAACAAGCACTTTCTGAACCCAAATTGAAAAAATAAATGTATAATAATGTGGAAAATTGTAAAACATACCATTTCCAACTAAACTCACTCAAAAATACCCAATACTTAGGGATGGGAGGGCATTTCTTTGATCTGGGTAAAATTGGGTTGAAAACACAAAAGTTGTCATTTTGTCAATTTAACTCTAGACAAATGAAACATAATTTTAAAAACTAAAAGAGCATTTTGTAAAATATATCTATATTCAACCCCATGGTGTTAGTTTCAACTTATGACAATTGTACAAACTGTGGCGTGCATTTTCCCAAGCCCAGTTTTGAATATTTACACTGTTTTTTATGAAACTTAGAATTTCAATCACTTTTTTTTAGTTTGTCCAAGATACTTGGAATTTTAGTCATTAATGTTCAATTGAATGCTATGCATTCCTAGGTTGCATTTTTATGCTTATGGCTTGATTTTTACACCAAGTGTCCATAAAAGTAAAAAAATGTTAAAATTGCACCTTTCATAGGTCGACTATGAGCATATGAGGTTAGATTATATAAAATTAACACAAGGATAGTCTTCTCAATATATCTAGCCATCCAATTTCTGAAACCATTTACTATAAACATTTAATAGGAGGTTTTGGCTTGCATTTTTATTAATGTAGGTGGATATTTCATAAATACAAGACATCCATGTAGTGTTCTAGCACAACAGGCACTTTCTGAACCCAAATTGAAAAAATAAATGTATAATAATGTGGAAAATAGTAAAACATACCATTTCCAACCAAACTCACTCAAAAATACCCAATACTTAGGGATGGGCAAGCATTTCTCTGATATGGGTAAAACTGGGTTGAAAACACAAAAGTTGTCATTTTGTCAATTTAACTCTGGACAAATGAAACATAATTTTAAAAACTAAAAGAGGATTTTATAAAAATATCTATCTTAAACCCCATGGTGTTAGTTTCAACTTATGACAATTGTACGGACTGTGGCGTTCATTTTCCCAATCCTAGTTTTGAATATTTACACACTGTTTTTTACAAAACTTAGAATTTCAATCATTTTTTTTGAATTTGTCTAAGATACTTGGAATTTTAGTCATTCATGTTCAATGACTGCTATGAATTCCTATCTTGAATTTTTATGCTTATGGCTTGATTTTTACACCAAGTGTCCATAAAAGTAAAAAAATGTTAAAATTGCACCTTTCATAGGTCGACTGTGAGCATATGAGGTTAGGTTATATAAAATTAACACAAGCATAGTCTTCTCAATATATCTAGCCATCCAATTTCCAAAACCATTTACTATAAACATTTAATAGGAGGGTTTGGTTTGAGAGTACATCAAAACATGTAGAGAAGAATATTACTCTATTATTATATTATGCACTGTATTTC
This sequence comes from Pseudotsuga menziesii, assembly GCA_001517045.1. NCBI lineage: Eukaryota > Viridiplantae > Streptophyta > Pinopsida > Pinales > Pinaceae > Pseudotsuga > Pseudotsuga menziesii. The sequence continues at coordinate 173,961 of LPNX011031751.1, read as the reverse complement.
TCTATTTTTTCCAGAATAGTTAGAATGCCAAATTTTTACTCTATTATTTACTCTTACTTTATTATTTTCAATAAGTATACTTAACATGCTAGAAAGTTAACTATATTGAAATTGAAAATGTAAGTTGTGTATAGTTGACTTGAAACACATTTGTATTTTTTATTATAGTTTGGAAAAGTCAAAACACATTTGTAATTTTTATTATAGTTTGCAAAATTCAGAACACATTTGTAACTTTTATTATAGTTTGGAAACATCAGAACACATTTGTAATTTTTATTTTAGTTTGGAAAAGTCAGCGTGCTAGTATCCTATGTGTGCATTCGCATGCATACCCTTCTTCCTTTCTGAGCATGCCATCATTTTGCAAAATGGAAACAACAGCCTCATGTTCCATGCCATCAACTGAAATAGGGGGTTCTGAATTTGTTGAGGTTCACTGTCAAAAAATTTGGAGAGAGAGCTAAGGCATGGAGTGATAGAACCAACTGGCCAGAAGGTATGCTAAATGTCTTGGTCAGAGCAAGAGTGCATCGTTTTCTTTTCGGTTAGTTCAATTTCAACAATGAAGAGATAGATAATGCCATTTCTAGTTATGATGATGATTCCAAGGAATTGATTATTTTTGGGAGGAGGGTTTGTATGGACCCTAATTTGTTGTTCAGTGCAATGAAAATTCCACACAGGGGGGGAGTAATGTTAACCACCAAGAAAACTCTCAAATTAGAAAAGGGTGAGATGGAAAACAAAATATGTGGAAAAACGGTTAAGGTTTCCCGAGATGGTTTAAATATGCAATATGTTCCACTAGGACTGTACAAAACCTTAATTCAAATTGTACTTGGGACAATTATGAATCACCACAAGCAAGATATTTCAGGTGATTGTATGAAGTTGGTGATTCATTGGGTTGAATACCTGGCCATAGATGTCTCTCATCTATTGGAAAAAAAAAGGCATTTTTCACTGTAGGAGAGAAAAATGAAGAGAGTGAAGTTCAGTTACCCTGGCACACTACAAAAAATTATTGACTTATATCGACCCAACACTGTAGAAGGAAGCAGATTTAAAAATACATACATTAAGAGGTTGAAACTGGAAAAAATTAACCATGAAGTTCCTCAACAATCTCCAAAGGACAATGTACAAGTCCCTAAAGAGCCTTTTGAGTATTGTATGGAAGGTATGGAAAGTGACCCTTAAGAATTTGATTCTATCTCAATTCTAGCCAGATTACATGAAGGTAGAGAAATAAATGTAAACGAGATGCATGATGTTGAGTTTAATGAACAGGAGGAGCATAGTGATGATGGTATTTATTCTCTTGCAGAAATTCCACTTGTTATATATACACCTCGACGATTGGGAGTTGAGAAAACTTCCTCTCCAAAATATTTTTTTGATGGTAAAATTGTTTTTAAGCTACTATTCGATGAAATGTTGCATTTCAAAGAAAAAGCTAAATTTCAAAGAATTTTTTTCCTATTGGTATCTTACCATAGTACAGAGTGTAGAAATATGTAGAATTAAGAAAATGCAAATTCAGGACCTCTTAAAGGTAGGTGCTATTTTTCAAAAAGAAACAGTTACCAAATTCCTTTTTTTAAGCCTCGTTAAAATTTTCACTATTTACAGGTAATTGCAAGGTTAGAAACAAAACACGTGGATACTATGGAATATTTTATTAAAAATTTGCAAATGATGGACCTCTTTAAGGTAGGAGGCATTTTTCAATGCTTTTTTCCAAAAAAAAAGTTGCCAAATTCCATTTTTTGAAGCCTCCTTAAAATTTTCCCTATTTACAGGAAATTGCAAGATTACGAGAATCCCTTGTGAAGATTGTGGAGAGTTCGAGAAGGAAAATAACAGGAAAGGACTATGTTCTTCAGTCTTTGAATAAGGAGCTAGACAAAATTTAGGATGAATTTATAAAGGAAAATGAGAAATGCAAAGAATAATATATTGTTGTTTGGATTAAAGATGAACAAACCATAAAGATATTGGAAGATGAGCTGAAACATCGACCGAAGGTTTTGGACATTCCTCCTCTAAGGACTGTTATCGGCCAAGAAGTAAGACTTACGGCTAAAGTCAATAAGAAAAAAAGAATAATTGAAATAATGAAGGCTGAGTTTCAAAACAACCTTGCTGAAGACTACAATAAACATCAACTTGAGATAAATTAATATAGAAAAAAAGAGGAAAACATGAAAAACATAATTGCTAAGAAAGATAAAGAGTTGAAAGAAAAAATAGTTGAACTTGAAAATATTACTGCAGAACTATAGACTAGAGGAGTTCAAAAGTTAAAGAATATGAAATTGGTAAGGGACAGATAGGCATCTGATTTTTGGTGAAATTTACGATATGTCAGCACACCAACATAATTTAATAAGGTATGAGAGTTCCCTTCAAAATAGAGAGAAGGCACTGGATGTAGCTTTTAATGCAATACAAGATCATGAAAAAGCCAAAAAGGAGGTACAAAGCTATCATGCCTTTTTAGGAACTTGAGCGAAGTCCTTGATGGATGCTATTGCAACAATGGATACTGGAGCTGATCTCTCTATGTGGTCAACCATAAAAGAAACATTGAAAAACAAGGTAGATGAGAGGGAAGATGAGATTAAAGAGCTCAGATTGAAAATATTGGAGGATAGAGAATCACAACATTTGGGATGTAAGTCTGAGATAGAAGATCTGAAATCCCAAATTACCACTCTATAGAAGAACAACATAATTTAGCGAGTAGCAATTGTGTATACTCCAGATAATACAGAATTGAGGGAAAAAGAGTTGGAGACAGAGATAGAGCAGCTTAGGAAAAAATTGAACCAAGTTCAATCTGATTTGAAATATGCGAATGATCGTCTTCAACAAAAGGAAAAGGAACACGAAGAGAAAAATAAGAAGAATGTGGAATTGTTGAAGAAGTACATCCAAGATATAGATAGATTGAAAGAAAGTTTGCATAAATGTGCAACAAAAGTGAAAGAATTAGAACGAAAATCAGAACATGCACCTGCTGTAGCTTTTGAAGAACCAGAAGCTTCTAGACAAGGCAAGAGACTAGAATGTACAAAGTTATCATCTCTAGAAAAGGAGGACTTGTAGCCTAAACCTCCCAAGTAGCCTAGAACTATGGAATAACGTTATTTATATATGTTGTGTATGTAAATACATTTCAAGTTTTAATACATAAATTTATATATGTGTGTGTGTGTATTTCTTGGCAATGTATATTTTTTTGATGCATTTAATGTGAATGGTAATTTTGAATTTAACTTTTCAATAAGTGTACATAACAGGCCAGAAAGTTAACAATATCAAAATTCAAAACTTAACTTGTGTACTGTATGCCTATATATTTGAATTTGTAAGAAATTAAAAGAGTGATAGTGATTAGTGGATATGAGATGTGAGTAGATTTGGTGACATAGGTAGATCCTGGCTGTTTGCTTGGAACTGTGGATATTATAGGGATATTATGGGGATGATGGATTGAGAACTTTCAAGTTCTTTATGAGAATTTTGATTCTATGTATTGCTATATTTATGTAAGTTTCTTTATTTAATGAAACTGAAATTCCAATTCTGGAACAATGTCATACAATTCTACTCATGCCACCAAATTTCAGTGAATAACCCAAAGCTATAATGCCTATAGAACTGGACTAAAAAAGACATAAATTTACAAAATATAAGCAAACACAGAAAACAACTGTAATTTTATTACTTTAAAAAAATTAAATATTTAATATGCCTTCCAGCATTTGTTACATTTCCAAAATTTGGTAACATAAATGTTAGCACAATAGAATAAATTTTCAGTAGGATAAGATCACTAGAAATGCTTAGTGCAACATAAGTTTCTTTCACCATTTTGCATACAATGTTGCATTTCGATCATCTAGGACTTTTTTCTTTTTGGCTTGTCTCACACTTCTTCTAATGACATCAGTTTTTATGGGATTCCCAGCATCCATCTTTTGGATATCAACTACTGCCCCTTGAATTTCTTGTTTTTCACCACTCTGCCCTATACAATTTATCGAGGATGGAACACCCTTTTCATTGTGAGTCATAGCCTCCATCATTGGCATATCAATAGCATCTTCTCCATACACTTATTTTAATTCATTGATTTTCCCTGCTTCATTTCTTGAGGATGAAACACTGATTTTACAGTAATTTTCAGTCGCCATCATAGGTATTTCAACACCAGCTGCCCCATTCAATTCTTGTGTTTGATCAGTTTGCGTTGCCACTTTCCTCTTAGATGAAACACTTAGATTTGTATAGTTATTTCTTCTTTGAACATTATTTTTTTCCTTGCGCCTTCCGAAGCGATGTGATTCACGAAAAGCCTCTTCACGATATTTGCTTATTGGCCTTGATCTTGGAAGATGATTCTTGAACTGGGAGAACATATTAGTATTTAGTAGTTAAAAACAGATTATGAGCCCACACACCATAAAATGAAAGAAGAATTAGAAACCATTTAAAATTAGGGCATACTTACTGTTGTTGGTGCAATCAATGATTTCTTAGATTGTCTTACCCATGACTAAAATAGTTGTTTTACTTGTTTAGAAGTGACATTAGGGAAGCGTGATGCCAACTGTGCTACAGTTTCATCATTTAGTGGACTTGTCTTTTCATATTCAACACGAAGTTGACATCTAATATTAGAAGCCAAAAATATTCTTTCTTTAAAATTTTGGAAAGTACCCTCTAATCTCATAACCAGTTTGAAAAATTGTGCTCACATCTCATTTACAAGACACATTTTTTCATGTTCAAATGTGTCCCTATACTCCTTAGCAACTCCTCTTCCTCATCCTTGGTTGTTGTTTAAATTTTTCATTTCCGTATGCTTATGTTCCATTACTTCATTCCTTAACCGTCCTAAAGTATAAGGATGAGAAGCCCTAGTCATATGAAGAGCATGGGCCCATTGGATATGCATATAAGGAACCATTTTATCTCCTGAACAACAAGAACACAACCAAAGCCACTCACTAGCAAGGAATCCAATTCTGCAATGATAGTGGATCAAATTTTATATCGTGAATGAGATAATACCACTATGATGAAAAACATAATACTATGAAATTAGTATAAATTGGCATACTTTTTCCCATATTCTTATTTATCATCCCCTACACACCCTTGCAATTGCACCATGTATAATTCTTTATAACACTTCCACATCCTTACCAACGTTTTATACTCTTCTTCATCTGGTAGGCCTTCAATAACCTACAAGCAAAACATTTCATTGTACATGATACACTACTTGATTTTCTATAAAAATTGCATAAAAATAAGAGCGAATTTCACTCTTCTGCCATCATAAAATCATTACTTATTGTTAGTCAAGACCCACATTAAAAATATTGGATATGCTAACATAATTATTAAACTTTAAAATACCCTCATGCCGAATGAGGATCTTGTCTGATGTGGATCCATATGGTTTCCCATAGTTAATATCATTGTACTCTTGGCCTTTATGATGGTATGGTTCCCCGGTCTTACATGGAACACCAATTTTCTCCATCACCTCCCAAATTTGAAAAAAATTAGTTTCCTCAACAACTCTAGTTGGATGAACCTTGTCGTAATCTTGTGTAATTTTTAGAATTTCACGAAACATCTTCAAAATAGTTCTAATTCTGGCATGGAGAGCACAATATACAAGGTTGGACATTGAGCCAGGATTCAGTTGTAATAAGTTGGTAGCACATGTTTCACTAGGTACGAGTTAGTTAAATAATAATAATTTCCATTTATAGTAAATAAATAATTCTGAAAACATGTACCTTTTGATCATTTGTTCTATTCATGAGATAATTTTTTATAATATTCAATTCTCTGCTGCATAAGACTGTTTGAATGTCTGTAATACACTCATCTAGCTTTTCTTCCCATCCTTCAATACTTTGTTCCAAAGCAGGATTCATTGTCCTAAAGTTTTAACACAAAGTAAGATTAAGAAATTCATGGCAAGATATCAACAAAAATCAATAAAATTTTAATAAATATGTAAAACATACTATGAGCAATTTCAGTGACATTGCATAAAACTTGGAAATGCTATGAATAGTATCCCCATCTTGAATTTTGATTTTATCTATAACCATGTGTATAGATTTTTTATGGCATATGCACCAAAGACAGAAGATATTCCCCATTGGAGAAACATTATTATTGCATACTAAACTTCATATGGCCACTAGATCATGGCACTCGAACAAATTCACTTCCACTACCCTTTCATCTAGCATTAGGATCCCATCTTGTGAAAGTTTGTTGATCTGATTCATTAAGTTATCCTCATTTGTAGGATCAATAGCATGTGCTAAAACCTATTTATATTCTTCCTTTCCATCTCATTTTGCAAGGCTTACACAATACATCAAGCCACTATCTTCTAGTAACTCAAATAATATCTCACATACCTTCCCACCTCGATCATAATGTACACAAGAATCAATACCGAGTTTGAAATAAACTTCAATGATTCTACTTCTAGTACTCTTTTCATAGGACTCAACCATAAAGGAAGCATATGACTTTACTTGCTTCACTCTAACTCCATAAGTGAGACCATCAGTTCTCTCCCAACCCATATCAATATCCTCAGCTTCTTTGCTCCAATTTTCCATCTCCTTGGAAACTGAAGTAGGACTAATCCCTTGCAATACACCATGACGGTCAATCCGCTTCAGACATTGCAAAGCCTTATGGATCATGCTTGATTCAATAAATACAGAAGCCATATTCCTAGGCATAAAATCATTATGGATCTCTTTCATAACAATTGATCGAAGTTTATGAAGCACTCCATCTAGGTGTTCAAGAACATCCTCAAATTTAGAATCTTCACTATAGTTTTTATTCATGAAGTACCCAATTCCATAAATAATGTCATTTTCAGCTACATCTTCAAGGGACTTCCTAGAGAACCATCTACCAATTTTCTTAAATTTTTTGTTCCCCTCATTTACTCTACAGTTAAACCATCCATACCGCTTCTTAAGACTCAATAAGGATGTCCTTAAGCGGTTTCCTGCTGACCTTCTAGTTACAGCATGTGTAGTTTGATATATTGAACACCCTTCAGGAATTTGTACTAAAGCTTGTACATCTACATAATTTTGATTTTCTGTAGGTGCATTTCTATCCATTTGTCCTTTTGGAATTTATACTGAAGCTTCTACATCTGCAAAATTTTGATTTTCTGTAGTTGCATTTCTATCCATTTGTCCTTCGGGCATTTGTACTGAAGCTTGTACATCTGTAGAATTTTGATTTTCTATAGTTTCATTTCTATCCATTTGTCCTTCATGCATTTTTACTAAAGCCTGTACATCTGTAAAATTTTGATTTTATATTGGTGCATTTCTATCCATTTGTCCTTAGTCATTTCTACTGAAGCTTGTGCATCTACATAATTTTGATTTTTTGTAGGTGCATTTCTATCCATTTGTTCATGAAAGTTAGTTCTTTCAACTATTTCATGACTTCTAGTTGCATCCAACTTCTCAAGGGATGCATGCTCAAATTGTTGTGCACTAGGTAGGATTGCACTTTCATTTCCTTTAACCGTAACCAGAGACAAAGGAAACCTAGATTGTTGAGCAAAACAACCTTCTATAATTTAATACATATTATTTGTAATGGAATCATCATCAACCGTTGATCTTTGAGGGACATTTCAGACCACATTATGTGAATCAGAGTTAATAGTATGGTCAATAGTTATATCTTGTACATTACCATTACACTCAATTGTAATTGCAGTCAAAGGCTTCCTAGGTTGTTGACAAACATTGTTGTTAGTCACACATTGCTTACATGCAGGACATCTAATTTCAATAGTTGTTGCATGATTTCCTATTGTTTGATGGAAATTCATAATAATATTTTCTGGTATTGAGTTCTGATTTGTAAGTGCTTGACATTGTTGATGAACAACATGAATAGCAGTTTTTTTACCCCGAGTAGGAGTGAATTGAAGGAAAATATCATGTGGGGGAAAATTGGAATATTATTCAATTCTACTTCCTTGCTTTGACCTATTTTTCGAGGAATATTTTGTTGAGATGATTGGTTCGAATGATCCATTGATGAGTTATTATGCAAAATCAACAAAATAATCAACATTAATACAAAATATAGTTTTTTTGTATAAAAAATACTTTTTATGGCTCAAAATGAAAATATGGAATAGTACAACAACATGGGAGGAGGAAACATATATTCTCCAACTTAAGCCACTTAAAAATACCTAAGGATGGAACTTATGCTTACATTTTAGTGGACTAAGCGAGCATTTCACATTTACAAGGAAGCCTTGCAATGTTTTTGCACAACAGAAATGTTTTTAGCCAAGATAAGAAAAATAGAAGTACAGGAAGGTGTAAAACAATAAAACACACCATATCCAACTGAGATCACCCAAAAATACTAAACAATGAAGGCTAGGTTTGCATTTTACAGACCTACTCAAATAAATTTCAAAACAGAAAAATTGCAATTTTCAAAACTTTATTGTAGACAAAATAAACATATTTTAAATATTAGAAAGAAGGTTTTTGTCCATAGTATATATAGCTCCAGGTATATGGATTTATTTTTTGAGAATCACCTCTATAAAAATTATGGTGGGCATTTTTCTAAGCCCATTTTTACAGATTTACACTCTGCTTTTACAAAACAAAATTGTGAATTTAGACATTCTTTTCAATTATGACCATGCTATTTATAAATTATGATAAGTCATATATGTATAATACATATAGTATGATATAAATAGAATACTATCTTGAGGCTGTGGGCCCGCTACAAGATCCTCATGCGAATGTTATGAGAGATATCTAGACTTCATGCAAATATTATGAGACATATTTGGACATGTGCAAGAACATGGGAGGAAGAAACATATATTATCCAACTTAAGCCACTTAAAAATACCTAAGGATGGAACCTATGCTTGCATTTTAGTGGACAAAGAAAGCATTTCACATTTACAAGGCATCCTTGCAATGTTTTTGTACCACGGGCATGTTTTTAGCCAATATTAGAAAAATAGAAATATAGGAAGCTGTAAAACAATAAAAAACACCATATCCAACTAAGATCACTCAAAAATACCAAACAATGAGGGCTAGGCGTGCATTTTACAGACCTAGTCAAATAAAGTTCAAAACAGAAAAAATGCAATTTTCAAAAACTTTACTGTACACAAAATAAACATATTTTAAAAATTTTGAAGGAGGTTTTTGTCCGTATTATATATATCTCCAGGTATATGGCATTAGGTTTTGAAAATCACCTCTATAAACATCATGGTGGGCATTTTCCTATGCCCATTTTTACAGATTTACACTCTGCTTTTACAAAACAAAATTGTGAATTTAGACATTCTTTTGACTTATGACCATGCTACTTATAAATTATGATAAGTCATACATGTATAATACATATAGTATGATATAAGTAGAATACTATCTTGAGGTTGTGGGCCCGCTACAAGATCCTCATGCAAATGTTATGAGACATATCCGGTCTTAATGCAAATATTATGATACATATTTGGACATGTGTAAGAACATGGGAAGAATAAACATATATTCTCCAACTTAAGCTACTTAAAAATACCCAAGGATGGAACTTATGCTTGCATTTTAGTGGACTAAGCGGGCATTTCATATTTACAAGGCAGCCTTGCAATGTTTTTAGCCAAGATTAAAAATATAGAAGTACATGAAGGTGTAAAACAATAAAAAACACCATATCCAACTGAGATCACTAAAAAATACTAAACAATGAGGGCTAGGCATGCATTTTACAGACGTAGTCAAATAAACTTCAAAACAAAAAAATTGCAATTTTCAAAACTTTATTGTACACAAAATAAACATATTTTAAAAATTATGAAGGAGGTTTCTGTCCATAGTATATATATCTCCAGGTATATGGCATTAGGTTTTAAAAATTACCTCTAAAAATGTTATCGAAGGCATTTTTCTAAGCCCATTTTTACAGATTTACACTCTGTTTTTACAAAACAAAATTATGAATTTAGACATTCTTTTCCAATTATGATAATGCTACTTATAAAATATAATAATTCATACATGTATAATACTTATAGTATGATATAAGTAGGATACTATCCTGGTGATGTGGGCCTAGGCTGTGGCGTGCATTTTTGTAATCCTAGTTTTACAGATTTACACTTTGTTTCTTATATAACAACTCAGGATTTTACTGATTAATTTTGAATTTGACCAAGATACTTACAAATTATGAATATGCACATATTCAATGCATAAAATATGATACTCTTTACTATAATAAAGTCATAATATATGAATGGTCAAATTTGTTGACTTATTTTAAGTCTAAAAATCTCCTTCTCTGCAAAAATGACACTGTAGACACTTTTGGAACCCAAATTGAAAACCTATATGTACAGTAAGGTGGAAAATATTAAAACACACCATTTCCAACTTAAATCACTAAAAAATACTCAATAGTGACGGTTAGGCGGGCATTTTTATGAACATGGTAAGTCTTGGTTCCAAACATAAAATTTGTTATTTTGTCAAATTAAGTGCGGGCAAATGAAACATAATTTTAGGAGACTGAAAGAGGTTTTTTTCAAACATATATCTTTCTTCAATCCCATGGTATTAATTTAAATTAATAACATATGTATGGACTGTGGCGTGCATTTTGTTAAGCCCATTTTTTGTAGATTAACACTTTATTTTTTACATAACAAATCAAGATTTTAGTGATTAATTTCAATTTCACCGAAATACTTACAAATTATGAATAATTATATGTTTAATGCCTATACTATGATACTATTTATTATGATAAATTCATGGTATATTCATGGTCAAAGTTGTTGATATAATCATTTTAAGAGTAAAAATCCCATGCTCTATAAAAATGCATACATCAAGCACTTTTTTAACAAAAAAAAAAATAAAAATTAGTTGTAGAACATGGAAATATTTATAAATTCTTGAAGATGATGTACAAAATACAGTGTCAAAAACCAAGTGAAAGACAAATTGAAATACAAATTAAACAACAATTTCAAAAACCAAGCAAAAGACAAATTAAACAGTAATGAAAAAAAACAACCTTCGAGACTACGATAGACTGTAGAAACGACTTAACAACTTTCCCAAAATAGATAACAGCTTCATTGCTGGATAAATGTACACATATTGATCTTTAGAGATATCACATTAATAGACTGTAGCATTGAAATAAAAGATATATGAGTAACTAATAAAGAAAATTCATGTCACAATGCCATATCAGCCAAGAGCATTCTACAGAATGTTTTAGAGCACATTCATTACAATCTTATTCTATATGCTACTGTCTGGATTCTTTCCATTTTTTACCATCAATAGAAGTGATAGACAAGGGCAATTTACTATCACTTGAGATAAGGATGGGACTGGATGAAGTACAATGCAGGTGTACCTAAGTCAGAATAATATGATTTTGTGTGGATGAGTTAAGGTTGGTAGGCTTCACGCCAAAGGAGTCTCATCAGGTAATGCTGCTTCTTATGCCAATTTAAAATTCTGAAGGTATCCACAAGATGTTTTTACATAATTAGAATTATGTTATATGTTTGTCTGGTTATGTTGCAGGGTACCAGGTAGTCCAAAACACTAGGCATGACAAAACAAAAAACATTGTTATAAAAAATATCTCATTGAAATTCATGAGAAATGAAATTTTTTGAAATTACCCGCCATGCTCAATCGATCATGGATGCTTAATTTATTTCATTCCACCATGTAGATATAAAGGCGGCTCATATCATAACTGCGCCACCCATTCCTGGATTGTCTTACACTTCCAAGACTATTACTAACGTTGCTAATTTAATGCAATTTCGAATCTCCATATGCTTAACCTACATTAAACTCACTGCATGTTGGAAATTTCAGTTGGGTGACTATGCTTGCTTTAAGAAAATGCTCACCTAACTTAAATTTTTCGTTAGAAATTGTCCCGATTTCCTTTTTTCAGGCTCAAATATTTTCTATGAGTAGAATCATTTAACTACTTTACAATAAAAAAATAATATTTTCAATAGGATGTGAGCAACTCTAGCCAATAAAAAAAAGAATCTTTTGACAAAAAATGAATGTTTTGATATTCCTTGATTAACATTCTTAATGATTTAGGATACATGCTAGTGTATTATAGTTTGTTATGGGTCACATAAATATTTTGCATAAATCAACGGTCAAGAAAAAAGCAGGAAGTTAAAAGGAGGAAGCAAAAGGGCGGAAGCGGAAAGAGCCAAAAATTTGGTTGTAAAAATTGGTAAGCTCGACTTCCACTTTCCACAGCTCGAGATCCGATGGTTCTGAGAGAATCCGCAGGATAAACGGTCTAAAAAGTTTCCATTGAAGATCGATAGCTCAGAAAAGAGTAGAAGAGTAGAAATACAAAAGTTTGATTATGAAAATATTGGAATCCCGCTTTCCTCTCTTCGTGGGATTGACGGTCCAGAAAGCCTTTGCAGAAAATCAATGACCTGGAAAGACAAAGGGTGGGAGTAAAAGGAGAAATGCATACAGGACATAAATTTGGTCATGAAATGGTAAAGGTCTACTTTCCACAATCTGTAGGATCAACGGCCTAGAAATCTTTTGCATCCCTGATCCTAGATCAATGGTTCGAGAGGGAGTGAAAATATAGAAATTGAGCATCGTGAAAGTAGAAATCCCAACTTGCACTTTCTGCAGCCCACATATTGACCTCATATAAATGGCTTGGAGAGTGTTTGCCTAAGATCGATGCTGTGAAAAATGGAAACATATGCATGGGATACGTAGATTTCCAAATTTGCGTGATCTAGTGGGAACAAAAGTGTTGCCATGGTAAACACAGGGTAAGATCAACCGCTCTCTTCCATTCACACATATTCGATGAGATATGATAGTATACACACAAATCACTAAGAAAACTTGCACACTCAAACTCGGAGAAGGCCTGCGTGATGGGGAACATGCGTAAATTATGTGTCCCCTCCCAATTGGATATAGCGCTCGGACACTGGGGGTACAAAAGTCATGCTTATGGAGTGTGATGGTTTATAAGGATACATCATTGGACGGTTAATATTTATTATAGATCAAGATATATGGCTGAGGTTTATTTCACTGATTAGAGAAGCTAGGAGGAATGAAACTGTTGCAGGCCGTTGGAGGTTCTCTGAACCTTCGTTTTTGATTAAGCGAGCCAGAGTTCCAAGTGTCTGTTTTTCCCATTTTTTTCCATCACGTGCATCCCAATGTGCTTTCTCGATCTATTTTGTGTGTTAGGATTATAATCCTCCTTTATCCAATTTGGTCAATTATGTCTAAATCAGGAGTCCTTTCAGTCGATTTTTAGTCACTAGCACCATTGGGTCTACTTGGCCTAATTGGGGTGCATGTACCAGTTACTAAAGTGTGGGGAGCACTAATTGAAGCCAACTTCCATTGATTGCACTTGCATGCATCCATTTAAGAGCCTCCTAGATCAATCCCTACAAATTAGGAGCCACTGGGAGTGCCAATACCAACCTCCATTAGTTGAGTTCAGTTGGTGACTAGTCAAGCTCAGTTAGGAGTCAGTTACATTCAGTTCTAGTATGTTACACTCAGTTATACTCATTTAGTGCTAGGTTTTCATGGATGCATGCAGGATAGGCACATTTACTCACCTACCTCAGTCAGTTAGACTAGTTAACACTGAATTAGACACTTGAGTTTGGATTTTGAACCCCGATGAAATCCAATAATGATTAGACAAGGTCATTTAACCATTCAGTCAAGTAGAGTCAAACCAATTCGAATTTCCTCACATGGATTTGAATTGCATGAGGCTATTTAGCCATTGTACTTCATTGTAATTAATTATCTAATTACTTTTGATTAATGAAAGAATTCATAGTTGCAAGCCATTTTTTGCATTGTTTCACTCTTCAATTTCTGAGTAAAATTATGTGATGTATCTTGTGATTTGTGTGTTGGTCGACGGATGTATGTGCTCAATTTAATATTGTGATCATGGTGAATCTTCCACATCAGAGTCTGTTAGGATTTCATGTGTGCAGGTTTGATTCCATATTTTTGTAACTGAATTTGGCTCTGTTTCAGGGTTGGTCTTAGGAACCCATGTCACTATCAATGTAACCTCAATAGAGGAAAAAAGGGGTTGGAATTTCATTTTTTGAAGCCTTGTGTGCCTATTTTTGTGGCTCTACATATTTCTTGGAAGTGTTAATGAGCGATATTCTTCTACATTTCTGAGATTCATAACGGTGTTCCATGTTCATTTTGTGTTTCCTGTTTTCATCATTTTCATTTGTGTAAGTTTTTGTTAATGCTTTCTAGTTGTATGTAAGGAATCCATTTTATTAAGTGCTCCTTGCATCAGATATTGTATTTGTGATGTGTTCATGATGGATGCCATAGAATTCACCCCCTGTTAGGTGCTCTGTTTCAGTTATTATCCTTTATTGTTTCTTCTGCTAAAGGTGGTGCAAGATATTCATCCATAGATAAGTGCCTCTTGCTTCAATTGGATATTTTTCCTTTCTCATACCACCACTTGAATATATTTGATTGAATGTGACACCCATTTTTCCTCATATTACAAAGAAAAATCACCATTCATTATTGTTGTAAAACCCTTGAATGATTAAGGCTGTGACTCCATTGCCCAATCGTATTTAACATTTGTCTTTCTAACACTCTTTAAATTTCGAACAACCCTTTCCCTCAAAAATATAGCCTTTTGAATGCTTATTTAAATCTAAATGTATATGTAAATGACCTTGTGACAAAGAGAGGGTCATGTTTGGTTGTATAGGCTAGAATACAGTATAAATATTGGTTTGAAATGGTTACCCCAGTGATTCTCCTACCACAACCATAGGAAAAACATTGGGTGATAACATCTTGGAACCTTTTCTGGTGAGGTAATCACTATTATCTCCTTGGGAAAATGACATTGTTCTAGTTTTATGACCTATTTGAGTAGTTAGACATAGGAACATATTGGTTGTACATGTTTTGGCAACTCCACTCAAAATTTTTGGAAGGTGACTCCACTAGGAATTATCGGCTACCATAATGGGGAACAAGGTTTCAAATATTCCCTGGGTATGAGCTACAGAGTTCCATATTTGATTGTTGTTGGTGAAAAACACTCAAACATCAAGAATTTTGTGCATATTTTACCCGATGAATCCATCTGCAAAAAAATACAGTATTCATAATGTTCTATGGAAACTCCATTGTCAAAGGGGTTTGCAAGGTTTGAGGAGATGATTCAATTGCTTCATCATCAACATGAGTTATATAGATGTAAGGTATGCCCCTATGAATCATTCTCACATTCCTGGTTTTCCAAATCAAATACCTAATATAGATTGTCAAGCATATCTTCCAATATTCAAAGATCAAAAGGGTGATGATCCTGCCCTTCATTTGGTTATATTTCATAAGCATATATATAAGCTGGGAGTTTAATTGCATGAGGATTCTTTAATGAAAATGTGCATGGTTAGTTTAGAAGGAAATAAAAGGTCATGGTATGAGGGATTACCAGAAGAAATTTTATATTCCCTTAAATACTTTCATTCAATATTTCATGAGCATTTTAAATATCAATACCCTTCCTTTCTACTAGTTCAAGATTGTTTCATGCATGATAAATGTTTCATTGAACAGTTGAAAAACATGTATGGTGAGGAGGATTTCTTGGATGATGAGATTTTAGAAATTTTACATGAATAGTCATATAAAAAATAAATACAAACCAATTTCCATGACATTCAATAAATCCTCAACCCTTGGTAATGTTTTCCTTGACTATAATGTACATAAGCCAAAACTCTGATTCAACCAGCTATATTTCTTTCTTTGAAACTGATGATAGTTTGCAACATTCTTGTCAATATTTGTGTGTCTAAGAAGGAGAAGTTGGGAATTTCCCTCATATCATTTAGATTTTGAAATTTTGTTACAAGAAGAAGATGCTCCTGTTCAATCAGAAAACACCCTTTTGTAGCAACAATTTCTTCAAAGACAAAATATGTTTTTTGAAGAATGCCATCATCCTCTGACAAACCTTGTTAGTGGTGGCTCTTTTGAAAATATTACCCCACCTATATATGATGACCAGGAAGGTGAGCAGGAATGTGATGTATAGGAAGAGGGTCATATCCATTTTCTTTATGAAGATTGCAATCAACATGTTGAAAACAATTGTTTGCCATTGTGTTTTTCCTCGTTTGAAAAAATGAAACAAATATTAGAAGCTTCTAAGTAAGAACATAAACTTGAGGATATGTGTCATGTCCCAAATTTTGCATTGGGTCACAATGGCCTAATCACATTTTCCATATTCAAGAGATTTTGTCAAATTGATGCTATGGGTCAAATAATTGCCAAGGAGGAAAATTACTAGTTTCCTAGGATGGGGGTGGAAGCTTTGGGATTTGGAATAAGGGAGAAAATCAATGATGTTTGAACATTAGAATGGTATAAGTATTTAATAAAGGATTAAATAAATAAGTACAAGGGAAAATCAAAGTGGAAATTGATCATGAAGACACAAGGAGGATCTGAGACCCACATAAGCTAGATTTTCTATGCGACATGGCATCTTCCTCTTGTCATTTCGAATCCATAAGAATCCCAAGGGTATTGGGATGAGTTGGAAGGTCAATATACTTGGAAAGAGTCAATTAAGTTTGAATTGGAGTGGAAGAGTAACTCCCATGGAAGAGGAAGAGGCATTTTGGAGCTAGTGAGAGACTTAGACTAGATTCCCTAGCTCTATGACAATAATGGTGAAGATGCTATGACACCTATCGAACAAATAAGATATTAAGGATGAAATATGACATAAATTACATGTCACGGATAAAAATATCTCCAATAGGGCGCTCAAGGGAGTTAGTTCAGCTAATATGCTTCCACATGTGATTTGGTGGAAGTGGGAGACTAGGAATTGTTGTACAAGTGGCATTCCTTGGAATATATTCCCAACTAGAGTTGAAATGCATATATTGGAAGGAATTAGACCCATATAGATATTGGAAACTTTATAAATTTCAATAAAAAATAATGAAGACAACTTTTGATCATCTGAGAAATTTGCATTTGTGAAGAGAGAGAGCTAGTGGATGACTAGTTTCTTTCCTTGGCCAATTTCAAGGGTGAAAGATTCCCATCCAAGTTGGTGTGTGGAGAGGCCATTTAGGTATTTCATGGAGCTTTAATGGAGTCATAAGTTACAGGTGCAATATACATGGCATATCTTGGATACTTCAAGATCAACTTGTTCTTTCATATATTCCAAGTTTTCTCATCATATTATTGCTCTATGGATTGAGGCACACTTGGGGAGATATTTATCTCTTTGGGAGAGCTTATCATGGTCCATTTATGATGGTAATAATATTAATATACTATTTTATTCATTTTCATAAATTCTTGGGTATAAATACCAAATGGTTGTATGTAAAAGTGATTATTAATGAGCAAACAATGACCATTTCCCCACTATATTGACGTATGCCATTGTAATGCTGATGATTTCAAATGAAATAATGTTTACATGATATATATATTATTAATGGAATTAAATGGATGATTATTACAAGTTTCATGTCCAACACTTAAGCATTTGAAGTCATCTTACTTAGTTTATTTGCATTTGGAGAAGATTTGGTGCCATTTCCCCAAGGGTCGAACTAGTGATTTTGTAGTTGTTTGGTGTTACACCAAAATCTAGTCACCCTCATGTTATGAGATAGGTATTTCCTTTACTACTGCAATCCCTCTAATTTTTCCCTAGAGAAATGAAGGTTCAAATGATCCCCTTGCAATTTTTCCTTGTGTTGAGTTGGTAACGCTCCTCTTCCATTGACAAAACATGTTACCCAAGTTAGCACCGCTCCTGATACATGAGAAAAGAGAGGTTATACCACTTCTATCCCTATTTAAATAAGTTTTACCCCCATATAACCACCTATTTTCTTCATTAGAGGAGCGGTGCTCGAGTTTTCAAGGAAAAGAAGAGAAGCTTCGAGAGGATTCTCGAAGCTGACCTCTGTGGAGCCTCATCCCTATGGTTTAGGAACCTGGTGGAGCTCAATATCCTCCCTTTTAGGATCCTATATCCACCTCACCCATGATATCCTCAACCATACCTATCCTCCCATTCCTTTAAATACTGGCTCAACCCCCATGGGCAAAAAGAGGAAGAATAGTGTTGCATACCCAAACTCTGTCAAAATCATTCTTGAGTCTTTGGAAGCTAGGTGAAGTTAGAGGAAAGGATCCATTGGAAATAAATTTCAACATGAAGGTATGAATTTTGTAGTATCTCCAATCATTTATTAATAAAAAATGTCTTTTCTTTCCCATATTTATTGTTTCAATTGTATATATCGCTTGATTCCTTGGTCACGAGCATAGATCTAGCATGATTATATTGTATGATAGCGAGGAAAATATTTGAGAAATTTTTTATGGAATCATATTTAGGTGATGAACCATATCTAGGGATATTTTAACATTTGGTGTTTGTGTTTTGTCCTAGACCTGAACCATTCAAATCTAGGGAACCAGCTCTTGTCCGCAGGAGGTGCGTATTTCGGGCTAACATTTGGGAGAGGGCTATAGGAGCCCTTATAAAATGAATAATGATGTACTAGAGACATTAGTAGTTTATTTTAAAAATATTCTTCCTCTCTTCATAAATTTGATGGGTTTGGGAGCAATAGGAAATCCAATTTCAACATTTACTGTGGGGGAATTGGAACCCCAATTTGCTAGTGAAAACTCCTACCTTGGCCAAAATATTAAACAAGTTTGTAGAAGTATTTGAAGGGTCATAAATAATACTTGAACATAATAATCAGGTATTAATATCAGTAATATAACTTCTTATAATATTTTGGAGCATTTGGGTAAATTTGGAGACCTAGACATCAAAACTAGTTAAAGGTCGAAATAGGGGAAAAAGTGAAAAATTGGTCATTGAATAAAAATTTATTAAAAAGGGACACTACAGTGGTTTCATATCATGTTATTGGAACCTATTTAAGTTATGGATTATAGATATGAATTTAATAAATTTATTAATTCATATTGTGATGACACAACCAAGCAAATTATTTAAGTATTTGAATTGATGGCTAGCCATCTTAGCAGTAAGTTGGAAGAAAGAGGTAGTAGAAGTATTCATAATGGAGAGACAAATAATACCATTAATTTTAAATAATTTTATGATTGTTTTAATGGATATAGGCACAATAATGCAAATGTGAATTCATAAGGGACAATCAGGAATCCACAAGTTTGGATGAGCATGAAATGAGAACAAATCAGCCTACTTGTGAAAAGAGCCTAGATACACCATTAAAGGAAGAAAATGATAATCATGAAGTGGAGCATAAACTACCTAAAGGTGATTTCAAAGAAGAACATAAAGAGGAAAGTGAATACAAGCACACAATCCTTTCTGATGGGGGTTGTGCAAATCAAAGAGAATCTACTAATGGAGCCTTGAACTATGAAGGGGTACCTACTGATGGGTGCTCACAACTCTATTTTGGTGACATAGATATCAGATTTGAAAGTGTTTATGTAATACAAATTTCTCATAATCATGAAGATGAATACCTTGTGACAGATAATGAAGAACCAACATCAACTTCCCAATGACCACTTGAGCTTCAAGAATTTGATAAAATAAATAAGAAAGAAGAAAATGAGGTTCACTCCCATGAAACATCCTTCATTTAATGGTCTTTGAAGATGAGTGAAATGTATATCCAAGAGGACCTTATCATACTCCATGACACTGAAGCATTGACATCAAATTCTTGTTGTAAATTTTCTTCATTAGAGGAGCCATCCTTCCTTGCAGACATGGAGAAGATTCAAAGAGAAATGTGTAATATCAAAGGTAATTTCATGTATTTTATTTTTTATAGAAAAAATGTGATTGATCTTAGTGAGTGGTTACATGAATCATACTTGAAGAATAATGAATATATTCATAAGCTCAAAAATCAAAATGAGCAACTTCTTAAGAGGTTGCAAGATACTTGTTCTTCCTCCTATGTTTCATATTGTCATATGTTAGATTACTTGGAGGATTCTCATGACACGATGGATCATGAGAAACATGAAAAAATGTAGGTTATTGATGTGTTTGAAGATGATATTTATGACAGCCAAACACTTGTTGTGGTGTAAGAGGAACTTGAGTTTCCTCTTGAAAATGGTTGCACACTTTTTGAAGAAGTGCATGATTCCACCACCTTGGAACCGACACATGAGGAAAGTTTTGAATTTTTAAGGGAGGTGCATAATCCTACCCATATGGATCCTTCACATGATGCAATTTTTTTACTTTTTGATCATTTGGGTGAGTTGGTTCTTTATCCTACATCCTACACTTCCAAATTTTGTAGCATTCATCCTAATGAAGTATGGGTGAAAGGTTTATTTTTTATAGTGCCACATGAAGATTATGGAATTTATATCTCTCATTTTGATGATGACATGATTATAGAACCATATTATTTAAATTTATAGCATAATCCTTTGTTACACTATTATGATACACATCTACATGGGTGCACCTATGATGTTCACTTGATTTACTTGGAGACTCATGATTTTCCTTGGTCCTTGCCTAGTCTATTTGATGTTGGAGGAACTTCATCCCACACTTGGGTGAAGAGATATATGATTGAAGAAAATTATTATTGGCAGAAAAATCCTCTTTTATTTCATGATGATATACATATTCATGGGTGTATTGATGAGACTTCTTCGATCCACTTGAATTCTTCATGTTTTCTTTTCTCCTCATTTGGTTTAGATTTTAGTGGAGATTATTCATTCACTTCTTGGATGAAAGAATACGTGGCTAAATATTTTGATGCATATCACATCCTTTTGGAGAAAAATTATAGGAAATGGGATCCTCACCTATGTCATTGGATCAGATTTGATTAGTCACTTGAGACTTATATGCACTTGGAAAATGGTGGTCTACTTACTGGGAGGTATAAGAACATTCATGATTTTGTGATGAGGCACCTTCTTGATGTACATTTTTATTATGTTGTTATGTAATTTGATGATATATATTATGTACTAATGATTTTTGGAAGAATGAATAAAAGAAAATGGGATCCCAAAATTCTCTCTCCTAATGGTATGGGTTGGAGAGCACTTTTAATTGTTGGAGTGCAATACAAGCAATGGGACCCTGGGATAGGTTTTAGTCCCATAGATTTCAATTTTTTTGGGAAACAAGCAATATGGGAGATGGATTCCCCACTTAATAAAGTTATTTTAATTATATTAGTGCATCAACAAGAATGTTGGTTCCTCTATAAAATATTCATGGAATCTCAAAGACACAAAGTTGGGAAACTCGGTGGAAACTTCAAAGAATCATACAGAAAGCAGGTTCTTCAACACCCATGTTTGAAATTGCTTGACGACAGGAAATATTGGGAATTGATTATTTTTCATGTCCCAAATTTTTCATTCGGTCAAAATATCCTAATCACATTTTCCATATTCATGAGAGTTTGTCAAATTGATGCTAAGGGTCAAATAATTGCCAAGGAGAAAAATTACTAGTTTCCTGGGTTGTGGGTGGAAGCTTTGGGATTTGAAATAAGGGAGACAATAAATGATTTTTGAACATTAGAATGGCACAAATATTTAATAAATGAGATAAATAAATAAATACAAGGGAAAATAAAAGTGGAAATTGATCATGAATACACATCGAGGATGTGGGGCCCACATAGGCTAGATTTTCTATGCCACATGGCATCTTCCTCTTGTCATATCGAATCCATAAGAATCCCAAGGGTATTGGGATGATTTGGAAGGTAAATATACTTGGAATGAGTCAATTAAGGTCTAATTGTAGTGGAAGAGTAACTCCCATGGAAGAGGAAGATACATTTTGGAGCTAGTGAGACACTTGGACTAGATTCCCTAGCTCTATGACAACAATGATGAAGATGCTATTACAACTATGAAAAAAATAAGATATGAAGGTTGTATCTGACATATATGACATTACATGGATAAAAATATCTCCAAGAGGGAGCTAAAAAGAGTTATGGCAGCTAAGATGCTTCCACATGTGATTTGGTGGAAGTGGGAGACAATGAATTGTTGTACAAGTAGCATTCCTCGGAATCTCTTCCCAACTAGACTTTGAATGCATATCTTGGAAGGAATTAGACCCATAGAGAGATTGGAAACTTTATAAATTTCAAGAACAAATAATGAAGGCATATTTTTATCATTTCAGAAATTTTCATTTGTGAAGAGAGAGAGTTAGTGGATGACTAGTTTCTTTCCTTATCCAATTTCGAGGGTGAAAGTTTCCCATCCAAGTTGGTGTGTGGAAATTACATTAAGGTATTTCATGTCTATTTAATGGAGTCATAAGTTACATGTGAAAGCTACAAGGAATCTCATGGAAACTTCAATATCAGCTTATTCTTTCATATATACCGAGTTTTCTCATCATATATTTCTTGCTCTATGGACAGAGGCACACTTGGGGAGATATTGATATTTTTGGGAGAGATTCTCATGGTAAATTTCTGATGGTAATAATATTAATATAATTTTTTCTTCATATTCATAAATTATCAGGTATAAATACCAAACGGTTGTATATAAAAGTGATTATTAATGAGCAAACAATGACCATTTCCCCAGTATATTGACGTATGCCATTGTAATGTTGATGATTTTGAATGAAAGAATGTTTATATGATATATATATATGATGAATGGAATTACATGGATGAGAATTAAAAGTTTAATTTACATCACTTAATCATTTTAAGTCATCTTACTTAGTTTATTTTCATTTGGAGAAGATTTGGTGCCATTTCCCTAAGGGTTGAACTAGTGATTTTGTCATTGTTTGGGAGAGGGATATAACATACTTTATAAACTAAATAATGATTAAAATGAGACATTAATAATGTCCCTTAAATATCCTCTTTTCATAAATTCAATTGGGTTTTGGATCATTTGGAAAGCCAATTTCATCGTTTATTATGGGGGAATTGGAACCCCAATTTGCTAGTGAAAACTCCTACTTTGGCTATGAAATTAAACAAGTTTGCAGAAGTATTTGGAGGGTCATAAATAATCCTTGAAAATTATATTCAATTCTTAATATCCTTCATATACCTTCTCAGAATATTTGGGAGCATTTGGGTAAATTTGGAGACCTAAACATCAAAACTAGTCAAAGGTCGAATCAGGGGAAAAAGTGAAAAATTGGTCATTGAATAAAAATTTCTTAAAAAGGGACATTAAAATATGAAATTTTCATAAATAGATAATGAAAAGGGAAAGAATTCATTCCATCAATCCCATCCTATGAGAGAAACAATATTTTTTCCTGAGGGCTTAAAACCCAAAGAAGAAGATGAGAAGGATGAACAACTAGAATTTGCATTGCACTCTCATCCTTCGTAGTATGAGCAGGAAGATGGCCATCCTAGTGATGTGTAGGGAGAGGGTCATGTTAATTTTCTTTACGAATATTGCAGCCAATATGTTGAAAATTTTGTTACTAACATTTTTAAAGGATATTTCAGCGTGCCTATATACGATGAATGTGAGGAGGGCTACTTGGATAATGCACCTCAAGAACCAACATACTGCAATAATAGATTGGACCACTTAGAAGAAGAAGAGGATTCGAAATCAGATATTTCTTTATGTTTTTCAAATTCAGAAATTATTTTGATTGATTCTATTGAATAAAACGATGATATTTCTTTTGAAACACTTGGAAGGAATCAGTTTTTAATTTTTGAGATTTTAGATGAATTTGTTGATATCCTATTTGAAAATTGTCATGAGCATTCCTTGCATGGTTCTTTTGAAGATCGGTCTGATAGGGTGTTGGAGAAGTTACAGTTGGAGAATCCTTGGCATGAAAGGTACATAACATAAAATTTTGCAGGTTCTAGAAATAATAGATCAATTCTATGAGCAATGATGATAAGAAGAAGTACATGAAATAGATCTTGCTACTAATAATTATCACAATCATACACAGGAAAAATAGAGAGAAGAAAAGAGACTAAATCACATGAATGAAGAGATGAATATTGGTGTGTATCCTTTCATTGGATGATGATGAATAATACTATACATAAATATTACATCCCTGATAGGAAAATTGAGTTCTATAGAGACAACTAATAAAGCTCAAAAAGGTTGACTTACCAAAATATAGCAAACCCCTATAGGTGGATAAAACACTTCCCAAATCTATCAAGGACCTCACGAATTGGAAAAAGAATGAGTGAGTTTGCAATGGAGATGGAAAAACATGCTAATCCTAGAAAATGGACAGAAAGTAATGAAGGATGGGTTGGCAACAAAGAGACTCAGCTTCCTAGTTGACTAGCTTTACCTTATCCACAGAAAAGCTGGAAAAGCTTAATAAAGTAGAATCTATTGTATACTAATTCTAGATGGCCAAAAAGTGGTCAAGATCAACTCAGAATCAGAAATAAACCATTCCTAGGATATAGATGGCATGTATTGACTTTAAGATGCAAGTGGATGCCAACTAATTAAGCTAGTTGGTGAATAATTAATCAAATAATGCTTAATTATTTTATCCTAAGTTATGAGCGGGTTTAATATATTCCAACACCCCCCTATAATTCTAATTTTATGATGGTATGTCAAAAAATATAGATGCATATGGATGCATATAGGGCCCATCAACAAGGCTATGGTCACCCTTCAACAATTATTCATGTCCAAAAAGATGAGGAAAGAGGCAAAACCACATGGGGAAAATCCTCCCTCAAGAAAGGACAAGGCACAAAATTTTAAATATGACTTCAACATATCTTTATCTTCACTTTAATGAGCTGAATGAACTACTTTTGGATGAAATACTTGTTGAAGAAATCATGAACTCCATGATCATGCGCTAGAGTGTAGAACTTGCAAGAAGGAAGAGGAGAGTCTCCTTATATCTCATCAACTAATGAAGTAGGAGCATTATATGAATGCTTCTTGATTTTGTCAAACTCTGATCTACAAACATAATCTGAAATGGAAAAGAGTACAAAAATTAAGACAGTTTATTTTACACCCAATTCCCTGAATAACTGCAAAATTGTGATGTGAATCACATGTCAATATTCCAATATTATGTAGCACCTTTCCAGATCTGATATGAGGCTGATAAAAAATTGATATATCAGAAACATTAGCATATGGAACAACAAAGATAAAGGCTTCAGTGGCTCAATGAGGATATAGGGCTAGACTAGGAAAACTATGACCAACTGGGGAAAACTGATAGGTGTAAAAATATGAATGATGGATGGACATGAGATCTGAACCATAAGTGATCCATATTTATGCGTGAATGAAATGAAAGAACATATATAGAATCATAATCACAAACATTTTTCAAAGATAACAGAGATACAGTAAACAAATATTATTCTATTAAATTGCGGAAATAGAACAGACTGTAATACAATTGCTAGAATGGTGGTAGCTATCTCTGAGAAGAGATGTGACTGCTACGGTCATCTGTGCCAAGATTAATACAAAATGAATCCAAATGGGCCTATTTATAATAAGAATGAGGTGAGAACCCCAAAATTCCAAAACATAACCCTAGAATATGAACTGTCATAAAGTTTGCGGCCCAAGGTGTTAAGTTGAACAATCAACTTCCCGGGGTCATAACTTTTGCATACGATCTCCGATTTGGGTGATCGATAGCTCGTTGGAAAGGTATGTATAAGATTTACAACTTTTGATCAAAAAAATTCATGCTAATAAAACCATTTGGCCCCAAATCTCCAAAAAACATCATTTAGGGCCTCAAAATGGCCCCAAAAGTTTAGGACTCAAAAAACTGTAGAAAAATAACTAGGAAACTGCCACAATGGACAATTGTTTTGAGCTAGTGGAATAGGTGGGTGGCCATCGATATCCATCTGGATCAATCCTCTCTCCTTAGGAAGCAATGGTATCCATTTCTTTGAATCTCGTATCATATCTCAAACTGTGTGTTGAGTTGATCTCCTAGTGCGACATTTGCTGAAGTGAAGAGGCTTCCTTTCTTTGACATCCTGAGAAGGATGTAATTGTTGTATGGATGATTTGTTTCTAGATGATCACCTTGAATGCATGGCCTTGCGTCGTAGAGGTACTTGGATATATGAGGAAACAATGGATCTATATTCTTCTTGTGTCTGATGAGCAGAGACATCCTGTGTAGAGGGTGTGGAGGTCTCTGTGATCTTATGTTCTCCTTCAGATGCAATTGTGAAGAGGAATAATTTTTTGATGTGGGATCTTATCTTCCTACCTTGTGAGACTTTGTTAGGTGCAACGGTCTCTGGTATTCGATAGAGTTTTCCTCCCAAAGTAATAATGACACTGCGAGGCCATGACTCATATATAGCATGATGCTTCCACATATACGGTTGTCCTAAAAGAACATCACAGACTTCAAGTGGGGCCACATCACACAGTACCTCATCTTTGAAAGGCTTGATGCCATATGGTAGGAGGCATTGTTGAGTAATGCGAATACCTCGTCCTTGGCTTAGCCAACCGATGTTGTAAGGTTGCAGGTGTGGTGTTGTTGGAAGCTCCAATCTCTTGATGACTTCTACTGAAATCAGGTTCTTTTGGATGTCGTTGTCAACAAAAAAATGTAGAGACATCCCCTTCACCCACATCTATGAGTGGAATAGGTTCTCCTCTGCCTCTGACTCTTCAGGATTCTCTAGTTGCATCTGTGCAGTAGCAACAGTGGCAGTGGGGTCTGCATCAATGATCTGATTCCCATTGTATGCAGCTGTGGCATTGGATTCAGAATTAGAATCAGGATCTGATTCTAAAGATTTGATCTGGGCCACTAATGACTACTTTGAGTGACATTCATTAGTGTTGTGCCAAGGGCTTTTATGAAATTCGCACCACTTACCAGTGTCCTTCTTTGTCTTTCCATCTCCCTTCTTTGCATGTGGTAGGGACTGGTTGTCCTTTCCTTGTCCTGTGTTTTGTAGGCCAGGGTTTCCCTTGCCTTGCTTCTATGGTGGGTGTGCAGGTACAGAGTCTCACTTGTTCTTTTGTCAAAATTTCTCCTTGATTTTAATAGCATACCGATAGGTAGATCCAAGTGAAGAGATGTCGAGAAAGTCCATCTTAGTTCTGATGTACCGATGTAGACCACTGCGATATTTTAGAATCAGGTGTTGCTAAGAGTCCTTAATACTTAGATTTGTATGTAAGGTATGAAATTTGTAGGTGTACTCTGACACCGTTTGGTCCCTTTCTTGATGCAAAATGGTCCATTTTGTGTATTAATCATCATAGTTTCCCACAAGGTAATATTGTTCCCTGATGGAATCTATGAAAGAGGCCCAAGTGGGATTTGTTTCAAACATTCCAGACTCATCTGATGGGTTTTTCTCACAATAAGTACCCCACCAATTTTGGACATGGGGGACTGCCTTAAGGAGCACAAAGGTGATCTTTTCTCTGTCGAAAAAATTGTGTACAGAGAAATACCCTTCTAGAACATTCAACCAATTATCCAAGGCATTTGCATCAATATTTCCTTCAAATAAAGGAATATCAAATTTAACTTGTACCTTAAAGGGAGTTTCATCCCCAAACCGACTGCTCATTGAAGATGCACTTGCAGTTTTTGGCATTCGCAGAAGGATTTGGGTGAAACTATCCATCATCTCATTCCTTTGTCGCTCGAGGGATTCCTCGAGAAACGACTTGATAGGATCTCCTAATCCAACATCTCTCTTTTCTTCCACCATAGGAGGTGATTTGAGATGGTGAGAATGATCAAGTGAAAGTAGTTCGAGACCAAACTCTCTATACTTAGACCTCGTCGGGGACATGCGTCGAGAAATAATCAAAGAGCATATTGCTCTGATACCACTGATCCAGATTTATGCATGAACGAAATGAAAGAACATATACAGAATCATAATCATAAACATTTTGCAAAGATAATAGAGATACAGTAAACAAATATTCTATTAAATTATGGAAATAGAACAGACTATAATACAATTGCTAGAATGGTGGTAGCTATCTCTGAGAAGAGATGTGGCTGCTACGCTCATCTGTGCCAAGCTTAATACAAAATGAGGCCAAAGGGGACTATTTATAATAAGAATGAGGTAAGAACCCCAAAAGTCCAAAACGTAACCCTAGAAGATGAACCGTCATAAAGTTTGCGGCCCAAGGTGGTAAGTTGAACAATCAACTTCCTGGGGTCATAACTTTTGCATACGATCTCTGATTTGGGCGTTTAATAGCTCGTTGGAAAGGTCTGTCTAAGATTTACAAATTTTGGTCAATTAAATGCATTCCAATGGAAACCATTTGGCCCCAAATCTCCAAAAAACATCTTTTAGGGCCTCAAAACAGCCCAAAATGTTTAGGACCCGAAAAACTATAGAAAAATAGCTAGGAAATTGTCACAATGGACAATTGTTTTGAGCTAGTGGAATAGGTGGGTGGCCACTGATCTCCATCTAGATAAATAAGTGTTTATAATAGATCCAAACATATTCAATATCATTCCAAATATTAATAAGGTCATGGATAACCAACCACTAAAAGATAGGAAAGACTTCAAACCATGTAAGATAAGTAACACTGCATAAGAGACCAACGAGGAATCAACTAGTGAACTAGGGATTTCTATAGTCTTAGAATTATTCAAAGATTTGGTAGATGGTATGTATGGTGGTATGATTTGTGTATCAACTTGAAAATATGCTTCTAAATCAAAATCCAAAGGATCACATATAAGCATATCAGTAGACTCATGGAAATACACTAGTAATGAATCCTCTGTATGAAAGGAGGAAATAAGGAGATGTTCAAAATATTCAAGAAGGCTCTGAGTATTGATTCCAATAACAAAGTAGGATATATAGAAGCACATGATATCAAGTATGGCAAGTGGAATGACACTAATAGGACTTTATTTGGCTAAGAAAACATCCTGGTAGTCATTGGGTTGCGCACCATCAATGAGAGAGGTATGCACAAAGTGTGAAGAGTCAGGCACATAGATCTTAGAATCTAAGATAGAAGATATAGAGAAAAATGAATGGGTGATAGGATCATCATCAATATCAATAGCAGCTCCATATGTTACTTATTTTTCATCAATATTATCGTAAGAAGAAAAATCACCTTCAAGAGACACAGAACAAGATGGCTCTTCAATATTTGCTTCTTCATTGAAGGAGGAAGAATTCAAATCAAGGAGAGTAGCAACAACATGAACTGTATGATAAAATTATTCATCATGATAAAATTCATCAGATAATGTAGAGGCCAAGAAATCTTGAGATAGAGAACAAGAGGAGATGATGGGTTCACTCCATGGTTCATCTTCTATTTCCTACAAACCAAAAGATTTGTCCAATTTTTCCAAAGCTCAAATGGACACTCAACATAATCTATGAGATGGTGTATATTTGGAGACATTTCCAAACACATAATTCCATAAAATCTCTCACAATTATTTCTCCAATCATTATTCTCTTCATAAGACTTGGGTTCGCTCAATGCACCAATGGAGACATCAAAGAGACATTGCCTCTTCAAGTATGCGCTCATATTTGGCTTCCAATCAATATAGTTGAAAGGTGATAGTAGAGGAACATTATAATCCATATAGAAGTCATTGATATGCTCTAGGAGATACTCTCTACAACCTACAAAACAAAACTAGGAGAAAATCTTGTAAGCTAGACAAGTTGTTCTTCAGAGAGGGGTAGGAGATTGGATGCGCTCCTCAACTCTGTAGAACTTGATCAACCTTGTTGCTCTGATACCATGTAGAAGTAATATGATTCCATGTATAAGATTGAAATATTGTGTTCCCTGTAGCTTTGATACCATGTAGAAATAATAGATCAATGTTAAGAGAAATGATGCTAAGAAGAAACATAGAAAATAGATCTTGCTACTAAAAATTCTCACAAGCATACACAGGAAAAATAGAGAGAAGAAAAGAGACTGAATCACATGAATGAAGAGATGAATATTGGTGTGTATCCTTTCATTGAATAATGATGAATAATAGTGTACATAAATAGTACATCCCTCATAGGAAAAATGAGTTGTATGGAGACAACTCATAAAGCTCAAAAAGGTTGACTTACCAAAATATAGCAAACCCCCATAGGTGGCTAAATCACTTCCCAAATCTATCAAGGACCTCACGAATTGGAAAAATAATGAATGAGTTTTCAAGGGAGATGGAAAAACCTGATAATCCTATAAAAGGGAGGGATAATCATGAAGGATGGGTTGGAAACAAAGGGACCCAGTTTCCTAGTTGACTAGCTTTACCTTATCCA
This sequence comes from Pseudotsuga menziesii, assembly GCA_001517045.1. Classification (NCBI taxonomy): domain Eukaryota; kingdom Viridiplantae; phylum Streptophyta; class Pinopsida; order Pinales; family Pinaceae; genus Pseudotsuga; species Pseudotsuga menziesii. The sequence continues at coordinate 143,429 of LPNX011031751.1, read as the reverse complement.
CAGAAAAGATAGAAAAGTTGAATAAAGCAAAATCTATTGTAAAGTGTTGTATACTAATTCTGGGTGGCAAAAAAGTGGTCAATATCAACCCATAATCAGAAATAAATAATTTATGGTATATAGATGGCATGTATTGACTTTAAGGTGCAAGTGGATGCCAACTAATTAAGCTAGTGGATGAATAATTAATCAAATAATGATTAATTATTTTATCCTAAGTTATCAGTGGGTTTAATATATTCCAACACATGTTGTCATGATCTAGTGGCTGAGGATCTTTGTGGGTTATGTGTCTATAGTAAACATTACATCTCTTATCATAACCTTTTTCCAATAAATTCCTCATTTTTGATCAAGCATGATGAAGAAGCTCAATCATTAGATCAATTTCTTGGTTGGATTCATTGGAAGTCAGAATCTACTTGATTTGGCATTGTTGTTCATTAAGAAGGGTAGGTAAGTGTGAATAATCTCGTCATGTCTACTATTTCTTTCAGCAAATTTTCAGTGTGTTTTCAGTATCAGTTCAGTTTTTGTTTTTAGGGCATGTTGGGGATTTCAAGAAAATATTGGAACATGTTGGAGGAGCTATTTGATTAGAAAACTAGACTAGTTAGCTAACTAATTAGATATTAGGTTGGCCTCATAGGTCGTGTCAGTTGACTGAACCAAAAAGTAGTTATTTTCAATTGTTTTGTAATCATATATATAGGTTGTTGATCCAGATAAGAACTTGGTTCGGTTTGATGTATATATGAACCCACATGTGTTATTGTTTAATATAAAGCTGTTATTCAACCTACTATCTTCGTCTCTTGTCTCTTTTATGATTATATGAGTATTTATGTGTATTATTGGTAACTTAGTGATCTGAGTGATTACAACATTGGTTTCGTTTCCGATAGTACACATACAGATGAAATGACCATTAGAAGATGATCTCAAATAAAGATATTAAGTACTGGTGGGAGCATAAGATTGCAAACTATTTTCATAACTACTCTCAGAGAAACAAACTGACTATTTCCGAGGTGAAGGAGAAATTCTTCACTAAAACACATGAGAAGTTTATAGAATTGTGCCTTAGTTTCTGAAGAAATTACTGGATGAAAAAGTTGGTAGAAATTAAGGACCAAGAATTGCTCCAGAAATTGATAAGAGGTGGATGAAAAAATCTATTGGAGTGGTTTTAAAAAAATTGTAGATGAGTACTGTGAAGACTGCGCTGTAGAAGAGAGAGTCTCTATCGAGAGCATCGAGAATAGGTTTTATAACAATTTCACTGAGCAGTTTATTTGCTCACTACCGACTCTTTTGTTTAATTTCCTAATTGAAAAGGGAGTAGGAAACATTGCTGAGCCTCGTCCATCACTAATAGAACCACCATCAAATACTAACTGGGCGTAGAAGCAAAACGCATGGGAGAAGTTTATTGTAGAAAGGGAGTGGGAGTAATTCTTGAGCAAATAAACAGAACTATCTAGGCTTACTAAAGCACTAGGTAGGATATGGGGGGTAATTGGTCATGTGTTGGGCTAGAGCAGAAGGATTATAGTTGACTGTAGAAGGAACTGCCAACAATGAAATTCGAGCCAAGAAATAAATAATTCAGACAACGACTCACAAAAGAACTCCAAATTTATAGAAAATAGAGAGAGATAAGAGGCATAAGAGAAGGGAGGAATTAAGAGAGCAGGTCATCATGCTCCAGAGAGGAATGGACATTAGGGTGACATCACATGAAGAAAATCCACCAAATTCAGGTCATGACCAACAAGAAGAGGGCATAGATGATGAAGAAGTGTCACCAATGGAGGAATATTTGTGGATAAAGTAGTGATAAATTCTCCAGTTTGAGATACCCCAGGATGTAATACCTCTATCTCCGATAAATTCAAACCTAAGTTCCCGAGTGTAGTCCATTGTTGAAGAGGACCTAAGGCTATGAGCTGGTGAGTTTGACGTATGGATCCAAGTAGATGAAGAAGGAAATGATGTCAACCATTTGGTAATTCATCGACCTGAGGAAGGAAACTAGGTCACATTATAATCATACCCATCTAACTGAAGGATCCACCTACTCTACCCAGGAAATTAAGGAACACCCCCCTGTGAAACATAGCTTTAGAGAACACAGAGCAGTTGGATTCATAAGGAATAATATCTGAGTTACAACAATTGGCTTTTACATCGATAGAAGAAGTTGAACTAAACCGACAAATTGTCGAGGAGGAACCGACAAACAAACCTTTCGATGTGAACGATAATTCGATCGAAAAATAGTTGTGAACAACATAGAGTTATAGAGAGTATCCCACCACCCCTACCACCCCCACCACCACTGCCTGAAGGAGACGCCGACACTAATGATATGGGGAATGATGCCACACACATCCCCCTCTATGAGGGTGATGAGGATTCCAGATGACATTGGTTCTTTTGTGAATCAACATGGGAAGAAAACATAGTAACAAACAAAGACAGACAGATGGCACAGTTTTTTGGTTCCTTTTGAAAGCAATTACTGACTTGGTAAATGACATATACTAATAAAAAATCCAATGCGAGAAAATCAAATATCAAACAACAATTCTTATCCTTCTTCAAAACACTATATGCAAAGCATCTAGCAGAAAAAAAGTTAAAAACGATAGTTCAGAAACCTACAGAGGATGACTGGGATTACGACAACAATGAAAGGACCTACTTATCCAACTAGATTATAATATCTATGAAAAAATATTAATCCAATGGTTTATTGTAGGAATTTTATAGAAGATCCAAAGACATATTAGTTTGGACATGTTCAAAACATATATATGAAGAATCACTCATGAAAGCATTGCAGGTCGATATGGACGAAGATTAACCAGCACACCCCAACGACAATCGTATTGAAGAAAAATTGGAAATAATGAAAAAATCATTAAGGGAACTTAACCTCAAAGGAAAAGATATATGTTGCACGAACTACTCAATGATCGACCATACCAAAGACAATTTTCGACTAGACATCAGCCAACAAGATGTTTGCTTTGTTAAGAAAATATTTTTGTGATATTTTCTAGGAACATGGGCTACACGTGACAAAAGATTGTCCATTCAAAATGAAGAATGGAAAAGTTTCATGGTGCGCAATTTGCAAAGTAAAAATCCATACAATAGCTGACTACCACTTGAACCTAAAGAATCGACAAAACTATGATGCAGTTTATCAAGCAAATGTTGTTGCACATAATAACAATGATAATATCCCAATGAGCAATGAACATAATGAGAAAAGTAATCATAAATATGAAGGATGGATATATGAGCATTAGTATGACAATAATCATCGTGGAGGATTTGCTGGTTGAGGCTGGTTCACTGGAAGTCGAGACAACAGACCACGACGACCAATTCAGTGTTTTACATGTTACAACAAATGTTATGGAGAAAAATTCCTATGGCTTGGGGTACCACAACAGACAGAGTAACCATAGAAATCAATCCTTTCCTATATGCAAGAGAAACCAAACATCTAACACTAAAGGATCTCGATACATACCTTATTCCAGACATTTGATGTAGATCCTCGTTGAGCTTTTCCACTCTCGCTTGTATAAGTAATTTTCTCTCGCAACATTCAGCAAACAAGACAATCATGCTATATATAATTGTGTTAGACCTACTCTAGCATTTGTAATCAATAACATATAAGCATTTAAAAGCATCCATGGATTCAATACTCATTTAAATACACATTATTTGACAGGAAAAGATATTTCTATTAATATAAATAAGAGATTACAATAGTGACAACCTCTATCAACACGTCTGGGAATTGGAGAAACTGATTCCTCCACTTGGGCCTCCACCACTGCAATCCTCGATCTCTTGATAGCAAGCTCACAAGAAAATGAAATTTTTGGAAGAACACAAAGTGCTCCAAGGGACAAAGGGATGCAGACTCAAGTATAAGCTCCGGCAACAATGGACTATAGTTTTCTTGATCTTCAATTCCTCTTCCTTCAATGTATCCAAAGGGTTCCTTATATAGTGCTTCAATGGGATAATGGAAGGTCAAATCTGAGCAATCTCAAGGCATATGGAAGGCCAAGAGACAAGTGAATCGGATCCATGCCAAGAAAAACTCCAAAACTATTTGGCCTTTTGTACACATCCCGATGTACACGGGTTTGAGGGTCAAATCCATGTATATACGCGAGAATAGGTTTAAAATTCACGTATAGCAGATAAGACATGTTTTTAGAGATGATCTTGGAAACATCAAAGGTACAAAAATGGTCCATGGGATCCAAAGAGTCTGTAGAGGGACAGGGAAGGTCATAAAGTTGTGATCCACCATGTGTGGTAAAATCAGCTGTAACAGATGCCCCCTAATGTGTGAGGTCAGAGGGGTCATACGATGTCCAAAATACATTATAAGTCCATCCCAGAAGTGGAGTGATGAAGAACTAGGTGGAAGAGCCATACATCCAACAATACAATACAATGATCAAACTCTGCACATAACTGCAAGTAGATATAGTAGTCTTGGATACATAAGAGTACAATGGCCATGAATAGGCATGATACAAAATGTGACATGTGTGGTCATCGCCACGTACAATATAGATAGATTAGAATCTCCATGATTAATATATACAAAGGATCATGATCTCCATGAAATATGAATATCTACAATGGATCAAGATCTCCATAATGGCTGGAAATATTTGACATACACTAGAATCAAGTCACGAGAGTTGAAATCTCATGAACACTGGCACGATCAAGGAGGTAGCATATATGAAATGCCACCAATATGGAAGGTCTTCTACACAATCTTCTATGTGTACATGTCCTACTATGCAAATAAAGGTGTCGAGGTCGAACATAGTAGTCCATCATCTGATTACCGGTCATTGATGTATACCGTTAACAGACGTGAGATCACCCACTGATAATGAAAATGGTAATCAAGGTACTAGAGTGAAAAATAACAAGCATGAATAAATGTGTTGAGTTCAAACACTTGAAAGGATCCATTGATTAGGGGAAATTGATGTATTCCCAAAAACTATCAATGGTAAGAGATCCTGCCACTGATGATTGCAAGTCTCAAGGCACTAAAAAATGACTCTAGATTCCTTTCCCAGAATAAATGATTTGAAGTCGATGGGATGAAATCCGCTGGAAGGAGGGCATTAAGGCATCCCCCATCATCCAACATGAGGTACTTAGCAAGGCTATATAATGTGGAAGGAATCGATCATAAAGTGCATGAACCAGTATTAGTACCGGGAATGGCTGACATGTAAAGTGAAGAGAACTGAGGAATGGCCAACTCAAGTTTCAACTTCCTTCGAACAAGAGCATAAAGGTGAATGGTGACTGAATGTAGGTAGAATATACTCAATATACAAAAATGGGACATCTCTGCGACACAGGAGGCATCGACAAAGGCTCCATAGGGACTGGAAACTTAACTAGTCGGTGGAGATAAAATCAGAGAAATGAGTATAGCTTCTAAAGTCAAACTATTAACCCAACCAGTAGATGTGATATACAGTGCTCTATTCGAAGGTGACATGACTCGATTGCTACCAAAGATAACATATTTTCTTGTCCATCTTTTTGGTTTTTTTATTTTTTTTGGACTTTTTCAAATATTTTGAAAAGCTTGAAAAAGAATAAAAGTGCTTCATAGTTACAGACTAGGAGGAGACGAGTGTGAATGGGAAAACAAAATAGTTCCAAGCAGTGGAACATACCTATGCTCAATGCAAGGACACATGTGTAGGATAACAACACTCAGGGGAAAGTCCCCTCCCGATAAAAAAAATGGGGAATCAAGCTCCAAAGGATATGCAAAATGGCTCTGCATGGCTAGACATGAGACAAGCTCGGGCTATATGGCTAATAATCAAAGTCAGGGAATCTAACATAAGGCTCAATGAAGCAAGAAAAACTCATGATAATGCAATTACAACTTGACATAAGGGAGTCTTGGGGACAAACCATCAAAAATATCAAGAGGAGTATGAGGCTCTTGTGCAAAGACATGGAGATACTATACAAAGGACTCCCACACCCTAAAGGGAAAATGTCAGCATGGGCACCAAATGAAAACAAGGATCTAACTAGGGCACCCATGTATGGTCAAGCTCTACCATTCACATCATGTCACTTATAAAATGGCAAGAAGGTTCTGTGACAAGATAGAATGGGTTTGTACCTAAGGTTATAATGAAATGGTCATAGGGTCATGCAAAACGCACATGAATGTGAAATATAACCTATATGCCAGTTTGGACATAATACCTAAGAGAAGCACGAACAGGTCAAAACAATGGTCAAAACGGAGCTCAAAATGGACCCCTACATCATCAGATTAGTCCAAAATGGTCCAAAGTGGTCAGAAACGGTTCAAAACTATATAAAGGGGGTTAAAAATTTCAAAAATTTTAAATTTTTTATATAAATAGTAAAAAATTCAAAAATTACATATCATTTGAAATGTTTACCCATTTGAGCTCAGAACTTCAAACGTGAATTTCAGGAGCTTCGTCCGGCGAAATTCGACACTGTTTGTTCCAGGTAACTTCTCATGTCCTCCTCTTCCATTTTCATGTAATTTTTTTCAATTTCCATGGTCAAAATTGATTTCTAGGCCAGTATAAATTGGTCATTTCAGCCCACAGGGAAATCGGGGCTTTTTTCGCGTATAGGGCTAGCTATACGCGGAAAAACCTCCCAAACCCGCGTACAGATGTAGCTGTTTTGCAAACAGTGGTGTATGCGGCCACGCGCATGGTTTTTTAAGGTATATATTGACCAAAAATTATTTTTAATGTGCAGGATGGTTCTAGAATGGAGGGAGAGGGAACATGGAGATGTAGAAGAGGTTGTTCAAGGTGATTTGATGGCTCAACAAGCTCTATGTGCATGTGGGCTATACAAGTTTTGGTGTCTTGGCATCCTGAGGGCCAAACCAAGACTCCTATAGATGCTAGTAGACTACTGGGATCCAAAATCAGAGTCCTTTCATATCGATGGGATGTCCCTCACTATAGAGGTGGACATATACTTCATTACTAGATTGTCCCGACAGGGAGAGGTGGTGAACCTACGCTCTCGCAGGCCTAGAGGTGGCCTCACCATTGATGAGTACACTACAATATACTATTTTTTAGACATAGAAAAGGTTGGGAGTCAAATCCCGAAAAACTCCATCCAGGTGTTAGGACTGAAGGCCATACTATTGGCACTTGGCAGGATAGTTGGGCTGGAATCACTCCACCAGGCCTCACGGCCACTAATGTTCTATGCACTGGATTGCATGAAACCCACAGTTTACGATTGGAGCACTGCACTATTGAGTAACATGAAGCATGAAGCAGCAGCTCAGTGACTGCAAGATGGGCAGGATACGAAACTTCAGTTTCGGCATTATACTGAGCATGTTCTTCTTTGAGCGTGTTTCGGGGCTAAGCGCTAGAGCTGATGTTCCTCCTCATGGGGTTCGAGATCCATCCCAACGACGTTGGGAAAATGCTATGCTCATACTGGGCAGAGGTACGGTGTCCAACCCATACCCAGTTGACTTCTTTCCATGGTGGTGGTGGTAGATCATTGCCATCTATCATTACCCTTATGTAGGGATATATTTTCGGGGAGATCCCGACATGAACCTACCACCAGGACCAGCATACGGTGATATTGGTAACAAATCCCAAACCCTCTTTTTAAAGTTTTTTGAATTATTTTTTTGTTTTGTTTTTTGATATATAGACTCAAAATACATGTTTTGGTATGATGACACATAGTAAAAACCTGTCATATGTATGCAGCTATTCGACCACAATGGCTTGACGGCTTCCCTTGTCATAGACGGAGGGGAAGAGGAGATGATATAATGGGTGTGGATGCAGAGCGAATGCTTCAAAGAATCCACACAAACTTTGTATGATTGACACACCGGGTACCCATGGCGCAAGTCGAGGACTTTCTTGAGGACATGTAGCATCTGGTGGTTGGTGTACCACAAGCATGGGTTTGGTTATTCCGATGACTAGCTAGATCCATGGTGTGCTACCACGATCAGAACCCCCCTCCTCCTCCACAAGCTTAGAGACCTGAGAGTGATTCACTTTTTTACTACCGTGTATTATATTTTGGTGGCTTGGAAGCCCCATTTTTGTATTATGACACTTATGTATTATGACGTCACATTTTCAATGTTTAATGAAAAACTTTTACGATGATCGATTTTATTTATTTACATGTGTAAAAAATGTATTTTTTTGTTATGCTTATGGTCTATGAAACAAATGCCAATCTAACACATAGTTAGCATATGATTCAACAACTTGATTAAAAATTCTTGGAACATGTATGTATGTTATGTTGTCAAATTGCCATTCTAACAATCTGACACGTAAGAATCTTCGTAATAATGTTGGATCCCTAATATGATACAAACCATTAAGCTATGACACTACTAAATGCGAATCAAGACATACCTCAAGAGAGAGAACACCATGTAAAATGGCATCTCGTAATAGCTCGATAACGACACTATACTCAGCAACATTGTTCTAAGAAGGTTGTAAACATACACCTCCCGAAGACAATACCTGAACTGTAGGAGTATAGTTCACCCAAGCAGCAGAGGTTGAGTGTTGAGTGTGGCGGCTAGCACCATTAGCAAATCCTATGTAAGCAGAAGACTCCATTGACATCTGCCATAAGAAATGAAAGCTCATCAACAAACCTGATCACCATAAGAAAACCTAACTATGCAAAAAAAAACTGTGCATTAATATACAACAATCAGCCCTGGCTGAATATCATGCATATTATTTTTTAAGATAGAGCTCATTTCTAGGATCTTCCAAGGCTATCCCCTCATAATCTACCAGCTCATAAGTGCCCTTCTCTAACACACATTTGACCACGTAAGGACCATGCCACATTGGTTTAAACTTCCCTACCCCTAAGGGTTCTTTAGCTTGATCCCACAAAAGGACCGAATCTCCTTCACTAAACCTCCTCGAACGGACAGACTTATCATAGTGGACCTTAATGCAATGCTTATTTACCTCTAGAGCAACTAAATCATCTCGGTGATTCTCATCAAGCTACTCTAAGGGGACCAAACGTTCCTCCAATCCAGAAGTTTCTAGTAAAATCTCTATAGCTAGCTTCAATGAATGGATTTTGCATTCAACCGACAAGACAGACTCCACTCCATGTATGAGTTGATATGAAGAAAAACTAGTGGCAGTCTTAACCGCAGTCCTATATGCCCACAAAGCAGGATATAACATGATATGCCAATTCATTTTGCTTTGTGCGATGGTTCATTAGAGAATGGACTTAAGCGATTTGTTCACTGCTTCAACCTGTCCATTCACCTGAGGGTAATAAGAAGAGGAGTGCTCCTGCTTATATCCTATCTTTGACGCCAACTCTTCCATCATTCGATTCTAAAAGTACCTGCCATGGTCAGTGACAAGCTCTTTTGGAATACCGAACCGAGTAATAATTTGGTTGAATATGAAATGTGTGGCTGTCTCACTGTCGAATTTTATTGTGGGCATAGCCTCAACCCATTTCATGAAATAATCAACAGCCACTATAATATGATGATGCCCCCCAGCTGAAGCTGGGTTGCAATCCATGAATTCAAGTCCCCATTTGGTGAAGGGACTGGTGATGACAATCGGATGTAATGGGGTAGGATGTGAGCGCATATTGCATGCAAAAACTTGGCAAGGGTGACACTTCTTGACCGCATTAACACAATCTTTAAAGATCGATGGAAAAAATTATCCCACTCTCAAGATTTTTTGGGTTGTAGAAAGCCTAGATAAATGACCACCACATGCCCCTCCATGGAAATCATTCAACACAACCTCAGCCACTTCATGGGTTGAACAATGACGTAAAATGGAATCTACCCCACGATGGTAGAAAGTGTTGTCCACTATAAGGTAGTTCTTAGATACGTGACGCAATCGTCGTCGCTCATCCCATGAAAAGTGAGTAGGGACCTTCAACGTTTGTAAATATATGATAATATCCCCATACCATGGATCCAAAGTTGAGATAAGGAAAATATGCTCATCGACAAATGTATCTTCATAAACCTCCTCCTCCTCGATCGAAAAATCAGAAATGAGCTCCACAAAAATTAATGATTTCTTCGATTTCACCGAAACAAACTTGAGATTGAATTCTTGCAAAATAGCAATCCATTTATTATAATTTCCCCTGATCATCCTTCTAGTGAGGATGAACTAAAATGGATTGACATGAGCTACCACCAAGGTCTGGTGAAGGAGAATGTAGTGTCTCAATATCTAAACCGCATGAACTGTAGCTAAGGCAAGTTTCTCCACATGGGAATAACGGATTTCTGCAACTATAAGGTTCTGGCTCAAATAATATATGACATGCTCATGGATCTCCTCATCCTCTTGAACCAAACCATACCAATCTTCTCCATGGATGCGGCCACATAAATAAAAAAGTCATGGCTATATTTGGGTGGACTAAGCATTGGGGCTGATGCTAAGGCTCGCTTAAGAGCATCAAAGGACTCCCAGGCTCGCTCATCCCAACAAAAGGTAGTGTCCTTCTTTAAAAGACGCATAAATCCTTTAGTCAAATTGGAAAAGTTAACAATGAATCTCCGTAAGAAGTTTTCCATGCCTTGCAAACATTGAAGATGTCTAATATTTCTCGGGGGAGACAATTGAAGTATTGCCTCAACCTTTAAGGGATCGACTCTTATATCCTCCTTGGAAATAATGAATCCTAGCAAGCGACCAGACTTCACGTAAAAGACGCACTTATGAGGATTTAACCTAACTTGGTAATGGCAGCATCTTTTGAATACTAATCTCAAATGGCAGGAATGACGCACTCTCAACCGAGAATGAGCAGCAAGGTCATCCAAAAAGACTTCAATAATCGATTTGAGATCATCAAAAATCAAGGTCATAGCCCCCTAATGATCCGGATTTATGCAAGAATGCAACAAAATACACAAATAACCATAGAAAAAAATATGTAGCGGAAATAACACTTTATTTCATTAATTAATAACTGAAACTTATTTACATACAGAATGGAAATAAACTAGCTAGAGTGCTAGTAGCTTATCTTTGAGAAGAGATGTGGTGGCTACATGCCTCTGAACTCTATATTACAATGAGGCTCAAAGGCCTATATATTATTGAGAAATAATGGAAACCCTACACATCCAAAACCTAACCCTAGGAGGTGAAACGCCTTAATGTGGGCCCTGTTGGGTAACTTGGTACATCAATTTCTCGGGGTCGTAACTTTAGCATACTAGCTCCGTTTGACGCGCACGATACATAATTATAGAGATAATTTTAAGGAATACATCTAAGCATGGAAAATATTGAGTCTAAAATGGACTCATATTTTCCCGACCATTCAATGCCAAAAAAACTTCGTTTAGGGCCTCAAAACGGCTCCAGAAGTTCAGGACCCAAAAACTGCCAAAAATAGTAAATTGTGCTACAATTAAGGAAACTGCAAAACTGAAAGAAACAGTGGTGAGGGTCCAAGAGGAATAGGTGGGTGGCCACCAATATCCTCCTAGATCATTCCTCCCCTCTTAGGAATCAATGGTCCCCATTGCATTGAGTTCCTCCATGAGATGAGGAAACTTCTGTTGAACTTGGTCCCCGGTGAGCCACTTTCCCCGGTGAAGGAGTTGGCTTGCTTTGACAACTCGATATAGCTGGATCTTCTATTGGCAGGTGTTCTTGATCTGTGTGTCCATAATCTGATCAGTTGTGGCTTGTTCCATGCAGTTGGGGTTTAACTCTGTTGGTGTGAGTTGTTCTGCCACGTCTGATGTGTCCAGTAGAGGTGGAAAGTAGGGCCAAAGGAAATCCACATTGAACACTGGGTGCAAAACAAGGAATTGTGGAATACTAAGCTTGAAGGCATTTTCCCTGATAGCCTTGGTGATGGTGTATGGCTTGTTTTGGAGTAGGCGAAGCTTGTGGTGGGGTCCAGCGAGGTGCTCCTTTTGTAAAAGTAGCCACACTTTGTCGCCCACCTGGAAGTTGTGTTGCACCCAATGCTGATCATGTCACTGCTTGTACTTAGCATTGGATCTATCTAATATGTCATGAACCTATTGGAAAATGTGTTGAATGCACTCAATGAAGCTATTTGCCTTGGAAACTTCAGACTAGATATGAGCTAAATAAGCTTGAGGAGTTGCAAATGGTATGGCTACGTCAATGGGACATAGTGGTTGGAATCCCAAGCCCACCTGAAAGAGGCTGTGGTTGGTTGAGCCATGGAGGGCCCGGTTATAGCTATTTTGTACATAGGGGAGGCTCTCATCCCATGTGCATGGATGCTTTGAGTTGTACATGCGCAAAAAGTGTATGATAATCTTGTTGACGACCTTTGTCTAGCCATCAGTTTGGGGATGGAAAGCTGTGAACTTTGTGAGCTTGGTGTCTAGCAATGACCAAAGCTAGACCAGAATGTACTAAAGAAACTGCTGTCCCAGTCTAATATTATAGACTGTGGGATACCAAAGTCTACCCACACTCGTTCAAAAAAGAGTTTAGCAGTGGCTTTTGCTTTGATATTCTTCTTACAGGCCACCATTATGGCCATCTTTGAGAATCTGTCAATGACCATAAACACACAGTTGTTTCCGTGCTTAGTAGAAGGAAGACCTAACATGTAATCCATGGAGATGGATTCCCAAGGTTGACTAGGGGTAGGCAACGGAGTATATAGGCCTTGCTTTTTAATGTATGGTTTGGCATTGGCGCAGGCAGTGCAGGATCAGATGTACTTCCCGATGTCCTATTGAAGGTTCAACCAATAGAAATAATTATGCAGTACTGCCACTATTTTCTCGACCTTGAAATGCCTAGTGACTCGACTGTAGTGCTCTTCCAAAATCATCTTGGCATGCTCGCTTGAAGGAACACAAAGGTGTCCCATGTGACACAGTAGTACATCCTGGAGGTGAAATTTTGGAACTTGGTTTCCCTCCAAGAGCGTCTGGTATGTGTGGCTGAATTCTAGATCGCTTTTGTAGAGAAGTGGCCAATTAGAAGTCTCATGCCCATAAGAATTGAGCACGGTCATTATTGCCATGATTGGTGGTCGGCTGTTGGAGAAGGGCCCCGCAGCTACAGGAAAAGGTGCTATATCAGAAGAACAGAGTCAAAGGAAACAGTACTCGAGCAGCCGAGAAGAGAGAGCTCAGCCACTACACTTAAGGTAGCGGTGAAGATAGGAGGGATCAGCTACCCTTATAAAGGAAAAGGAGCGATGGACCAAGGTATTGAAGACAAAGGACAGAAGGGAAGCAACCGAGGAAGCAGCGCCCATACCCACGATCAGCGCCAGGAAGCATGGAAGACTGCAGAAAGCTGTGGTGTGACGAAAAGTGGCAGTTCAAGTATAGATAGGCCGACTGTCACAGTTAGGGTTTTTGGGTTACTGTTGGGAAAGGCCCATAGTGTTGTAATAGGACGAGACCTTTGGGCCACCTATATAAGCATGTATTTTGTATTGTAAAAGGTTAGACAGTAGAGAAAAAGATAGCTAGCCAAGCATTCAGATAGACAATTAGCTAGTAGTTAGTTTGCTGTTCTTCGAGTCGAGCTCTGTTTTTTCTATTCAGTATGTAGTTATCTTACTATAACCAGTAGCTAGCTCCTTGAGCATGAATGTAACAATCCGCAGGGATTGAAAAATCCATAGGGATTGAGAGAGAGAGAGAGGAAGAGTATATTGTAAGAAGACAATATAGAAGGAGAAGAGATCTAAGAAAGAAGGGCTCCCGGTTGTGTGTGTGGAGTTTCCCAGAAGATCTCTAACTGCATAGTAGGTTGCAGTGGAACTGTGTTTACTCTCTCAAGATATAATATAAAAACCAGTTCCCGTGGACGTAGCTTCCCCCCTGGAGGTGAACCACGTAAAACCCGTGTGATGTGCGACTGTTCATGTGATTGTGTTTTACCTATTTGCTATCTGTTATCTATTACATGAATGTTGCTTATCAGTTGATGAATGTAGGTATGTTATGGTTCAGTTATAGCACTTAGAAGGTTAAACACAAGTTGAATGTATCAAGTAGCCTGTATATGAGTTTATCAATGCTTGATTCATGATAGTTGATAGTTACAGCATTAAGTGACTCCGGTATATGAGTTCCGCGAGTTCAGTGTAGTTGATGTTCACGTGTTAAACGATAGAGGTTTAAGTAAAGTGGTTTAACACCCTTGTGAAGGTTAACATAGTTATTAGACCAAGGAAGGAGGTCGCAGGACCTTGAGAGTTGATACGCATGTTGAGCCTTATTATAGGACATATTACAACATAGAAAGGAGATATCGCATCGTCTGAGGAGCTGCGGTGTGAGATATCGTAGGGAAGGAGCTGAGCAGAAGAGTAAGTTTGCGCATCACCATAGAATATGCGATGCGATAAGAGTCTGCTCCCTACCAGAGCCAGCTAGAAGGAGGGATCACCCTCGCAGAGATATTCCGCTGGCTAAGAAGAGTCACGAGACCCTAGGATGCTACAGAACTCGGTTGAAGACACTTGAGTCTCCATCCACTCCATCTAAGATCACTTCGGGTGAGACTTCAGGCCATTCTGTGGTCTATCGCTAAAAGGGCCAGTGAGCTAGGGGTATTGTTGGTACATTAAAGTAAACCTGGGTCTGCCCAGATAAGGCCAACAAATGGTTCTGTTGCTGGTTTTGAACAAATTGAAGAGCTAATGTTCTGTTGGCATCCTACTAAAGAAAAACTCAACCAGTGGGTTGGGTCTAAGGAGAGAGAATTTGCTGCGATAGAAAACAAGAGTCCTAGGCTCAGTACAGAGGACTGGTTACAAAAACATATCTTCACAGATCTGCATGAGATATTTTTTGCAACCTATGCAAACAAGCTATACAACTAGTTATCAAAGTTGACTGATAAGAATATATTCAAGAAGAAAAGAAACATTTTCTGGACACCAGAGCTGATTCAGACCGTGAGGAGCATAGACAATCCCATTTCACGGGTAGTAGACTTCTGGCTTGCAAGTTTGCTGGAAGGCTTCATTACTGAGTTTTCAGTTGATCAAAGAAAAAGTTTCAGCGAAGACGAGAGGTACTTCTTCAAAGGATATCACGGTAAGTACTTGAACTCTTTAAATTCGTCTATTAAGATGTTATTACATGAAAAAGGAGTAATGGATATATTCTCAGATGAATAAGTTAGGTAAGTGTAATGTCACAAGAGTGTGAGAGTGATTTTGATGAAATTGGATGTACACGTAGTGGTAAGAAATATAAAGTAGATTTCAAATCTTCCTTCGAGGAAGATAGTTTAGACCATACTAGAGAACAGAGCCAAAGAAATATAGAAAAAACAGTAGGGGGTATCCCTTACCACCCTTATACCCCGCAAAAAATGACCGGGACTCAGAACAATCACGCAGGAACTCCATCTAGTAGTTCACATACAGTACATACTACCTTTACACCACCTACATCTACACCACCGAGTGGTAGTAACACAGCAAATCAGAATCCACCACGTAGAAATAGAATGGGGGATGACATGAAGTTACCTACCTTTAAGGGTATAGGGGCAGAAGACCTGGAACAACATTGGTTCCTATGTGAAGCCATATGGACCATTAAATAGATCCAAGATGATAATACTAAACTTGTCAAGTTGGACACTACACTTAGAGAAAGAGCCTTAACATGGTATATGAAGTATACAACAGCACAACCTAGAACGCTCATACAAGTTAGGACTGCCATGATTAAAGAATTTAAGAAACCTAAGTTTGAGTCACAGTGTATCACAGAGCTTAAATACATTAAACAATTACCTACAGAGTCAGTATGGGACTTTGATCAGAAATTCAAATCCCTTATAGACCAAGTTAGCTTTGAGTTTGCACCAAAGCAGCATAAGGAATGGTTCATCGCAGCACTGCTCCCGCATATCAGACTTCCCCTTATGCAACAGAGACTCTGTACGCAGGATGAAGCATTGGAGATGGCAATGAAACTAGAGGCTTCACCTCTAGCTGAGACTAGTATAGGTATGACAAACCTACAGAATTAGTTAGCCAACCTCACGTTATAGCTACATGAGATTAAGAAAGGGAAAGAGGTTGCACAAGAACTATGGTGTATGAAGTGTAAAGGACAGGGCCATACTAAATATAACTGCCCAGTATTTGTTGAATATTTAGGAAGTGGGGCTCCAAACCCCTTAATACAGAACCAAGGGCCATGGTGTGAACTCTGCAGAACAAGAGGGCATAGACCACAGGAATGCCCTTTACTACAAAAGTATGTACAAACCCCTAAGAACTTATATTGTAACTTCTGTAAGTCAGTAGGTCATGATGAACATAATTGCAGAGCTTATGATCTCATGATAGAGAGAAAGCATGACTTGTACAGAGTCCAGTCACAGATAGCAGGTCCAGCAGCAAGACCACAGCACGAACTGACTCATGATGGTTGTGGTGGAGGATTCAGAGGATGAGGCTGTGGAGGAGGCTTTGGTCGTGGTGAAGGCTTCGTCTGCGGCCGTGGACTGATTACTTGTTACAACTATGGAGCCATAAGACATTATGCTAGGGATTGTCAAAATGCTACTACGATATGTAAATATTGCAAGTCCTATGAGCACATTATAGAAGAGTGTCCGATCTTGATAGCCAAGATTAGGGACCCTAAGCCAGCAGTAAACCAGAGCATTCAGCTTATTTCTGCTAAGTAGAAAGAACCAGAACTAAGAGTGAATATTGTGACTCACAGCGGTGCTTCTACTAGTAGGACATCGCAGGATGCAGAAAAGAGTATAGGTCCAGAGTGGGTGCACAAAGCCACTAATAAATCAACACCACTTGACCTGCAGAAGAAGAAAGAAATGTTTCAGCAAGCAAAAAATTTCTTCACTGACCCTATACCATCAGGATCGCAGGTACTGCCATGTAGGGGCCTATCACAACAAACACCTTGTGGAGTTAGTCTTGTGTAGATATTGCAGGCTACCACATCTAGAAGGTGCGAAGAGGATGAGTCGACAGGAAGTGTACAATCCTTCCTGCGGAGCTGCTTGAAACTATTACGAAATGAGAAAGCCATTGGAGAGCTTTAGCACATCATAGATCAGTGTCAGCCATCTTCTTCCGTGAAGAGTGCGCAATGGGCTGTTCATAATATTATGGGCCATACAAGAACAGGAAGAGAGATGAGACTCACAGCGCAAATTGGAGAATTTGAAATGGATGAGGTAATCCTAGATTTAGGATTAGAGGTAAATGTTCTGACTAAGCAGACATGGGAACAGATGGGTAACCCTATGTTAGCAAGATCACCTATCCATCTGCGACTAGCCAATCAGCAGAGGGTATCACCACTAGGTTGATTACCACAAGTACCAGTTGATGTTGACGGAGTTCGCAGCTTTGCATACTTTGAAGTCATAGAAATCATTGGCGATAGCAGACCATACCCAGCTTTACTAGGTATTGACTGGGAAATCGATAACATGGCTGTTATCGATTTAAAGAAAAGACAAATGAACTTTGAGGATAACCAGATCTAGGTCATTGCACCATTGGATCCTTTCCAAGGTCCTCGCTACATTGAACCTATCAGAGCAGAGGAGGAGGTGCGCAACATGGAAAGGCTTTATTAGATGACTGCTAATCAGAGTGATTACATCAACCCCACCACAGAAGGAAATATTAGTTGGTGATGCGACAGCTCATGTGCATCAGATTCAGAGGTTGGCTTAGAAAATTGGTAGAATAGACTTTACGAAGTCTCAGCTCGCAGATGTGTGTTTATGACTAAGTCACTGCGATGGATTGGTGCAGAGATTAGTGATATTCCATCGTTTCATGGCTTAGTGGATGTCAATGAATTTTTACAGCAGTTTGAGTAGGAAATTCCAAAGTAGCAGAGGATGATAGCTATTGACCTTGTAGTAAAAGCCACACTTGCAAGATGGTGGCATGCACATAAAGGACATATCGCATCATGGGATGATCTTAAGAGACTGATGGCGATCAGATTCACTAATGACAAGGAGCCTTTACAACACAAATATATAGGAGAAAGTGACCCCAGGTCACATATTCAGATTTGTGAACAGAGTTGGTCGGACATTCCAGAGGATGAATGGGTTCACCTATTCATTCACACTTTAGACACAATTCCAAGGAATTGGTACACTGAGACAGTGTTGCGCAGAGGAACCATCACATGGCCACTTATGATAGATAGCTTTCTACTCACTTTCACTTTTGAATCTGAGTATCTAAGCATTGATCAGGCTCTAGATGTTATAAAAACTAAGATATTTGATTACTGTACCCTACCAGTGAATGCTCAGCCTGATTGGGCCATCCAGTTGGAACATGCGCTAGAATGTTACAAATTCGTAGTAGAGCCAGATGATGAGGATGAGAATCCTCATATTTTCAACATTCCAGAGTCAGAAGGGACTCGCGACGTTGATGAAACAAGCCTAGAAATTCCCGCTATCATAGAACCAATCAAGATTAAAAAGATCAATATTGGCATAGAAATAGAACCAAAGTTTGCCTCTATTGGAGACTATTGGGATGATGAAACAATAGGACACATCACAGATTTGTTATAGGACTATCAGGACTTATTTCCCACTAAGTTCACAGAGATGAAGGGAATAGTAGGAGATTTGGGAGTAATGAGGATACCTTTGAAAGAGGATGCTAGACCAGTTAAGCAGCATCCATACAGATTGAATCATCGCTATAAAGAAAAAGTTAAGGATGAGATTGATAAGATGCTAGCAGCAGGAATCATTAAACCTGTAGAAGAGAGCGAATGGGTTAGTACCATGGTCGTGTAGGAAAATAAAACCAAAGGAGAAATAATGATTTGTGTTGATTTGCGCAAACTCAACGATGCATCGCTTCATGACCCATTTCTGACACCTTTTACTGATGAAGTTTTAGACAATGTGGGAGGACAGGAGGTCTACTCCTTCACTGATGGCTTTTAAGGCTATCACCAGATCAGAATCCATTCAGAGGATCAACATAATACCACCTTTGTGACAGAATGGGGCTCATTCCAATATATGGTAATGCCCTTTGGTCTTAAAAATGCACCAGCTATCTTTTCTAGAGTTGTAGTTGCTGTATTTAGGGAATACATCCATAAATTCTTAGAAGTATATTTTGATGATTGGACTGTAATTGGATTAATTGACAAGCATATAGGATATTTAAGGCTCATGTTAGAGAAATGTAGGCAGTATCAGATTTCTCTTAACTTGAAGAAATGTATATTCTGTGCGCTGTTTGGTATTTTGTTGGGTCATATTGTTTACAGACAAGGATTGATGGTAGATCCTGCAAAGATTGCCCTCATTGTTAATCTTCTAGCACCCAACTCAGTCAAGCAATTGAGGACAGTGCTCAGTCATACCGGGTACTATAGAAAATTCATCAAAGGTTATGCAAAGAACACAACACCTATGGAAAAGCTGTTAAAGAAAGAAGTGAAATTCCTATGGAATGAAGAATGCTAGCAAAGTTTAGACACCCTTAAAGAGAATATGGTTACAATACCCATCTTAGTATTCCTAGAATGGAACAAGCCATTTCATGTACATGTGCATGCATCTGGCATCACACTGGGGATCGTCTTAACCCAGCCAGGAAAAGGGGGAATCGATCACCCTATAGCGTACTCAAGCAGAAAGTTATCTACTGTAGAAAAGAACTACACCACTATAGAAAGAGAAGGATTAGCTATGGTGTATGCTCTACAGAAGTTCAAGCACTACCTATTGGGTGTCCCATTCAAGATGTTCACTAACCATTCCACTTTAAAGTACTTGGTCAATAAACCAATATTAGGAGGAAGGATCTGTAGATGGTTACTCTTATTTCAGGAGTATGATTTTGAAATTATTGTAAAACTAGGAAAATTAAATGCTGGACCTGATCACTTGTCGCGGATAGATTCAGGCGAAGAACCAAGTAATTTAGAGGATAATTTGCTAGATGTGCAATTATTTTCTATCCAGATCACAGATGAGTATTACACTGATGTTATTCACTTTCTCACTATAGGGTGGGCACCTGTTGAGTTTACTAAGCACCAAAAGAAACAGTTAGTTGTGAAAGCAGCAGACTTCACTTTGATCGCGGGACATTTATATAAGTTAGGTCCAAATGAAGTCTTGCATAGATGCATTATGCCACATGAGAAAGAGGCCATTATAAGAGAAGCACATTCAGGTGCCACAGGAGGTCATTTCGCAAGAAAGCTGACTGCTCAGAAAATCCTAGCTGCAGGATTATGGTGGCCTACTTTGTATAAAGACACTAAGGAGTTTTGCAGATGCTGTGATATCTGCCAGAGGGTAGGAAAACCTTCACGAAGAGATGAAATGCCGCTGCTCTATAGATTTCATGGGTCTTATCAACCCACCTGGGAAATGAACTGGTGTGAGATACATCATCACAGGAATATAATACCTCACCAGGTGGGCGGAGGCAAAAGCAGTAAGGAATTGTGATGCTGCTACAGCTGCGTAGCTCATTTTTTAAAACATCATTAGTAGATTTGGATGTCAAGTAATTTTGATGAGTGATCAAGGCACACATTTTCTGAACCGCACTATTGAATCCTTGATGGAGGAATTTTAGATACAGCACCATAAGAGAAATCCCTACCATCCTCAAGCTAATGGTATGGTGGAGGAATTTAACAAGATTCTAGAAAACGCTCTTACTAAGATCTGTAATAGCCAAAGAAATGATTGGGACCTTAAGGTTAAAACTGTATTATGGACTTATAGGACTACATGCAAAAAACTTACAGGACACACACCTTTTAGCTTGGTGTATGGACAAGAAGTTGTTATGCCTATGGAATATATTATTCCCAGTTTAAGAGTTGCTCAAATTACCAGGATGGCTGATACAGATACAATGAATGAAAGACTAGCACAGCTGCTTTCCTTAGAGGAAGACAGATTCATCGCAAGATTTCATCAAAAAGTGCAGAAGGCACGAGAGAAAGCTTGGCATGACAGGCACATCAAAAGCAATATTTTTCAGACAGGAGACTTAGTACTCCTCTATGACAGTAAGTTTGTTAAGTTTCTAGGGAAGTTCAAGACGCATTGGTTGGGGCCATACCAGGTTCAGCAAGTTACAAATGCAGGTGCTATTCATCTCAGCAAACTGAATGGGGAGCTTCATCCCACTTTGATTAATGGCAGTAGAATTAAGATTTATAGTGATAGCCACTCCACCTCCTAGCCCTAACTCAGACAGTTTATAAGTGAAGATGTCCAGTGTAGTTGGAAGGAGGCATCGCACCGGTAAGTAGTCTACACGTTTAAAAAAAAAAAAGAGTTCTAAGTATGAGGAATCACATCAAAAAAGTTTATGTTGCACAAGTCATAGGATTCTTGCAGAGTTTTTGAATGTTGCGGCATTCATGCCGACACTTTGGTTCGAGACGATGCAGTGTGGAATCGCAATGATGCGATGTTCCGTGTGCCACGTAGATGATTTTGAAAAGAGACAGAAGGCTAGTCACTTCGCCTTCTGACACGTAGTTAATCCACATAAGAAAGCTATATGTTCCCCTAGATTTGAAAACAGTATAATTATTTGTCCAGATTTGGTAAATATTCGACGAGACCGGCGCCTGCACGCAAGTTTCAAGGGAAATTTGATCGTATTTTCAGCAATTAATGAGGATCGAAACGACGGGTGTTGTCTTGTCCATGCAATTAATACCACCGAGGGGTCTAGCCAAATGACTGTTGCTTCAAATATTATCACCTTCATTATAAATGCAAAGATCATTCATACAGAAGGGTTACTTTTGCGATTTCTGAGAGCTATAGAGGAATTTGTAAGAGTCTTTCCTGAGCAGAGCTACTTTAGTTACGGAGTGCTGGTTTTCCTCAATTTTGCAGCCATTACCAGTTCAGAGCATTGCATCGAGTGGGTTCTGTTTGAGATAGAACCTTTAGAAGACATTGTACAAAGATTCCAGTGTGGTGGCCTTGTGTCTGTTATGATGACGCCACCCAAGGTTGTGAAATTAGGTACATCACAAGTCAGACAGCCGCCAAGGAAGAGGAGTCAAGCTCAGCTAGTCGAAGAGTCCAAACCATAGCAGGAGGAAGAAGTTCATATGGAAAAAGAATACATCATGCCACGAGCTAAGGATGCACCAAAGGTAACCATTCCCAAGGGTGCTAAGTTTCCTATTCCCCTACCGCTGATTGATTCTCATGTCAAGGAAGATGGAGATCTGTTACGATATGCCCTTGTTCTCAAATTTATAGACTATAACCTTGGAGACAGTAAGACATATCCTTAGTTTTGGCCAGATTGGTATCTCATGGTTCAGAGGAACCCGAGGACCAACGCAGATGAGTTTGTTCCTATGGAACATGTCTAGATTCTTGAGCAGTCAGGCTTGCTCAATTTGTTGAGAATACCACATTTTGGACGAGGTGTAGAGGTTAATGCCATGGTGCGTGTGCTACTTTCTTGTGTACATGGAGGTTACCTCTAGCTAGGTAATAGGATCGATCTAAATGTTGATCTGATACACCGCATCATCGAGCTATCCAAGACCGGTAAGGACCCTCAGACACATATATCAAGTAAGAGCAAGGATTCCAAGCTACCAGCAACCCTAGTTAACAAGTATAAGCTACAAAGAGGAGGTTGCGATTATGACCTCACAGCACTAGCGGATGATACACTCAGATTTATAGCCAGTCTGCTTGCAGGAAGACTATTAACCAAGGCTCACCCAAAGGAAGTCACAGGATCAGTAATTCACCTTGCCATACAAGTCACAGAAGGTGAACAATTTAATTGGTGTTTATTTTTATTAAATATTTTTCTTCAAGATTGTTTGACAGTGTAGGATGAGCCGAAACACCCCTTCCATTTCTTGTGGCTGCTTATATTATGTGCATTCGTCAGATGGAAAGAGATGCCCCATACCCAGTTTCTACAGCTACGAAGCGGCGAGCCCAGAGGTGCGTGCTATGCAAACTTATGGGAGAGCAACAGCCCATCCAAGAAAAAGATCAATATGATAGTATTTTATGAATACTATAAACTGTTAAAGAGAGTCATCCAGGAGACACCACAGATCAACACAGAGATTATGGACATGTATGATAATCGGCTTGATTTCATGGCAGACAGCCATACAATCTACCTAAGGCCAAAAGGGTCTAGAACGGATAACTGGGAAAATGGTTCATTCAGAATGACCACACAAGATATATAATATGTCATCAAAGATTTTGATGATGAGTGGAAGAAGGCATTAGAATATGCCACAGCACTACCACAAGGTACCGCCCAGACAGACCCATCCAAAAAAGGAAAAGACAAAGTGGCATCCCAGACAAAAGATACAGCAGAAGTGCCACCACCAGCACAAAAGAGGAAAGATGTAGAAGAAGCACCACTAGGGGCACCAAAGAAGAAAAAAACAAAATCCTCAAAGGAACCTATAGAGACCACACTAAAGGATGATGACTATGAACTCATTACAACGAGATTGCAGGATGCGATGCGGGACTCATTTCAAGCGATGCAGACATCGCAGGGCAAGCTGCAGAGCATGATTGATAAGTAGATTTCAGAGTTGAAAGCACTAACTGAGAAGACTGCCACAATGTAGATTCAGCCAGTCAAGGTGACGACAGGAGAAATTTCAACACCATCGACTTCCCACGAGGAAGTCTTGGTAAAGGATTGCATCAATATAGTGCTGATACCATCAGGGAGCATCCGACTCCTTGCTTCGATGATCGATGTACAGATACAAGTTAGACAACTTGTTGAGGTTAATCTGGCCCAGTTCCCTGTTGATCAATTACATATGATCCAGCAACAGATAGCCGCATAACTCAGAGATAGAGATCTTGCAACTTATAAATAGAACACTCAGTTGAGGAAGCAGAATGCAGAGCTCACCGCAGGCTTTCACAAAAAGGTGGAAGAGTTAAGAGTACATGAAGAAAGAGAATAGGATCTAAGTTAGGTCCTGTAGAATATCACACTAGAGTTACGCTAATGTAACATAGAGTTTGCCTTACCTCTAACGCAGAAGGTAAGAATAATTGCAGATAGAGCAAAGGCTCTGGAAGAAACAGTGACCAAGATGGAGGAAGACTACAAAGCGTAGATTGCTGAGCTTGAGGCTCGACCACCAGGAAGACCTCAGGCTGACAAGGAAGCAAGGGCATAGGCCTTTAGACTCACTTCAACATAGATGAAGAGCCGCATAGATGACGCATAGTCATACTAGCTGATGCGACGAAGACATGGTTGGAGCTAGACAAGCTCCCAGATAGAGTGGAATTGCAGCAGAGTATCCAGAACATAGAGAAGGCCACAACAGCAATGAAGAAAGAATTCAAGAGCTTAGGAGATCTTGCAAAGATGAAGAAGATGGCAAAGATGAACCGTTTGTAGCAGGAAGCCCACCAGTTGAGAGAAAAAGAGATACAATTCAATAACCTGCTCCAACCATATGAGGAACAAATCGCAGAGCTGGTCGATGCAGTTGAGCAGAAGGTTAAGGATTTCACTACAAGCAAGAGTGATATTGATGATACAAAAGACTCCATCATTAGTCAAGCTATGCTTGAAATGGCACAAGAGTGTGTCAAAGCTATGGATAAAGAAGTCACAGGACTTCGCGAGAGACTTACAAGGACTTCGTAGGAAGCCAAGGAGAAGCTACAGCAAGAGAAACCAGCTGTTAGTGGCTCAGGGACGAGCCATAAGTAAGTGTTAGGGGACTGTTGGAGCAGGGCCTCGCAGCTACAGGAAAAGCTGCTATATCAGAAGAAGAGAGTCAAAGGAAACAGTACCTGAGTGACTGAGAAGAGAGAGATCAACCACTGCACTTAAGGCAGCGACGAAGACAGGAGGGCTCAGCTACCCTCATAAAGGAAAAGGAACGATGGGATGAGGTATTGAAGACATAGGACAGAGGGGAAGTGACCAAGGAAGTAGTGACCATACCCACGATCAGCGCTGGGAAGCGTCGAAGACTACAGAAAGCTGTGGTGTGACAGAAAGTGGCAGTTCGAGTATAGATAGGCCGACTGTCACACTCAGGGTTTTTGGATTACTATTGGGAAAGGCCCACAATGTTCTAACAGGGTGAGACCTTCGGGCCACCTATATAAGCATGTATTTTGTATTGTAAAAGGTTAGATAGTAGAGAAAAAGATAGCTAGCCAAACATTCAGATAGACAATTAGCTAGTAGTCAGTTAGCTATTCTTGGAGTCGAGCTCTGGTTCTGCTATTCAGTCTGTAGTTATATTACTGTAACCAGTAGCTGGATCCTTGAGCAGGAATGTAACAATCCACATGGATTGAACAATCCGCAGGGATTGAGAGAGAGAGAGAGGAAGAGTATATTGTAAGAAGACAATATGGAAGGAGAAGAGATCTAAGAGAGAAGGGATCCTGGTTGTGTGTATGGAGTTTCCCAAAAAATATCCAGCTACATAGTAGGTTGCAGCGGAACTATGTTTATTCTCTCAAGATATAATATAAAAACCAGTTCCCATGGACGTAGCTTTCCCCCTGGAGGTGAACCACGTAAAACCCATGTGTTGTGCGACTGTTCATGTGATTGTGTTTTACCTGTTTGCTATCTGTTATCTGTTACATGAATGTTGCTTATTAGTTGATGGATGTAGGTATGTTATGCTTAAGTTATAGCACTTAGAAGGTTAAACGCAAGTTGAATGTATCAAGTAGCTTGTATATGAGTTAATCAGTGCTTGATTCATGATGGTTGACAGTTATAGCATTAAGTGACTCCGGTATATGAGTTCCACGAATTCAGTGTAGTTGATGTTCGCTTGTTAAATGGTAGAGGTTTAAGTGAAGTGGTTTAACACCCTTATAAAGGTTAACAGGTTTATTAGACCAAGGAAGGAGGTCGCAGGACCTTGAGAGTTGATATGCATATTGAGCCTTATTATAGGACATATTACAACATAGAATGGTGATATCGCATCGTTTGAGGAGCTGTGGTGTGAGATATCGTAGGGAAGGAGCTGAGCAGAAGAGTAAGTTTACACATCACCATAGAAGATGTGATGTGATAAGAGTCCACTCCCTACCAGAGCCAGCTAGAAGGAGGGATCACCCTCACAGAGAGATCCCGCTGGCTAAGAAGAGTCGTGAGACCCTAGGATGCTATAGAATTTGGTTGAAGACACCTGAGTCTCCAGCCACCCCATCTAAGATCACTTTGGGTGAGACTTCAGGCCGTTCTGCGGTCTGTCACTGAAAGGGACAACAAGCTAGGGGTATTGTTGGTACATTAAAGTAAACCCGGGTTTACCCAGTTTAGGTCAACATCGCCTGAGGTAGTCTGCAACATTATTGGTGCTTCCCTTCTTGTACTTGATGTTCAAATGAAACTATTGTAGATATGTTGACCACTTCTTATGGTTATCATTTTGTGACTTCCCTTGTGTCCTCATGAACTGTAGGGGTCAGTGGTCTGTGTGGATGATCCTTTCCTTCCCCAAAATGTAATGCATCCATTGTCAGCAAGCCTGTAGAATGGAATACATCTCTTTGTCATAAGTGGGATATTTGCGGACTGTGTCTGATAGTGTCTCACTGTGATATGCCACTAGATTCCCTTGCTGAGTAAGGACTGCCCCAATAGCATAGTTAGAGGCATCTGTCTCGATCTCAAATGGTTGTTGCAAGTTTGGTAATGTGAGAACTGGGCCACAGCAGAGATAATGTTTCAATTATGCAAATGCCTTTTGCTGAGTTTCTAACCAAAATAATTTTTCTTTCACTCCTCCCTTGGTGACTTGACTCAAGGGCCAAGTGATATGAGAGAATCCCAACATGAACCTAATGTAGAAATTAGCAAGGCCCAAAAAGCTGCGAAGCTCTGTTAGAGTAGTTGGGGCTGGCCAATACCGAATGACTTGGATCTTGGTTGGATCCACATGTACCCCACAGTCATCAATAATGTATCCCAGATACTAAAAATGGGTCATGCCAAAAGTGCACTTGTCCAAATTGGCACACAACTTGTGCTACCGCAATGTTTGGAGGGCCTATCAAATGTGGTGGAGGTGCTCTTCCCAAGTCTAGTTGAAGATCGAGATGTCATCAAAGTACACTACTACAAATGAGTGGGTGAATGGCTACAAGATGCCATCCATCAGTCTCATGAAGGTTGCAAGAGCATTTGTCAACCCGAAAGGCATGATCAACCATTCGAAAAGGCCCTCCTTGGCTTTGAAGGTAGTCTTCCACATATTGGTCGGCTCAATCGATACCTGGTGATCCCTAGACTTTAAGTCGATCTTGATAAAAAAAAATTCCCCTTAAGCTGGTCCAGGAGGTCATAAATCTGTGGGAT
Organism: Pseudotsuga menziesii; assembly: GCA_001517045.1. Classification (NCBI taxonomy): domain Eukaryota; kingdom Viridiplantae; phylum Streptophyta; class Pinopsida; order Pinales; family Pinaceae; genus Pseudotsuga; species Pseudotsuga menziesii. The sequence continues at coordinate 115,925 of LPNX011031751.1, read as the reverse complement.
CGGGTACCTATTTCGGACAGTGATCTTGTTTAGCGCCCGATAGTCAATACAGAGTCTCCAAGTCCCATCCTTTTTCTGTACCAACATGATCGGGATCCCACAGGGTGATGAACTTGGCCGAATGTGACCCTTCTGCAGCAACTCCTGAATTTGACTCTTGATTTCATCATTCTCTAGAAAAGAGAGATGATAGATCGTTCCATTGGGCAGCGGTGCACCTAGGGTCAGATCGATGGGTTGCTTGACCTAACAATGGAGAGGCACCCCGGTGGGTGAGGTGAATATGTCCCAGTACTCCTCCACGACCTTGTCCATTTGTTGTTGTCATGCGGAGGGACCCTGTCTGGAGGTTGTGGCCACAATCTTCTTCTTTCCCTAAGGGTGAATCATCAAGAAAACAAACTTCCCAATTTTGGAAATGAGCTGACTGCATTATTTTGTAGTAACCAAAGAGATAGAGCTAGGGGGTGGTACCTCTGGTATCTTGTACAAATTATTTTCAAAGGTAATAATAGCAGTGCGAGGCCAGGACTTATGCATAGCCTATCGCTTCCATAAGTATGGTTGACATAATAATACATCACAAACATCAAGAGGAGCAATATCACATAATACCTCATCGGTGAAGGGCTTGATGCTGTAGGGAAGGAAACACTGCTGGCTAACACAAAGATCTCATTCTTGGTGAAGCCACTCGATGATGTATGGCTGTGGGTGTGCTGTGGTCAGAAAACCCAACTGCTTCACGACCTCTGCTGAAATCAGGTTCTTTTGGCTCCCACTGTCGATGATGAATTGTAGTGGGGAACCCTTTACCCACATCCGGTAGTGGAAAAGATGCTTCTCCTCCTCTGAATCTTCTGGTTCTTCCTTTTTGATCTTCATGGTGGAAACAGTGGCGTTGGGTTCTGCATCGATAATCTTCTTCCCTCTATCATTCCCCTTCTTGGGTTTAGATTCAGTGTCGAAGTATACATCTGATTCATAATCCTTTATCTCAGCCACCAGTGACTGCTTATCCCGACACTCACTTGTGTTGTGGGTGGGGCTCTTATGGAAGTTACTCGCACCACTTTCTTGCTCCTTTCTTCGGCTTTGCTGTGTTTCTCTTTGCTTGCGGCTTTGGCAAGTTTTCTTGAGTCACCATGCCTTAGCTATGTCCTTAGTTCTGCTGTTTGGGGGCACCTTTCCCTTGCTTCTAACTCGTAGATCCAAAGTCTTGCTTTTTCTGTTTGAATTTTTTCTCAATTTTGGCAGCATACCGATATGCTGTACCAAGCGAGGAGATGTTGAGGAAATCCATTTCCTCCTAAATGTATCTGTGTATACAACTACGGTACTTCAGCACAAAATGTTTCTCTGAATCTTTGATACCCAACTTGGTGCACAGAGTATGGAACAAATTCGTCACCTCATGCACATCTTGATCTCTTTACTGCCGTAGTGTAGTCCATTGGATGTACTTGTCCTCATAGCTCCCCACCGGATAATATTGTCCCTTTATGGCATCTCAAAAATAATTCCAAGTGGGTAAGTTTGATAACAGAGAGGGGTCCTCCTCATCCTTTCTCTCACAGTAGGTTTCCCACCAGTCCTTGACATGGGGAGCGGCTTTGAGTAGAGAAAAAGTAATCTTTTCCTAGTCAAAAAATTCATGAATCGAGAAAAATCCTTCTAATAGATTCAATGATTTATCTATGGCATTTGCATCTATCTGACCATCAAATATGGGAATGTTGAATTTTACTTGTACCTTAAAATGGGTTGCACCTCCGGAGTGGTTGCTAGATGCAGATGCGCCGCTAGTGTGAAGTCGTTGAAGGATTTGGGCGAAGTTATCCATCATCGCGTTCCTTTGTTTTTTAAGGGCCTCCTCGAGCAACATTTTGATAGGATGTTTTATGCCCTCATATTTCTTTTTTTCCCCCATGGGTGACCATCGGGATTTGTGAGGTTGATCTTGCAAAGGTTCAACCAGATCGAGCCCTAACTCTTTATACCCCACCCTTGTTGGGGACATGCAAAGAAGGATTGAGAAAGAGTAGATTGCTCTGATACCACTGATCTAGATTTATGCATGAATGCAACAGAATACACAAATAACCATAGAAACAAATATGTAGCATAAATAATACTTCATTTCATTAATCAATAACTGAAACTTGTTTACATACAGAATGGAAATAAACTAGCTAGAGTGCTGGTAGCTTATCTCTGAGAAGAGATGTGGCAGGTACATGCCTCTAAACTCTGTGTTATAATGAGGCTCGAAGGCCTATATATTATTGAGAAACAATGGAAACCCTACACATCCAAAAACCTAACCCTAGGAGGTGAAATACCTTAATGTAGGCCCCGTTGGGTAACTTAGTACATCAATTTCTTGGGGTCGTAACTTTAGCATACTACCTCCGTTTGACACACATGATACATCATTAGAAATATCTATTTAAGGAATACATCCATGAACAACAAAATATGAAGTCCAAAATGGACTCACATCTACCTCACCATTCGATGCCAAAAAAACGTCATTTAGGGCCTCAAAACGGCTCCAGAAGTTTAGGACTCGAAAACTGCCAAAAATAGTAAATTGTACTACAATTAAGAAAACTGGAAAACTAAAAGAAACAGTGTTGGGGGTCCAAGAGGAATAGGTGGGTGGCCACCAATATCCTCCTAGATTAGCTGAAATGTGGCTCTGGTGTTCTTAAGACCGAAAGGCATCTTTCGATATGCAAACATACCCCAAGGACAAATAAATGCAGTTTTGTGTTGATCCTCAGGAATGATTTGAAACTAATTATATCTGAAAAATCCATCCATAAAGGAAAATAGCTCGCTTCATGCACACTCATCCAAAATTTGATCAATAAATGGTGTGGGAAAATTATGCTTAGGACAAGCACGATTTAAATTGCGGAAATCAGTGCATATACGGATCGCTCCCTGTTTCTTATCAACCAGAATGGGGTTTCAACCCACTCCATCAAGGGAATGGGATAGATAAAACCAACTTTTAACAACTTTTCTATCTTAGCCTTAATGGCGGGTTCTTTTCTAGGATTCACCGCACGCAAACGTTGTCAAACAGGATTCACATTCGGATAGGTATTAATTTCATGTTTGACAATATGAGGGTCGATACCTAGAATTTCCTCGTATGACCAAGCAAAGATATCATGAAATTCTTTGAACATCTCGATATACTCCTGAATCTCAGCATGGGAACATTCTGCCCCAATATAGACATTCTCAATCTTGCCAGGATCGCGAGAGATATTGATAGGGATCATAGGTGATATATTTTCCATGTTCCCATTAGCCATCTGACCAGGAGAGCTTAATGGAACCACGGGGCTACCGATATTCTCACTAAGAATATCCCTAAATTCCTCATGATCCAAATGGTCAAGCTTGGAAAGAAAATAAGATCTATGATGTAACTCTTCCCAAGGTGGCTCAACCCCAGACATGGCCTTAATAATAGGTTCATCTAACGAAAAACACTACCAAGGAAGTCATCTACATGAGAGGACTCAATTACCCATGCAGGAAGCACATATGGGTCCTCCTCCTCCGTCCGTGAAGAGGAAGGACTAGGCTCTGCAACACAATCAAGATTCACTTGATATGCTATCATTGCTGTAGGCAACGGCACATCCGTTTCAATAGGTCCATTCGAAGGACTCGATGTAGGAAGAATCCAAGGATCTTCCATATGGGCAGTGCGAAAGACACCGAATTCAATGAATATGAAGCCCCATCAAAATTAGATCCAATCATAAGGATGGGTGTAGGACAACTAAATGTCCCCACAAGGGATGGATACATACCTACACCCACACTCCTAGTTGTCGACTGAGAATGGTCGATAATCGGGATAGATGCTCTCGACAATGCATTAACACTCAGATTTTTGAATGATGTCTGATCAATCATAATAATATTCCCATTAAATGGAAAGCATACAACTCGAAATAGAGAAGAGGCTATGTCTTGCATACTATACATCCAATTCCGACCCAGTAAAATATTGTAATCAAGGGGCGCATCAACCACCTCGACCTCAATCGCGACGGTCTTCTCTCCCAAATGGAACTTAAGAGAAGGAATAATTACATGCAGCCAAAATGATATACCATCAAAGGCAGTCAACATGGTAGTGGATTTAAACAACTCGAGAGAACGCAAACCCTTCCAACACGACAAAGACATCACAGAAGTAGCAACACCTTCGTCAATCACAGTGCGTTTGACGGTCATGTTAATACATTCTACATGAATCAAGAGAGACACGTAGTAAGGCAAGCGAGGCTGAAGTCCCATGGTTTCAAATTTGATAACGGAAGAAGAGTTATAATCATTCACCCCAAGAGTAGAAAGCGAAGCTTTCCTTTGCGATAGACAACTCTGAATTACTTCAAGTGTAGACATCGCACAAGGAGTTTGGCCCAAATCCTTGACAACAGAATAGTTCTAAGTGGCTCAGGCATTAGGATTGTGCCTCGAATTCTTTAGGACTCCCTTAGGAATGTGAGGTACAATCTTAGGTTTATCCATAGGATTTTCAATATGCAAAGGACTCTCAGTAGGAGGAGGTTCCTTCCCAAGGTCTGGTTGTGACGAACCACAGTCTTTCACATGAGTCACAACCTTAGTAGCATGCACCATGTTGATGCACCCATGACCAGTACTATTTTTCGATGGATTATGATCTCCACCTGACTCAGAATGAGGATCATGGGTCCTTGAGTTCATATTTTGATTATGGGGTAAAGGATTGGTCAGCACAGCTGGGCCCTGTGCTATGAACCTTGAGGCATCTTCCATACAAGGGCACAAGTGAGTGAGGTGGTCATCCTTACACAATTTGCAAGAAAACTTAACCTTATGTTTAGACTGCTTGTCCCCCCAAGAATTACTGTCGTTCTTGTCATTAAAATTGGCATTTTTTCGTTCTTGTTCCCACCCTTACAATTGTTTTTACCCTTTTTTTTATTCCTTTCGGGCTGCTGGTTGCCCTTCTGGTTTGACGATTGCATGAAAAGTACACTCACCATTTAGGTGGGTTGAGAGGAAGTTTTATCTTGTCCCATTGTGGATTGATTAATAGACAATTGACTCACTTGTTTCATAATTGAATCCATAGGTTTGGCACTTGTACAACCCACAATGCCATCGACATGTGGTCTAGGTTTGATCTTGGGATCAAAACTAGAAAACAAAGCATTACGTATGACCTCATATAATAGTTCGGATTGAGCATAAATCAAATCCAATTCCTATGCCCTAAAAATTGCTTGTTCCTCGTTCTGAACTCCAGATGTAGAAACATCCTTTGCGATGTAAGGTAGAAATGATTTAAGGAACCACTTAAGGAGAAACTCCGGTGGTATGAAAGATTTAATCAACCTCTTACATCTACGCCACTCTTGGATATGATCCAAGATATGTGTGGCTTTGTCCTGTCAAAATGTCGACAAGATTTTTGTACCAATGTCATAATGCACTGGTAGTTGGAAGTGATTGAGGAAATTCATAGCAAGGTCATCAAACAAAATGAATGCCCCCCTTGGTAACTCTATGTACCATTTCACTGCAAGCTCAGCGAGGGTGCGTTGAAATAGCCTCAAACGGATTGAGTCAGTGTGTAAGGAGTTGGAAGAGCACCAAAGGTGAAAGGTAGTGACATGTTCACTAGGATATTCTCTTGGTTTTCCCTCAAATTTGGGAATGTCTGAGGGAATCTTGGTAGGGACAGCCGGCCAAGCTGGGTCAGGAGATATCGGATCGTTCATTAGTCTCGATAAGTTAGGTAAATTTAACATTGCGAGGAAAGGGAGCCTAGGTTGAGCCGGTCTATGCCACAATTCCTGATAGTTTTGGTTCATATAATGCTGACTACTGTAAATACCATGGCCTTGGCCATAATATCCTCCTCTCATTTGACCCATGTAGGGATGCATGGAAGCATTATGATGTGGTGTACCTTGACTATGCAGTGCTACAAATCCATAATTAGAGGAGTAAGTGGGTTGTTGATACCCATACCTATAAGGTTGATAGCTCTGTCCATACTACGGTCCATAAGATTTTCCATGAGAAGCTCCATAAGATGTCCCATGGGATATCCCATGAGAATATCCATAAGTAGGAATATGGGGAACTCCATGTGATGGACCGTAAGACAATACAGAAATAGGAATATGACCTCTTGAGACAAAAAGAGATGCTTGAATCTAAGAAACTATTGTACGAGTAGTCATAGTATGAACATGACTAGTAGCAACATTCTTACCCGAAGGACTGTGTGAATGAGGGGGAGGAAGTGTTGTCAAAAATGCATTCAAAGGAGTAAAAATAGAGGATGAAGAGACATGTGAAGGGATGTAAGTGGTATTCCTTATGGTCACTCATCTCGGTTCTGGTATCCGCATATGGCTACTAACACTAGGTCTAGTACGAACATGTGAGGCAGCTTCCACCATCGGGATGGAAGGTGCAATGTGACTAGTGCTCCCAAATCTCTCTGCACAGAAAGGAATAGGAGTGCCCCGAGGCGTAGTGATAGGTTAAAATTTTAACTTGTCATGATGTGTTATATATCATGCAGGGATATCAGGCATGCCATAACTGAACTGACTAGTGCTTGTGGGTTCATGGTGAGTCTCGTTGCCTGAAAACCAATACTAGTGACCTGTGAATGAGGGATCATAACCAGAATGTTAAGGTATATCAGATAAAGGATCATATACAGGAGTAGGATATTCCTCCCCAACTTCTTGAGGTGGAGAAGACATCTCAGGAATATCATCCTCGTGATCTCCTATCATGTGTGAATCAATGTGAGAAGTAGTCCACCTAGACAGTCTATTTCTCTCTCCCAAAGGAAGAGGAGATCTGGAAGGAGGAAGTCCTACTAAACGATGAGAATAGCAAAGTGCCACACCCAAATCGAAAATGACTCAAAAAATGAAAAAGAATCTATCTAATTACGCAAACCCTAGGCAAACTAGCGTGCACATAGCATGCACCTATATAATGTAAAGCCAAATCACAAGAAAGCAAGGGTAGGATATGTGAGATACTGAATGAAGCAGGTATGTCTCACCTTGGAGAGGCTTGAGAATCCCATACACAACAAGTGGAGGTTCGTAACCAATTATTATGGCCCTTAGCTTCAACGCATATAGCGACTATGTTTTCCGACCCCAACCTGGCTGGGACACCTGCAGAATAACCTTTGTGAAGTATCCCCTTGGTAACCTAGGTAAGGAAACTAAGGTCACCTCAATATAATCAATGCTGAAGAAGACAGTCGTAGGTGGGATTGACTGTATGGGTAGGGTAGCAAATCCAAAAACTCTTGAAAGAGCCCCCAGATATGAATACAATCCTGGAAATATCTCTGGTGCTACTCAGCTATGACTAGGGGTCATCCCAATCAATAACCACTCACACTGCCTCATGCTTAAGTCCCCTGTAAGAAGAGGATCCTGAGAAACACTAATTATACCAAGGAATTTCACACTCTCACTTGGACAGACACATACATGTTTTTGTTTAGTGGTCTTGGAGAATTTACTCACAATGAACTATTCCAAGACCCTAAAACCTAATCTTGTTGGTGCACCCTATAAAATAAAAGAGTGTAATTCATTTTATTATGCATTGATTTTAATTGGCTTATTACTCAAAAGAGTAAATGATCATGCAACTAATGGTGTTATGACACAACAAGAAGTAAAATGCACACCTAACAATCAATGCAAATGCACTATGTCAAATGAAAAACATGGTATCTACTATGTGAAGTGCACAAGTCTCCTTCAAATGAAAAATGCAATCATTCCTATATGAAAATCTGACTAATACTTCTCTAAGCAAACCTAGTGCAAGTACCATGCAAACTGCAAAATGCAATGATGCATAATGATGCAAAGAAGCAAATATTTTTGTAATTTTTTGAATTAAAATGAGATAATAAAGAAAAATAATGACTCTACCACCCCCAGACTCTACAAGCACTATCAGACAGCACCCAAGCAAAGCACCAAGGTAAAAGAGACCTAATGCACTAATCCCAAAACAAAAAATGGAAAATGGAATGACAAGAACATTTAAAAAAATTCTAACTAAAAGACGTCTTTGGTCAGAAACAGAGATGTATACAGACTCTAGAAGCATCCAAGGAGACTCAACAATCATCAAAACTCACCTAGCAACACTTAATCTTCCCCTAAAAGGAAAAACTTAGGGCATATGCGACTGTGTGTAGAAAACCCACATATATATGCGGATATCCCAGTAAAAACCACGTGTACACGCGATTGTGAAGCAAAAACTCGCGTACAGGAAGAAAAAGATATAAAAAGAAGGTAAAATAGACAAGCTGAGACAAAATTTACTCCTATTAGACACTACCAAGAAAACATGCCCCCAAACTTGACTCAGAAACAAAGAAATCAGAGCAAGTCAAGAACATTGAATGACGATAAAACCCCCAAAGGAAATGACTAGGAACTCCTCGGTATGGTCGCCAATTCTGTTACAGAGAAAAATTCCTGTTGCTTGGGGTACCACAATAGATAGAGTAACCGTAGAAATCAATCCTTTCCTATATGCAAGAGAAACCAAACAACTAAGACTAAAGGATCTCGAAACATACCTTATTCCAGACGTTTGATGTAGATCCCCGTTGAGCTTTTCCACTCTCGCTTGTATAAGTAATTTGCTCTCTCAACATTCAACAGACAAGATAAGCATGCTATATATAATTGTGTTAGACATACTCTAGCACATGTAATCAATAACATATAAGCATTTAAAAGCATCCATGGATTCAATACTCATTTAAATACACATTATTGGATAGAAAAAGATATTTCTATTAATATAAATAAGATATTACAATAGTGACAACCTCTATCGGTACGTCTGCGAATCGGAGAAACTAAGTCCTCCACCTGGGCCTCCACCACTTCAATCCTCCATCTCTCAATAGCAAGCTCTAGCATATGTAATCAATAACATATAAGCATTTAAAAGCATCCATGGATTCAATACTCATTCAAATACACATTATTGGACAGAAAAAGATATTTCTATTAATATAAATTAGATATTACAATAGTGACAACCTCTGTCAGTACGTCTGTGAATCGGAGAAACTGAGTCCTCCACTTGGGCCTCCACCACTTCAAACCTCGATCTCTCGATAGCAAGCTCACAAGCAAAGGCAATCTTGGGAAGAACAAAAAGTGCTCCAAGGGACAAATGGATGCAGACTCAAGTATAAGCTCCAGCAACAATGGACTATAGTTTTCTTGATCTTCAATTCCTCTTCCTTCAATGTACAAAGGGTTCCTTATATAGTGCTTCAATGGGATAATGGAAGGTCAAATCTAAGCGATCTCAAGGCATATGGAAGGCCAAGAGACAAGTGACTCAGATCCACATCAAGGAAAACTCCAAAACTATTTGGCATTTTGCACACATCCTGATGTACGTGGGTTTGAGGGTCAAATCCATGTATATACACGAGAATAGGTTTAAAAGTCACGTATAGAAAATAATACATGTTTTTAGCGATGATCTTGGAAATATCAAGGTACAAAAATGGTCCATTGGGTCCAAAGAGTCTACAGTGGGACAGGGAAGGCCATAGAGGTGTGATCCACCATGTGTGGTAAAATCAGTTCTAACAACGAAGGTCACAGATATGTAGATTGTCTGTACAAAGACCAGAATGACCTAAAATTTTGTACTAGTTGTGGTGTGGGAAATCACTCTTTAGAGGATTGTCCCATCATGCTTGACAAAATAAATAAAAATAAAAATGTTAATGTCTTGTCATGTGTTCAAAAGTTCGATGTAATTTGTACAAAGAATTTACAAATAGTCACTAGACAAGGAACAAAAACTGTCAATGATAATCCCAGAATAAGTAAATTCAAAACCAAAGATGATTGCTCTAATCCCTTAAAGAAAAAACTATTATATAATGATGCATTAAATATGTTTCAAGAATTATCTAGACAAGAAGTAATCAAGAATAGTTGACAAAATATATCACAACAACTACTTAACTTAATATATAATGGAAAATTAGTAGCACAATTTATTGGTCTGTTATACAATATTAAGAACAAAACAGGTATGGATAAAAAAACTAATAATATATGCAGCATAAATAAAAAATATAAGAGTGATGCTAACCCACTTGTTGACCTATAAATAGAAGGATATCACGTTCGACAAGTTGTTCTTGATTTTGGATCCCAAGTAAATATTATGACATGAGGTAAATGGGAACAACTAGGAAGACCTCAACTTAACGAATCAGGATATATCTAAATTTAGCAGACCAAGGACTTATCGAACCTATTGGGGCATGGAGAAATTTTGACATGACCATAAAAGGAATTACTATAAAATTTGACTTTGAAATCATAGACCCTAAGGAAGGATCCAACTCCTTCCCAGCTCTGGTGGTCGTCCATGGCGTCGGAAGATGAAAGCCTCAATTTCATTGAATAAATAATAGATAAAGCTTAAAGAAAATGGGAAGAAAGTAATCGTCCCTATTCATATTTCACAAGGTGAACCATGGACCGAAACCATTGAAGAAGAGGTTGATGTCTGAAAACTTTATCAAACCCAGAATGATGAAGATTATACCGAGCCAACTATTTATGGAGAACTTCATTTGGGGAATCAAGACTCAGTCGGATATAACTCAGATGTGGAATTATATGTTTGGGAGATGGAAAACTATGAAACTAAAGCAAGAGGATGTTGGACCATCCAAGCTATCTCGAAAAAACCAACACATGAATTTTTCTTTGTGTCCATCATACCAAATATATTCGAAAGAAAAATTAGGGAATACCTTTCTTTAGTGCCAATCCAAAAAGAAAATAAATAGTCTCTTCGGTATAAAGAGAGAGAGTCATCAGTCCTCCATATAGAACAAGTTTCCAAAAAATTAGGTGAGCATGTCCCACAATAGAATTTGAGCCCAAAATCCGAAGGCTACCATGTCTGAAATTCGACAATAACCTGTCAGGTATTCGACAACCTCAATTTTTTTGCCGTCGAATTTTTACTCCACGGCTGTCAAATTTCCTATGCCAAGGCCGTTGAATTTCCTACAACAAAATCGTCGAATTTCCTATGGAAAGACTTTCAGATTTCCTACAGCAAGAGCGTCGGATTTCCTACGGCAAGGTCGTCAGATTTCCTACGGAAAAGATGTCAAATTTCCTATGACAATGTTGTCGGACGAGGGCCCCAGGATGTCAAAAATGCGACGACAATCTACCGTCAAAGGAACAACAAATTTGTCAGATTGACATGAAATCCGACAATAGCTGTTAGGCATTGAATGTCGGATAACTGACGGGGTACTGTATATTAATAATAATAATAAAATGTATTCATGGTTAAAAATTGTTCACCTATTCTTTCAATGACTATCATAATGATATAGTGTGTGTTCCTAATTCAAATTAAGGTTTTAACACGGCCTTACTAGGATTGGGTCAGGGTTTTTTATCAAATACTTAAACATATTGTTGTAGAATGCTGCTAAAATAAGTATGAATGTAAAAGTCCATTGTTTGTAATAGTGTGAGTGTATATTTTATGCTCCACTTGATAACATCAATTATTACTACTGATTATTTCATATTACATTGGTTCTCAACTTGTAACTATCATGTTTCAATGTGGTGACATTTAATAGTAATTTTGTCATAAACATTACAAAATTGCATAACCCTAAATGAAGAGAAAATACATATGAGATACTATATTATCTAACCTATAGTCATGAAGAGGAAACATTGGTCGATGTTTTTATGTCATTTTTGGAATTTCAATCCTACCTTTTGACATCATTTGAGAATAACTTATAGTTATGAAGATGTAGACTAGAAATGCATTTGCCATAAGTC
>LPNX011031751.1:0-103596 GCA_001517045.1 Pseudotsuga menziesii | reverse complement strand
CCCTTGTGAAGCTATATAAGGAACCCCTTGGTACATTGAAGGCATATAGAGAGATTGAAAGCAACGAAACTATAGTCCATTGTTGCCGGAATTTATGCTTCAGTTTGCATCCCTTTGTCCCTTTGGAGCACTGTTGTGTTCTTCCCAAGCTTGCCTTTTGCTAGTGAGCTTGCTATCATGAGATGGAGGATTGAGGTGGTGGAGGCCCAAGTGGGGGATTCAGTTTCTCCCGTTCGTAGACGTGTCATCAAAGGTTGTATCTATCTTGTAATCTCTGATATATATTAATAAGAACTATCTTTTCTTGTCCAATGATGTGTATTTGATTAAATATTGTATCCATTGGAATATGTCAAATGCTTTTACATTATTGATTATATATGCTAGAATAGATCTAACACCATGATATATAGTATGCTTGTATTGTTTACTTGTTGTTGAGGAAGTATTATATCAATTCAAGCTGAAGATTGGAAAGCTCAACGGGGATCTACGTCAACCATTCGGAATAAGGTGCGAGGTCTGATCCTTTAGTGTTAGACATTTTATTTCTATTGCATATTGGGAAAGATTGATTTCTGGAGTCAAAGCCGTCTATTGTGGTACCCCAAGCCATAGGAATTTCTCTTTGTAACAGAATTGGTGACTCCACTGGGGATCGAACCCAGAATCTCTAGTTTCACAGACCAAAGATTATGCGCCGTGAATCCTCTGGTTTCATTAAGCCTGTTCGACAACGTTTACGCACCATGAATCCTAGGAAAGCACCCGCCATTAAGGCAGAGATAGAGAAGCTGTTGAAAGCCGGTTTCATCTATCCCGTTCCCTTGACGGAGTGGGTTTCAAACCCCATTCCAGTGGATAAGAAGTAGGGAGCGATCTGAATATGGACTGATTTCTGCGATTTAAATCGTGCCTCTCCTAAGGATAACTTCCCCACACCATTTATAGATCAGATTTTGGATGAGTGTGCGGGTAGCGAGGTGTTCTCCTTTATGAATGGCTTTTACAGGTATAATAAGATCCAGATTAAACATGAGGACCAACACAAGACTGCATTTATTTGTCCTTGGGAAACGTTTGCATATCGGAAGATGCCTTTTGGCCTTAAAAATACCAGAGCTACATTTCAGCGGGCAATGATCTTGATTTTCCACGATCTGAAGTCTATTATTGAAGTATTTTTGGATGACCTTGCTGCTCATTCTCGCATGAGAATGCGTCATTCCTATCGCTTGAGATTGGTCTTCGAAATATGCCGGCACTATTCGGTTCGATTAAATCCTCATAAGTGCTTCTTTTACGTAAAGTCAGGTCGTTTATTAGGATTCATCGTTTCAAAGGAGGGCATAAGAGTCGATCCCTTGAAGGTTGAGGCAATACTTCAATTGTCTCCCCTAAAGAATATTCGTCATCTTTAGTGTTTGCAAGGTATGGCAAACTTCTTACGAATATTTGTGGTCAAATTCGCCAATTTGACTAGAGGCTTCATGCGTCTCTTGAAGAAGGATACTCCCTTTGAATGGGATGAGCGAGCCCAGGAGTCCTTCGATGCACTTAAGCGAGCCCTAGCATCGGCCCCGGTGATTAGTCCTCCAGATTATAGCCGTGATTTCCTATTATATGTGGCCGCGTCTTTAGAGACAATTGGTATGGTATTGGTTCAGGAGGATGAGGAGCTCCAAGAGCATGTCATATATTATCTGAGCTGAAACCTTATTGACGCAGAGATTCAGTATTCTCATGTCGAGAAGCTTGCCTTAGCGACCGTACATGCGGTTCAGCATTTGAGACATTATATTCTCCTTCACCAGACCTCAGTTGTGGACGATGTCAATCTGTTTCAGTTCGTCCTCACATGAAGGATGATTGGGGGAAAGTATAATAAATGGATTGTGATCCTGCAAGAGTTCGATCTCGAATTTGTTTCGGCAAAGTCGAAGAAGTCATTAATTTTTGCAGAGCTTATATCGGATTTCTCGAGCGAGGCCGAGGAGTCAGTTTGTGAAGATACGTTTGTTGATGAGCACATCTTCTTAATCTCAACGTCTGACCCATGGTATGGAGATATCATAGTATACCTACAAACACAGAGGACCCCTACTCACCTCTTGCAAGATGAATGATGACGATTACGTCACGTCTCTAAGAATTACCTTATAGTGGACAATACTTTGTACTGCCGTGGGGTAGATTCCATTTTACGACGTTGTTTAACTCATGAGGAGGTTGAGGTTGTGCTGAATGATTGCCACGGAGGGGTGTGTGGTGGTCATTTATCTGGGCTTTCTACAGCTCAAAATATTTTGAGAGCAAGTTATTTCTCGCCGTCGATCTTTAAAGATTGTGTTGATGCAGTCAAGAGGTGCCACCCTTGCCAGGTGTTCACACGGAATATGCACTCGAAGCCTGCCCCATTACATCCCATTATCACCGCCGGTCCCTTCACCAAGTGGGGGCTCGATTTTATGGATTGCAGCCCAGCTTCGGCTGGGGGGCACCATCATATTATAGTGGCTGTGGATTATTTCACTAAATGGGCTGAGGCAATGCCTACAGTAAAATTTGACGGTGAGACAGCCGCTCACTTCATATTCAACCAAATCATTACTCGGTTCGGGAATCCGAAAGAGCTTGTCACTAACCATGGCTCGCACTTTCAGAACCATATGATGGAAGAATTGGCATCCAAGTTAGGGTATAAGCAAGAGCACTCCTCTTCTTACTACCCCCAAGTGAATGGATAGGTTGAAGCAGTGAATAAATCACTTAAGTCCATTCTCCAACGAACCATTATACAGAGCAAGACGAATTGGCATATTATGTTATACCCTGCTTTGTGGACATATCGAACCACAGTTAAGACTGCCAATGATTTTTCTCCATATCAGCTTGTGCATGGAGTGGAGTCGATATTGCCGGTTGAATGCGAGATTCCTTTGTTGAAGCTAGCTGTGGAACTCTTACCAGACACTTCACCTTTGGAGGAGCGTTTGGTCCACCTCGAGCAACTTGATGAGCAACGTCGAGATGCCTTGGTGGCTCTAGAGGTTAATAAGCATCGTGTTAAGGTCCAATATGACAAGTCTGTCCGTCCAAGAGTGTTTAGTGAAGGAGACTTGGTCCTTTTTTGGGATCAATCGAAACAACCCTTGGTGGCAGGGAAATTTAATCCTATGTGGCGTGGTCCTTATGTGGTCAAGTGTGTCTTAGAGAAGGGTGCCTATGAGTTAGTCGATTACGAAGGCATAGCTTTGGCGGAGCCTAGAAATGGGCTCTATCTCAAAAAATACTATGCATGATCTTTAGCCAAGGCTGCTTGTTGTATATTATTGTACAGCTTTGCATAGTTAGGTCTTTTTCTTATCGTGATCGGGTTTGTGATTAGTTTCCATTTCTTTTGGCAGATGTCAATGGAATCTTCCACCTACATAGGATTCGCGGATGGTGCAAGCCATCACACTCAGCACTCAGCCTCTACTACTTGGGTGATTTATACTCCTATCGGTCAGGTACTATCTTTAGGAGGTGTATGTCTACAGCCATCTTCCAACAATGTTGCTGAATATAGTTCTGTTATCAAGCTTCTATGGGATGCCATTTCACATGGCGTTCTCTCTCTTGAGGTACATCTTGATTTGGAGTTAGTAGTGTCATAGCTCAATGGTTTGGACCATGTTAGAGATCCGACATTATTGAGAAGATTCTTACGTGTGAGATTGTTAGAACGGCAATTTGACAGTATTACATATATACACATTCCAATAAATGATAATCAAGTTGCTGACTCATATGCTAACTACGTGTTAGATTGGCATTTGTTTCATTCATAATAAATTAATCATAAACATTTTTACACATGTAAATAAATAAACCGATCACCATAAAACCTTTTATATATCAAAAATGTGGTAATACATAGTGTCATATACAAAAGTGGAGCTTTCAAAGCTTCCATCATATAATACACGGTTGTACAAAACATATCCACTCCCAGGTGTCTAATCCTGTGGGGGGGGAGGGTTGTGATCATGATACGTCACTATGGCTCTAGCTAGCCGCCAGAATAAATGCACCCATGTGCGTGGCATGCCACCACCTATCGCTGCATGGCCTCAGGAAAGTCCTCGACTTGTGCCATGGGAACTCTATGAGTTAGTCGTACGAAGTTGGTATGAATTCCCTAGAGCGTTCGCTCCACATCCGCATTTGTGATGTCATCCCCTCTTCCCCTCCGTCTATGATGTGGGAATCCCTCTGGTCACCGTGGTCCCACATTTGCACATGAATGGTAGATGTCACTATATATTGTCACGCAAAAACATGTCTTTTTGATTCCACATAATCAAGAAAATACAAAAAAATTAAATAACTCAAAAAACTTTAAAAAGAGTGAGAGTCGAGATTCGGTACCTATCTCTCCGTATGCCGATCTTGGTGGCAATGGCATGTCCAGATCCCCCTGGAAATCTATCCCTCCATAGGGGTAGTCATCTATGGCAACAATCTGTCGTCGCCACCATGGAAAGAAGTCAGTTGGATATGGGTTGGCCACCCTACCACTTGTTATAGCGGATTTCACCACACTAGGTGAATCATACATTGTATAGCCTTCCCCTGTCCCGCTGCAGACTCATTAGCCCCTATGGACTAATTTTTGTCTTTTTATGTGTCCTTGATCATCCTTAAAAACATAAGAAAAGTGATATACGCTTCTTTTATCCCGTTAACCGTGTACATGCACTGATATTCCCCCTATAGTTACGTACATCGGGATGTGTTCATAATCCAAATCCTTTTGGAGCGTTCCTTGACTTGGATCTGACTCATATGACTCTTGGCCTTGCATATGCCTTGAGATCGCATGGATTTTACCTTTCAGTATCCCTTTGAAAAGCTATATAAGGAACCCCTTGAGACATTGAAAGCATAAGAGAGAATTGAGAGTAACAGAACTATAGTCCATTGTTGCCAGAACTTATGCTTGAGTCTGCATCCCTTTGTCCCTTGGAGCACTGTTGTGTTCTTCCCAAACTTGCCTTTTGCTAGTGAGCTTGCTATCTGAG
Organism: Pseudotsuga menziesii; assembly: GCA_001517045.1. Taxonomy (NCBI): domain Eukaryota; kingdom Viridiplantae; phylum Streptophyta; class Pinopsida; order Pinales; family Pinaceae; genus Pseudotsuga; species Pseudotsuga menziesii. The sequence goes on along the minus strand of LPNX011031751.1, from coordinate 98,530 downwards.
TGATGGAGGATTGAGGTGGTGGAGGCCCAAGTGGGGGATTCAGTTTCTCCGGTTCGCAGATGTGCCGTCAAAGGTTGTCACTTGTAATCTCTGATTTATATTAATAGAAATATCTTTTCCTGTTCAGTGATGTGTATTTGAATGAATATTGTATCCATTGGAATATGTCAAATGCTTTTATATTATTGATTATATATGCTAGAATAGATCTAACAGCATGATATATAGTATGCTTGTATTGTTTACTTGTTGTTGAGGAAGTATTCTATCAATTCAAGTTGAAGATTGGAAAGCTCAACGGGGATCTACTTCAACCGTCCAGAATAAGGTACGAGGTTCGATCCTTTAGTGTTAGACATTTTATTTCTATTGCATATTGGGAAAGATTGATTTTTGGAGTCTAGCTGTCTGTTGTGGTACCCCAAGCCATAGGAATTTATCTCTGTAACAGAATTGGCAACTCCACTGGGGAGTTCCTAGTAATTGTCCTTTGGGGGTTGATTTCTTGGCATTCAATGTATTTGAATTTCTCTCTCTCTCTTGTTTCTGTGTCGGGTATGGGGGCATGCATGCTTGGTAGAGCCTGATTGGTGTGAATTTAGTCTCAACCTGTCTATTTGCCTTGGATTTGTGCATATTTTTCTTCCTGTACATAGGTTTGTCACTTACAGTCATGTATACACGTGGTTTCCCCTGGGATTTCCGCGTATACACGCGGTTTTACTGCACACAGTCGCGTATACCCTAGTTTTTACCTTTTTGTGGAAGATAGTGGATTGTTGGGTGAACTATGTTAGTTGCTAAGTCTCCTTTGGCACTACCTGAGTCTGTTTATACCTCTGCTTCTGACCAGAAATGTTTTTTTAGCCTAAATTTTTTCTTTTAGGAAAGTTCTTGTCATGGAATCTTTGATTTTTTGTTTGAGATTAGTGCATTAGAGTCCTTTTACCTTAGTACTTTGCTGGAATGCTGTTTATGTGTGCTTGCAGAGTCTAGGGTGGATAGAATCATTCTTTTTCTTTATGTATCTCTTTATTTTCAAAAAATCCAAAAACATTTGCTTATCATCATGCATTGCATTTTGCACTTTGCATTGTACTTGCACTAGATCTAGATTTGCTTTGGAGTAATAGTTAGGACTTCATATAGGGAAATTTGCATTCAGCATTTGAAGAAGAAATTGTGCATTACACGTAGTACGCATACCCTATTTTCATGGACATAATGCATTTGCATTGATTGTTAGGTGTGCATTTTGCTTCTTGTTGCGTCATAACACCATTAGTTGCATGACCATATCCTATTTTTGAGTAATAAAGCAAACTAAAATCAACACTAATTAAAATGAATTACACTCTTTTTTTTCTAGGGTGCACCAACAAGCTTAGGTTTTAGGATCTTGGAATAGTTCATTGTAAGTTAATTCTCCAAGATCACTAAACGACAACAACTAGGTGTCTATCCAGGAAGTGTGTGAAATCCTTGATATAACCAGCATTCTCAAGATCCTCCTCTCAAAAGGGAGTTAAGCACGAGGCAGTGTGAGCGGTTGTTGATTGGGATAACCCCTGGTCGATAACTGTGTAGCACTGGCGATATAGCCAGGATTGTATTTGTATCTGGGGGCTCTTTCAAGAGTTTCGGGCTTTGCTACCCTGCCCATATGTTCAATCCTTCCTGCGACTATCCGCTTGAGCTTTGATTATATTGAGGTGACCTTAGTGACCTTACCTAGGATATCGAGGGGTACTTGTAGAGGTTATTTTGCATGTGTCCCGACCAGGTTGGGGTCGGACAGCATAGTCGCTTTACGCGTTGAAGATGAGGGCCACAATAATTGGTTACACACCTCTGCTTGTGGTGAAAAGGGCCTCTCAAGCCTCTCCTAGGTGAGACATACCGGCCACATTCAGGAGCTCATTTATCCAGCCCTTGTTTGCTTGCATTTGGCTTTAGATTTTATTAGTGATTGCTCTGTGCATGCTAGTTGGCCTAGGGTTTATGTAAATAGAGAGTCTTTGCTATTTGTTGAGTCATTATGGAGTCGTGTGCGGTTCCGCGTCATTCTCATCGTTTAGCAGGAATTCCACCTTCTACTTATCCTCCTCCTTTGGAAGAGGGACCTAGATAGTCCAGGCGGACTATGTCACACACTGATTCACACACCATGGAGGATCATTCATAGACTATTCCTGAGCCACCTCCTCCCATTCATATTGATGATGGGGAACTTACTCCTACATATGATCCTTCACTTGACCTAGCTGAGTTCGGTCCTGTGATCTCCCAGATAGGATCTTTGCATGATAGACCTACTCACCCTAGGGCTGATTCCCCATTGACACGTTACCGGTATGGAATGTCGGATGATGCTGAGACTCACTTTGACCCTCCTAGCACTAGCTACGGTAGTTATGTTACGATTGGTTTTCCTATGCACAATTTGACATTTCATGTTGAATCCGACTTTGAGCCTAGCATTATGCCTGGGGGCAATCACATGCCTTACCTTATGGAGAGGTTTGGGAGTACTAATCACATTGCACCTTCCATCCCAGTGGTGGAAGCTCCATCTTATATACCTCCTAGTTCTAGAGTTAGTGTCCAATAGGGATACTAGGTTCCAGACGAGTGACGATAGGCACTAGTACATATCTTCTTATAGAGATTCCTTCATCCTCGCTTCTGATTTCTTCAAATGTAAACCCTCCACCTTACTCACGTGGTCCTTCGAGTTGGCACGTAGCTACAAGTCAGATCCGTACTGCGATTACTAGACCAATTGTGTCTCAAGCCTACATACCACCCGTGGTTTCGGGAGGTTATGTTCATGTTTCTAGGGGTCAGATTGCTACTTCCATGACATATATCCCTACTTCTGGTATGTATATTCCTACTTTTAGAATGTATATCCCTACCTATGGAGTGTCTCATGGGGCATTGCAAGCGATGACCTATGGAACCTATTATGGGACGCAATATGGATAGGTTTCTCCACCTTATGGAGGCGGGTATTCACAACCTGCTTACTCTCCTAATTACAGCTTTGTAGCTCCTACTAGTCAAGGTCCACCTCATTATGGTACTTCCATGCCACCCTATACCGGTCATACAGGAGGAGGTCACTATGGCCAAGGTCATGGTGGTAATCAATCCTATATGAACCAGGGAGCAGTCCATAGGCCTCATCATCCTAGGCTCCCTTTCCTCGCGACACTCAATCTACCTGACTTATCGAGACTTACGAATGATCCTGTGGCTCATGACACAGCTTGGCTGGCTGTCCCTACCAAGCTTCCTTCGGACATACCTAAGTTTGAAGGAAAACTAGGAGAGGATCTGAGCGAACACGTTACGACATTCCACCTATGGTGCTCTTCCAATTCATTACATCAGGACTCAGTCCGTTTGAGACTATTTCAATGCACCCTTATAGGGCCTATGGCAAAATGGTATATAGAGTTACCTAGGGGTGCCTTTACTTTGTTCGACGACCTTGCGATGACTTTCCTTAATCACTTCCAGCTACCAGTGCGCTATGATGTTGGTACTGAAATCTTGTTGACATTTTAGCAAGATTAAGCCACCCATATTTCTGATCATATTCAGGAGTGGCATAGACGGAAGAGATTAATTAAAGCCTTTATATCGCCGAAGTTCCTCCTTGAGTGGTTCCTCAAATATTTATTGCCATATATAGTGAAGGATGTTTCCACATCCGGAGTGCAAAATGAGGAACAAGCAATCTTTAGGGCACAGGAACTAGACTTGATCTATGCTCAGTCTGGTTTGTTATATGAGATTATACCTAACACTCCTCATTCTAGTTTCAATCCTAAGGTCAAACCTGGACCACATGCCGACGACATTGTGGGTTGTGCAAGTAAGAAACCTGCAGGTTCGGTTGTGAAACAAGTTGCTTAGTTTTCAATCAACCAATATGCCTCGAGACAAGCTATGGCTTCATCTCAGCCTGCCCAAACGGTGAATGTACTTGCTATGCAATCGTCTGACCAGAAGGGTAACCAGCAACCCGGACGGAATAGAAAAAAGGGTAAAAACAATAATAATAAAAAGGGTGGGAATAAGAATGAGAATGCCAACAGTAATGACAAGAACGGTAAAAATGCTGGGGGGGACAATCAGAATAAATGTAAGGTCAAGTTCCCTTGCAAGATATGTAAGGACGATCACCTCACTTACTTGTGCCCTAGAATGGATGAAGCTTCGAAGTTCATAGCACAGGGCCCAGTTGTGTTAACGAACCCTTTACTGCATAACCAGAATATGAACTCGAAGTCCCATGATCAATCTAGTGATGATGATACGGCTGAGACTAGTGGTCGTGGGTGCATTAATATGGTCCGTGCCGCGAAAGTTGTGACATGTCTGAAAGATTATACTTCATCACAACCCAACCTAGGAAAAGAACCTGATCCACCAGGAACCCCTTTGCGCATTGAGAAACCCGTGGATAAACCTGAGGTTGCACCTCACATTCCTAAGGGGGTACTTAAGTGTTCGGGGCATAACCCAAATGCCCGAGCCGCCCAGAATTATTCAGTTGTCGAGGACTTAGGCCATACTCCTTGTGCGATGTCTGCATTGGAAGTGCTTCAGAGTTGTCCTTCGCAAAGGAAGGCTTTGCTTTCTGCTCTTGGTGTGAATGGTGATGATTCTTCCTTAGTGATCAAATTTGAAACCGCAAGACATCAGCCTTGCTTGCCCTACTATGTGTCCCTTTTGGTGCATGTGGAATGTCTTAATATGATCATCAAGTGCACTGTGATTGACGAGGGCGTTGCTACTTCTGTGATGTCTTTGTCTTGCTGTAAGGGTCTTGGTTCTCCTGAGTTGTCAAAATCTATGACCATGTTAACTGCTTTTGATGGGAGATCGTTTAGGCCGCATGGTATCCTTCCTTCCCTTAAAGTCCATTTGGGAGGGAAGACCATTGCGATAGAGGTTGAGGTGGTTGATGCACCCCTCGACTACAATTTCTTACTGGGAAGGAACTGGATGTATAGTATGCAAGCCATTGCGTCTTTCGTGTTTCGCGTTGTATGCTTTCCACATAATGGGAAGATTGTAACGATTGATCAAATGGCATTCAAGAATCCGCCTGTTACTGCATCTTCAAAAGCTTCGGTTCTGAAAGTTGAACATTCCTAGCCGGCAACTGGGAGTGTGGGTGTAGCCATGTATCCATCCCTCATGGGAACCTTTAGTTGTCTTGCACCCGTCCTCATGATAGGATCTAGTTTTGATGGTGCTTCGACGTCTACGAGATCAGTGCCTTTTTGCACAAGTCATATGGGAGATCCTTGGATTCTTCCTTCACTGAGTCCTTCGAGTGAGGCCATTGAGATGAGTGTGCTGTTGCCTGCAGTCATAATAGATTACCAAGATAATCTCTAGTCTGTTGCAGAGCCTTGTTCTTCCTCTTCATGGACGGAGGAGGAAGACCCTTATGTGCTACTGGCATGGGTAGTACAGTCTTCTCATGCCCACGACTACCTTGATATGGTTTTCCCTTCAGATGAAGCAATTATCGAGGCTATGTCAGGAGTTGAGCCACCATGGGAGGAACTTCATCATAGATCACACTTCCTTCCAGAGCTTGACCTTTTGGAGCATGAGGATTATAGGGAGATTCTTAGTCAGAAAGTTGGTAGACCTATGGTTCCATTAAGCTCTCCTGGTCAGATGGCTGATGGAAACATGGTGAACATATCGTCAACTATTCCTATCAACATTTCTCGCAATCCTGGTACAATTGAGAATGTCTACATTGGGGCGGATTGTTCCCAAGATGAGATTCGGGAGTATACCGAGCTATTCAAGGAATTCCATGATATTTTTGCTTGGTCTTACGATGAGATGCTAGGAATTGACCCTCGGATTGTCGAATATGAAATTAAGACTTACCCCAATGCTAAGCCTGTTTGATAGCATTTACACGCAGTGAATCCTAGGAAAGCACCTACCATAAAGGCAGAGATAGAGAAGCTATTGAAAGCTGGTTTCATCTATCCCATTCCCTTGATGGAGTGGGTTTCAAACCCAGTTCTGGTGGACAAGAAGCAGGGAGCGATCCGTATATGCACTGATTTCCATGATTTAAATCGTGCATGTCCTAAGGATAACTTCCCCACACCATTTATAGATTATATTTTGGATGAGTGTGTGGGTAGCGAGGTGTTATCCTTTATGGACGGCTTTTCCGGGTATAATCAGATCCAAATTAAACCCAAGGACCAACACAAGACCACATTTATTTGTCCTTGGGGAACATTTGCGTATCGAAAAATGCCTTTCAGCCTTAAAAACACCGGAGCTACTTTTCAGCGGGCAATGACCTTGATCTTCCATGATCTCAAGTCTATCATTGAAGTATTTTTGGATGACCTCGCTGCTCATTCTCGCATGAGGATGCGTCATTCTTATCACTTGATATTGGTGTTCGAAAGGTGCCGTCACTATGCTGTTAGATTAAACCCTCATAAGTGCATCTTTTGCATGAAGTCGGGTCGTTTGTTAGGATTTATCGTTTCGAAAGAGGGTATAAGAGTCGACCCTTTGAAGGTGGAGGCAATACTTCAGTTGTCTCCCCTGCGTAATATTCGTCATCTTCAGTGTTTGGAAGGCATGGAAAACTTCCTATGAATATTTGTTGTCAACTTTGCCAATTTGACTAGAGGTTTCATGCGTCTCCTGAAGAAGGATACTCCCTTTGAATGGGATGAGCGAGCCCAGAAGTCCTTCCATGCACTTAAGCGAGCCCTAGCATCGGCCCCAGTGATTAGTCCTCCATATTATAGCCGTGATTTCCTATTATATGTGGCCACGTCTTTAGAGATGATTGGTATGGTTTTGGTTCAAGAGGATGAGGAGCTCTAGGAGCATGTTATATATTATCTGAGCTGAAACCTTATTGACGCAGAGATTTGGTATTCTCATGTCGAGAAGCTTTCCTTAGCTACTGTCCATGTAGTGCAGCGTTTGAGACATTATATTCTCCTTTTCCAGACCTTGGTTGTGGCCCATGTCAATCCATTTCAATTCGTCCTCACACGTAGGATGATTGGGGGAAAGTATAATAAATGGATTGTCATCCTGCAAGAGTTTGATCTTGAATTTGTTTCGGCAAAATCTAAGAAATATTTAATCTTTGCAGAACTCATATCGTATTTTTCGAGAGAGGTTGAGGAGTTGGTATGTGAAGATACATTCGTTGATGAACACATTTTCTTAATCTCAACGGCTGACCCATGGTATGGGGATATCATAGTATATCTACAAACACAGAGGACCCCTACTCACCTCTTGCGAGATGAACGACGATGATTACGTCACATCTCCAAGAACTACCTCATAGTGGACAATACTTTGTACCACCATGGAGTAGATTCCCTTTTACGACGTTGTTTAACTCATGATGAGGCTGAGGTAGTGCTTAATGATTTCCACAGAGGGGCGTGTGGTGGTCATTTATCTGGGATTTCTATAGCTCAAAATATTTTGAGACCGGGTTATTTCTGACCGTTGATCTTCAAGGATTGTATTGAAGCGGTCAAGAGGTGCCACCCTTGCCAGGTGTTTGCATGTAATATGCACTCAAAACTTGCCCCATTACACCCTATTATCACCGCCGGTCCCTTCACCAAATGGGGGCTCGATTTTATGGAGTGCAACCCAGCTTCGGCTAGGGGGCACCATCATATCATAGTGGCTGTTGATTACTTCACGAAATGGGCTGAGGCAATGCCTATAGTAAAATCCGATGGTGAGACAGCCGCTCACTTCGTATTCAACCAAATCATTACTCGGTTTAGGATTCTGAGAGATCTTGTCACTGACCATGGATCGCACTTTCAGAATCGTATGATGGAAGAGTTGGCATCCAAGTTAGGGTATAAGCAAGAGCACTCCTCTTTTTACTATCCTCAAGCGAATGGACATGTTGAAGCAGTGAATAAATCACTTAGTTCCATTCTCCAATGAACCATCGCGCAAAGCAAGACGAATTGGCATATTATGTTATACCCTGCTTTGTGGGCATATTGAACCGTGGTTAAGACTGCCACTGGTTTTTCTCCATATCAGCTCGTGCATGGAGTGGAGTCGATATTGTCGATTGAATATGAGATTCCTTCATTGAAGTTAGCCGTGGAACTCTTACCAGACACTTCACCTTTGGAGGAGAGTTTGGTTCACCTTTAGCAACTCGATGAGCAGCATAGAGATTCCTTGGTGACTCTAGAGGTTAATAAAGATCGCATAAAGGCCCAATACGATAAGTCTATTTGTCTGAGAGTGTTTAGTGAGGGAGACTTGGTCCTTTTGTGGGATCAATCGAAAGAACCCTTGGGGGCAGGGAAGTTCAATCCTATGTGGCATGGTCCTTACGTGGTCAAGCATGTATTAGAGAATGGTGCCTACGAGTTAGTGTATTATAAAGGGACGGCCTTGGCGGAGCCTAGAAATGGGCTCTATCTCAAAAAATACTATGCATGATCTTTAGCCAAGGTTGCTTGTTGTATATTATTGTACAGCTTTTTTGCATAGTTAGGTCTTGTTTATCGTGATCGGGTTTGTGATTAGTTTCCATTTCTTGTGGTATATGTCAATGGAATCTTCCACCTACATAGGATTCGCAGATGGTGCAAGCCATCACACTCAACACTTAGCCTCAGCTGCTTGGGTGATTTATACTCCTATGGGTCAAGTACTGTCTTCAGGAGGTGTATGTCTACGGCCATCTTCCAACAATGTTGCTGAATATAGTGTCATTATCGAGCTTCTATGGGATGCCACTTCGCATGGTGTTCTCTCTCTTGAGGTACGTCTTGATTCAGAGTTAGTAGTGTCACAGCTCAATGGTTTGTACCATGTTAGAGATCCGACATTATTGAGGAGATTCTTACGTGTGAGATTGTTAGAACGGAAATTTGAGAGTATAACATATATACACATTCCAAGAAATTATAATCAAGTTGCTGACTCATATGCTAACTACGTGTTAGATTGGCATTTGTTTCATTCATCATAAATTAATCATAAACACAATTTTTACACATGTAAATAAATAAACCAATCACCATAAAACTTTTTATATATATAAAAAATGTGGTAATGCATAATGTCATAATACAAAATTGGGGCTTTGAAAGCCACCATCATATACATGGTAGTACAAAATAGATACACTCCCAGGTGTCTATTCCTGTGGAGGTGGAGGAGGGTTGTGATCATGATATGTCACCACGGCTCTAGCTAGCCACCGGAATAAATGCACCCATGCGCGTGGTACACCCACCACCTGTCTCTGCATAGCCTCAGGCAAGTCCTCGACTTGCGACATGGGAACTCTATGAGTCAGTCGCACGAAGTTGGTATGGATGTTTTGGAGTGTTTGCTCCGCATCCACACTGGTGATATCGTCTCCTCTTCCCCTCCGTCTATGACATGGGAATCCCTTTGGTCGCCATGGTCCCACATCTGCACATGAATGGTAGATATCATTATGTATTGTCACCCAAAAACATGTCTTTTTGATTCCATATAATCAAGAAAACACAAAAAAAAAATTTAAATACTTCAAATTTTTTTAAAAAGAGTGAGGGTCAATATTTGTTACCTATGTCTTCGTATGCTGATCCTGGTGGCAATGGCATGTCCGGATCCCCTCGAAAATCTATCCCTGCATAGGGGTAGTCATCTATGGCAACAATCTGTCGTCACCACCATGGAAAAAAGTCAGCTAGATAGGGGTTGGCCACCCTACCACCCCCAGTCTACGCATCGCATCTTCCCAACATCGTTGGGCCGGATCTCGAACCCTATGGAGAGGAACATCCACTCTAGGGCTCAATCCTGGAACATGCTCGAAGAAAAACGTGCTCAAAATACTGCTGAACCCGAAGTTCTGTATCCTACCTGCCTTACACTCACTGAGCTGATATTTCATGTTGCTCAGTAGTGAAGTGCTCCAGTCATAGATGGTCGGTCTCATACACTCCACCGCATAGAACATCAGTAGCCGAGAGGCCTAATGGAGTGATGCTAAGCTTGCTATCCTGCCGAGCATCAGTAGTATGGCCTTTAGGCCCAGTACCTGTATAACATTGGTGGGAACTTGAATCCCCACCTTCTCAGTATCTGGGTAGCAGTATACAGCTATGTACTCATCGATAGTAAGCCCATGACCTGGCCCATCTCGGGAACGAAGGTTCACCATCTCCCCTCATCTAGATAGACCTATGATAAAGTAGATATCCTCCACCTCAATGGTGAGGGACATCTCGTCTATCTGGAAGGACTCTGATTCTGGATCCCAATAGTCTACCAGCATCTGTAGCAGTCCTGGTTTGGCCCTCAAGCCACCTAGGCACCAAAACTTATAGAGTCCGCATGCACATAGTACTTGTTGAGCCCTTATGTCGGCCCTTACTACTTCCTCTACTTCACCATGCTTGCGTTCTCGCCACTCTAGCACCATCCTGCATGAGAAATTGACCAAATGTCCATTAGATTCTTGTAAATCCACTTGCGTGGCATCATACGCGGCTGTTTTGCAAATAGCCACGTATGTACACGATTTCTAGCCCCTTTTCCACATATAGCCAGCCCTATACACAGAAAAAGCTTCGATACCCATGTGGGCCACAACGCTCATGTAGATTTGGCCTTTATAACCTCATTTGACCATGAAAACTTGTAAAAATTGTATTGAAATGCAAGCTAAGAGCATGAGTAAATACCTAGAAGAAACGGTTGTGAATTCTGCCGGCTGGATCTCCTGGAATTTGCAGTTGAAAATCAGAGCTCCAATGGGTAAAAGTTTCAAATGATTTCTATTTTTTACTATTTATAGAAAAATTTTCAAATATTTGAAAATTTTTACCCCCTTTCGTATAGTTTTGATAGTTTCTAACCATTTTGGACCGTTTTTGACATAATTTGTGATGTAGAAGACCGTTTGCAGTGTCGTTTCAGCCTTTGGATTGACTCGTTCGTACTGAGCTCAGGTATAACATCTACACTGGCATATAGGTTAGGTTCACTATCGTTTGCATTTTGCATGACCTTATGACCATGTCACTATATCCTTAGGTATGAACCCACTCTATTATGTCACGGAACCTTCTTGCTGCTATAGAAGTGGCATGATATGAGTGGTAGAGCCACACCTTACATGGGTACCCTAGTTAGCGCCTTATTTGCATTTGGTGCCCATGCTGATGTTTCTCCCTTTAGGGTGTGGGAGTCCGTTGTATAGTATTGCCATGACATTTCGCAAGAGCCTCATACTCCTCTTGATCTTATGCTGGCCATGATCCCACAGACTCCCTTGTATCAAGTTGTATATGCATTATCATTAGCTTTGCCTGTCTTATTGAGCTTTATGCCAGCTCCCCTGACATTGCGTTTCAGCCATATAGCACAAGCTTGTCTCATGTCTAACCATGCAGAGCCTTTCTTTATATCCTTCGCAGCTTGATTCCCTTTTTATCAGGAGGGGATTTTCCCCCGAGTGTCGATATCCTACACATGTATCCTTGCATTGAGCATAGGTATGTTCCACTGCTTGGAACTAGTTTGTTTTCCCTAATGACACTCGTCTCCTCCTAGTTTGTAACTATAAAGCTACTTTATTCTTTTTTCAAGATTTTCAAATAACTGAAAAAGACCAAAAAAAATCAAAAAACCAAAAGGCCAGACAAGGAAAGATATTATCTTCGGTAGCTGTCGAGTCGTGTCGCCTTCGAACAGAGCACTGTATATCACATCCATTGGTTGGGTTATAGTTTTACTTAGAATCTGTACTTGTTATCTGAGTTTATCTCCACTGACTGGTTAAGCTTCCAGTCCCTATGGAGCCTCTGTTGATGCCTCCTATGTCACAGAGATGTCCCAGTTTGTATATCGAGTCTATGCTACCTTCATTCAGTCACCATACGCCGTTATGCTCTTGTTCGAAGGAATTTGAAACCTGATTCGGCCATTCCTCAGTTACCTTGACTTTTCATGTCGGCCATTCCCGGTACAGTTACTGGTTCATGCACCTTATGATCGAGTCCTTCCATGTTATACAGCCTTGCTGAGTACCTTGTGTTGGATGATGGCAGATGCCCTAATGCCCTCCATCCAGCGGATTTCATCCCATCGACTTCAGATCATTTATTGTGGGATTGGAGTCTAGATTCATTTTGAGTGACTTGAGACTTACAGTCATCAGTGGCAGGTTCTCTCGCCATTGACAGTTTTTGGGAATACATCAATGTCCCCTGATCGATGGATTCTCTCAAGTGTTCAACCTCAACACATTTATTCACACTTGTTAGTTTGCACTCTAGTACCTTGATTCCCATTTTCATTATTAGTGGGTGATCTCGTGTCTGTTAACGGTATACATCAATGACCGGTAATCAGACGATGTACTACTATGTTCGACCTCGACACCTCTATTCGCATAGTAGGACATGTACTCGTAGCGGTGTGTGTAGAAGACCTTCCAAATTGGTGGCATCCATTATATGCTACCTCCTTGATCATACCAATGTTCATGATATTTCAGCTCTCGTGACTTGTTCCAGTATATGTCAGACATTTCCAGCCACTATGGAGATCTTGATGTATTGTATATATTCAGCCTTTGTGGAGATCATGGTCCTTTGTATATCTTCATCATGGAGATTCTGATCTATGTATATTGTATGTGGCGATGACCACATATGTGTTATCATGTTTCATGCCTATTCATGGCCATTGTACTCTTATGTATCGGGGACTGCTATATGTATTTGCAGTTATATGCAGAGTTGTATTATGGTATTATGCTGATTGGGTGGCTAGTCTTCCATTTGGGTACCTTCATCACTCCACTTCTGGGATGGAATTATAATGTATTTCGGCCATCATATAACCCCTCTGATCTCATACATTAGGGGGCATCTGTTATAGCGGATTTCACCACACTAGGTGAATCACACATTGTATGGCCTTCCCCTGTCCTGCTGCAGACTCATTAGCCTCTATGGACTACTTTTTGTCTTTTGATGTGTCCTTGATCATCCCTAAAAACATAAGAAAAGTGATATATGTGGCTTTTACCCCAATAACCATGTACATACGCAGATATTCCCCCTATAGTCGCGTACATCGGGATGTGTACATAATCTAAATCCTTTTGAAGCGTTCCTTGACTTGGATCCGACTCATATGACTCCTGGCCTTCCATATGCCTTGAGATCGCACGGATTCGACCTTTTATTATCCCTTTGAAAAGCTATATAAGGAACCCATTGAGACATTGAAAGCATAAGAGAGAATTGAGAGTAACGAAACTATAGTCCATTGTTGCCAGAACTTATGCTTGAGTCTGCATCCCTTTGTCCCTTGGAGCACTGTTGTGTTCTTCCCAAGCTTGCCTTTTGCTAGTGAGCTTGCTATCTGAGTGATGAAGGATTGAGGTGGTGGAGGCCCAAGTGGGGGATTAGGTTTCTTTAGTTCGCAGATGTGGCGTCAGAGTTTGTCACTTGTAATCTCTGATTTATATTAATAGAAATATCTTTTCCTGTCCAGTAATGTGTATTTGAATGAATATTGTATCCATTGGAATATGTCAAATGCTTTTATATTATTGATTATATATGCTAGAATAGATCTAACACCATGATATATAGTATGCTTGTATTGTTTACTTGTTGTTGAGGAAGTATTCTATCAATTCAAGCTGAAGATTGGAAAGCTCAACGGGGATCTACTTCAACCGTCCGGAATAAGGTACGAGGTTCGATCCTTTAGTGTTAGACATTTTATTTCTATTTCATATTGGGAAAGATTGATTTCTGGAGTCTAGTTGTCTGTTGTGGTACCCCAAGCCATAGGAATTTCTCTCCATAACACCACCCCCCAGTCTACGCAAAGCATCTACCCAACGTCGTTGGGCCGGATCTCGAACCCCGTGGAGAGGAACGTCCACTCTAGGGCTCAATCCTGGAACACGCTCGAAGAAAAATGTGCTCAATATGCTGCTGAACCCGAAGTTCCGTATCCTACCTACGTTACACTCATTGAGTTGGTGTTTCATGTTGCTCAGTAGTGTAGTACTCCAGTCGTATATGGTCGGTCTCATACACTCCACCGCATAGTAAATCAGTGGCCACGAGGCCTGATGGAGTGAGGATAAGCCTGCTATCCTACCCAGGGTCAGTAGTATGGCCTTTAGGCCCATCACCTATATAGCATTGTTGGGGAGTTGACTTCCCACCTTCTCAGTATCTGGGTATTAGTACATAGCTACGTACTCATCGATAGTAAGCCCTCCACCTGGCCCACCTCAGGAACGAAGGTTCACCACCTCCCCTCATCTAGATAGACCTGTGATAAAGTATATGTCTTCCACCTCTATGGTGAGAGACATCCCATATATCCGGAAGGACTCTGAGTCTTGATCCCAATAGTTTACCAGCATCTCTAACAGTCTTGGTTTGGCCCTCAAGCCACCAAGACACCAAAACTTGTAGAGTCTGCATCTTCTAAGAGCTTGTTGAGCCATCACGTCAGCCCTTACAGCTTCCTCTACTTCACCATGCTCACGCTCTCTCCATTCTAGCACCATCTTGCAAGAGAAATTGCCATTTTGACCATTAGATTCTTGTAAATTTACTTGCACGGTCTCATATGCGACTGTTTTGCAAACAGCCGCATATGTACGTGGTTTCTAGCCTCTTTTCAGCGTATAGCCAGCCCTATACGTGAAAAAAGCTTCGATATCTGTGTGGGCCACAGTGCTCATGTAGAGATGGCCTAAACTACCTCATTCTTCCATGAAAATCAACAAAAAAATATATTGAAATGCATGAGGAGAGCATGAGTAACTACCTAGAAGAAACGGTTGTGAATTCCGCCGACTGGATCTCCTGGAATTTGCAGTTGAATATCAGAGCTCCAATGGGTAAAAGTTTCAAATGATTTATATTTTTTACTATTTATAGAAAATTTTTCAAATATTTGAAAATTTTTACCCCCTTTCGTATAGTTTTGACAGTTTCTAACCATTTTGGACCGTTTCTGACATAATTTTTGATGTAGAAGACCATTTTCAGTGTTGTTTCAGCCATTGGATTGACCCGTTCATACTGATCTCAGGTATAATGTCTATACTGGCATATAGGTTAGGTTCACCACTATTTTCATTTTGCATGACCTTATGACCATGTCACCATGACCTTAGGTATGAACCCACTCTATTATGTCACGGAACCTTCTTGCTGCTTTAGAAGTGGCATGATGTGAGTGGTAGAGCTTCACCTTACATGGGTACCCTAGTTAGCGCCTTATTTGCATTTGGTGCCCATGCCGACGTTTTCTCCTTTAGGGTGTGGGAGTCTATTGTATAGTACCGCCATGGCATTTCGCAAGATCCGCATACTCCTCTTGATCTTATGCTGGCCTGTTTCCCTTCGGACTCCCCTTATGTCAAGTTGTGAATGCATTATCATCAGCTTTTCCTGCCTTATTGAGCTTTATGCCAGCTCCCCTGACATTGCGTTTCAGCCATATAGCCCAAGCTTGTCTCATGTCTAACCATGCAGAGCCATTTTTTATATCCTTCGCAGCTTGATTTCCCTTTTTACCGGGAGGGGATTTTCCCCCTAGTGTCGATATCCTACACATGTATCCTTGCATTGAGCATAGGCATGTTCCACTGCTTGGAACTAGTTTGTTTGCCCTTATGACACTCGTCTCCTCCTAGTTTGTAACTATAAAGCTAGTTTATTCTTTTTTCAAGCTTTTCAAATAACTGAAAAAGTCCAAAAATATCAAAAAACCAAAAAGCCAGACAAGGAAAGATGTTATCTTTGGCAGCTATCGAGTCATGTCGCCTTCGAATAGAGCACTGTATATCACATCCATTGGTTGGGTTATAGTTTGACTTAGGAGCTGTACTCGTTTATCTGAGTTTATCTCCACCGACTAGTTAAGCTTCCAGTCCCTATGGAGCCTCTGTTGATGCCTCCTGTGTCACAGAGATGTCCCAGTTTGTATATCGAGTCTATGCTGCCTTCATTCAGTCACCATACGTCGTTATGCTCTTGTTCAAAGGAATTTGAAACCCGTGTCGACCATTCCTCAGTTATCTTGACTTTGCATGTCGGCCATTCTCGGTACAGTTACTGGTTTGTGCACTTTATGATCGAGTCCTTCCACATTAGACAGCTTTGCTGAGTACCTCATGTTGGATGATGGGGGATGCCTTAATGCCCTCCTTCCAGCGGATTTCATCCCATCGACTTCAGATTATTTATTCTGGGATTGGAATCTAGATTCCTTTTGAGTGCTTTGAGACTTGCAGTCATCAGTGGCAGGTTCTCTCGCCATCGACAGTTTCTTGGGCATACATCAATGTCCCCTGATCGATGGATTCTCTCAAGTGTTCGACCTCAACACATATATTCACACTTGTTAGTTTGTACTCTAGTACGTTGATTCCCATTATCATTATTGGTGGGTAATCTCGCATCTGTTAACGGTATACATCAATGACCAGTAATTAGATGATGGACTACTATGTTCAACCTTGACACCTCTATTCGCATAGTAGGACATGTACTCGTAGCGGTTTGTGTAGAAGACCTTCCAGAATGGTGGCATCTCTTATATGCTACCTCCTTGATCGTGCTAGTGTTCATGAGATTTCAGCTCTCGTGACTTTATTCCAGTGTATGTTAGACATTTCCAGCCATTATGGAGTTCTTGATCTATTGTATATCTTCAGCCATTTTGGAGATCATGGTCCTTTGTACATATTCATCATGGAGATTCTGATCTATGTATATTGTACATGGCGATGACCACATATGTGATATCATGTATTATGCATATTCATGGCCATTGTACTCTTATGTATCCGGGACTGCTATATGTACTTGCAGTTATATGCAGAGTTCTATCATTGTACTATGCTGATTGGGTGGCTGGTCTTCCATTTGGGATCCTTCATCACTACACTTTTGGGATGGACTTATAATGTATTTCGGCCATTGTATGACCCCTCTGACCTCACACATTATGGGGCATCTGTTATAGCAGATTTCACCACTCTAGGTGAATCACACTTTGTATGGCCTTCCCCTGTCCCGCTGCAGACTCTTTAGACCCCATGGACCATATTTTATCCTTTGATGTTTCCTTGATCATCCCTAAAAATATATAAAAAATGATATACGCGGCTTTTTACCCGATAACCGCGTACACACGCGGGTTTGACTCCTATAACTGCGTACATCAGGATGTGTGCATAGTCCAAATCCTTTTGGAGTTTTCCTTGACATGGATCCGACTCATTCAACTCCTGGCCTTCCATATGCCTTGAGATCGCTCAGATTCGACCCTTCATTATCCCTTGTGAAGCTATATAAGGAACCCCTTGGTACATTGAAGACATATAGAGAGATTGAAAGCAACAAAACTATAGTCCATTGTTGCCAAAATTTATGCTTGAGTCTGCATCCCTTTGTCCCTTTGGATCACTGTTGTGTTCTTCCCAAGCTTGCCTTTTTCTATTGAGCTTGCTATCATGAGATGGAGGATTGAGGTGGTGGAGGCCCAAGTAGGGGATTCAGTTTCTCCGGTTCTTAGACGTGCTGTCAGAGGTTGTATCTATCTTGTAATATTTGATTTATATTAATAAGAACTATCTTTTCCTATCCAATGATGTGTATTTGATTGAATATTGTATCCATTGGAATATGTCAAATGCTTTTACATTATTGATTATATATGCTAGAATAGATCTAACACCATGATATATAGTATGCTTGTATTGTTTACTTGTTGTTGAGGAAGTATTATATCAATTCAAGCTGAAGATTGGAAAGCTCAACGGGGATCTACTTCAATCGTCCGGAATAAGGTACGAGTTCTGATCTTTTAGTGTTAGACATTTTATTTCTATTGCATATTGGGAAAGATTGATTTCTGGAGTCAAAGCTGTCTGTTGTGGTACCCCAAGCCATAGGAATTTCTCTCTGTAACACACATTATATTGAAACTTTAAAAGAAAGCAATGTGAATAAATTAGCAAGAACAATTCAACAATGAGCATAATCATTTTTCCATAATCACTTATATTGGGATCTTTGTCATTAGTATCACCCTCTGCGTCCTTGTTTAGCCTTTCCCCTACCTCAATCCTCTAGGGACATCAGTCAACAGTGAACACCATCCAATTTTGATGAAATTTCCTAATGCATGCCTTAAAATACGGTACAAAATGCTTAACATGCCTAATCAATGATAAGGCCATGACAAATGAGCTCAACAATTAGTACCACCAACATCGAGGTACATAGAGGGATTGGTGCTCTTGATTAAATGTGAATCCCATATTTTTAGAAATGATAGAATCCAATTGCAATGCAATCCTTCCATCCTAAAAAGTGTTAAGTCTGCTAAATTTTGAATGGGATATGAAATTCTAGTTTATCTATATGAAATCCAATGAAGTTGGAATTTCTCCAAACATCCTAGAACAATCAATGGTAATGTTAAAAATTTAAGTAGAAGGATGGAAAATAAAAATAAAGGAAAATGTCGACTTTTACTTTGAGAATTTAAAATTAGCAGTAATTACCTGCATTTTGGTCAAACCCAATCAAAATTTCCCAATTTCGATGAGGAAATGGATCATATGGATCCTGGTATGCCCCAGAAACACAAGCTCATCTTTCCATACACGTTTTCAAATCGTAAAATGTTCAAGGCCCTACTATGTGTGCTGCATTTCAGGCTATTTCTGTGCATGGTAAACCATAGTTCTCATGGATCATAACCATGGGACCCTCATACCAATTGACAGAAATATAGAACAATAGAGAAATGAGACCAATAAAGGAAGCGGTGGAAAAGGTTAAAAAACAAATAAATCATATTCACATAATGAAGTACATTAATCATAACACTATATAATGGCCAACCATAAGACATAACTAAGTACATAATAGTTTAGATAAAGACTATATCCCAATGTGTAAATGAAGGTGGTTAAGGACTTAGGATTAGGAGCCAAAAGCCTAAGAGTTGCAAGTAGTTGAAAAAGTTTAGTCATATTTCAAAGTCAAATTTATCATGCTGAGAGGAATACTCTTTCAGTGCACTTGACTATGATTGGAAAAATAGTGTTCAAAGTTGCGTTACTCAACAAATTAGAATTTGTTACAATATGCCAACAACTCAAGAATCTCAAGGTTTGTTTGTCTGAAAGATATCTTGAAAGTTAAAAGTTAAAACCAATCATGAAACCACTAATAAAATTTTATCTTGATATAACTACTAGTATATTATAAGATGCAATAGAGTGTTTAAAATTTCACTTAACTGTAATATCAGGTTGAGAAACATGAAAAGGAAGAATATTATATAAAATCCACTCTTGTTAATTTGTTCATACAATGAACATTGAGCACATTCCAATTAAATCAATTCAATATGTAAGCAAAAATGACTAATGGCAAAGACAGAGTAATCACAAAACAACACTTGTTCAAACATAGAAAGAAGGAAACAACCCATGTAATGTTTAGGGCCACAACCCTTTGGAATACATAGGAGAATCAAAGAACATGCTAGGGTCCAACAACATTTATAAACATCATCGTGAGGAGATAAAATACATAGATGACAGTTAAAACAGATCAACATGGATATTGTCTAGCTAGTAAGTTGTTCCCATTGCCAATGACATTCTTTCCAACATATTCCTATATTTCTATAGAAATAAAATATGAGCGCATCGATTAGTTACAAATTTCTTTGGATGCAAACATCTATGCAAAAAAGACAAAGCTTAAATGGATAATTTCAGTATGAGGTAAGATTGCAAGGAAATGTGACATGACGCTCATGAGAATAAAGATTAAGGCTCCCAAACACAGACTCAATAGAGAAATGCAGTTGAGAGGACAAATTTTCAAAGAAAGGAGAGACTAAAAAGACAATCAAAGGCATATCAACGCAAGAGAGATGTTATCAATAACTATATTACCAAAGGAAATAGTTGTTCAAATCAATACATTAGCCACACAATTAAAAACATGCACGAAACAAGCATTCAAAACCCAAGAAGAAATGTATACATAATTTGTTTCTTGCTTTCCAATATTTTTATAAAGGAAAACTTCAAAATTACTTTACAATATATTAAAGATTTGACAAAAGCATTGGCAACCCTATATTCATATGAAGTATTGTTCCACCACACTCTATTCGGCAACCATTATATTGTTCTTATCTTTCGTACTTACCATAAAGTGTTGTAGCCATACCCTTACCATGTGATTCACAATGGACAAACGTAAATCCTCAGTTTTGTTTTTAGTTTGGAGGAATTTTCTCCTGTAATTGGACACATGACATGTTCTACAGATGCAACATGAAAAGCCTGAAATCACACCCCATAAGCAATATTAGCATCGATTTCAGTACAGTCAACATAGGTCCTAATAAAGCTAACATAACCTCATCCTACTATGCTCTCAAGTTGGCACTCTCATTTAGGAATTCCTACAAAACGTTAAGGATTAGAGAAGAAGGCCCTAGAGTCAAACTCCAAAATTCTAAAATAGAAAAGCAACTTATGATGCCGAGCTAGTTTCATAGGCCATGAGAATTGAAATTACAACTCTATGGTAGTCAATCAAGAGAAATCAGAGATTTGATGCATAATAAAAATTGTTCAATAATTTTTTATGTTTGCAATCGGTTTACTATACAGGAGATGATGATGTATGTATACATTCCTCCAATGGTTAAATAAAGACCATAATTGCTCAACATTTCTCACATGTTAGTATCTACATGATAAAGGGTTCCAGAAATGGAAATCTAGAAAGACCTATAATAAAAATAAATTAGTTTAAATTACACGAGAGGATAATTTAATATAACTTTAGAAGAGGCACCTGATAAATAACCATAGGATGAGAGATAATTGGCTCACCGTTAAATTTTGCAGCAGCATATGGATGAGGAGCCACACATATTGCAATTATCAAAGGATGGATGCCATCAATTTGACTTGGCTCCTCAACATTAAAATCTAAATAGAACTTCTCTATCTGACTCGTTCTTCCCTATTGACTCAAAATTTGAATCAAACAAAACATCTTCGCTTTAACTCAAATTGATTAGTGTGTAGGTGTTTCCAAGTAAATGCAAGAAATAAAATTCAATCTCAATTTTAAATTTTCTAATGCAAGAAATAAAATAAAATGTGTTGTTTTATCAAGGAAGATATATAGAAAAAATCAATATACATGTCAAGTAAAATAGATGAAGTAATATTCGATCTAAATGTTGAACTAGCAAAAAATACATTCTAAAAACTCTAACATGGGAATGACCCTGGGAATTTGATATGCATAAGCTTGCTTCATCCTTATAAAACTTTAGATAATTTTGATGCCTTTTTTTCACTTCAACATCAAGCATGATTATATTATTTAGAAAAATTAGAAAACCTAATATAGACACTTGAATCCGGGATTTCCAACTCAAGTAAAATATATACAGTTTTGATACCATTTTGCACTTAACTTATAATAATATCTTCCTAGTTTCTATTACAAGAGTTCAGAGCTCATTAGAATTTATTACAAAAAATTCTCGATATCAATCGAATAAATCCTATAAATCTTGATTCCACTTAGGTTAACATAATGGAAGAATTTATAACAAATAAGTCGACTTTCATTAACAATATAATATTGCCAAAATAAGTTTTACAGAAAATGATTGGAGCTTCTTTCGAAAATGGATGACTTATCTTCAAGGGGGATTGGATACCTGTGTAGAGTTTTAGTTCTCGACGCGTTTCGGACTGCATAGTTGAGTCCATCTTCAGGAGAAAACATATCTCAATTAAAAGCTGCACGAATTTTTAATATTTATATTGCTGTGTTATGATCTCCAGTTTAATTTTTGAGAGCCGACTATTATTTCATTAATGTGTAAATGTACACATGAATTTTATTAATTAAATGTATTCATTATTATTAATAATAAATGTATATATGTGTATTATCTAGTAATAGATTAATGTAATTATGTAAAAAATTTAACATAAATTTTTAATTTTAAATTTAAACCTCATTTTAATTAAATGTTATGTTTTTGTTATGTTGTAAAATAACAATTTAATATGTTCTTAAAATATATTCAATAAACAATTTAAAAGTTTGTTAATAACATTTCTTAAAATATTATAGTTTAATAGTTAAAAGTTGTACTTTTATAAAATTTTGAACTTAGAATTAAATTTTTTAGTTTAAATTTTTATAATTGTTACTAATAAATTTTTAACTTTTTATAATTGTTATTTATTTTTATTAAAAATTTTAATTTTTTTTATCTCTTAATTTCTTAATTTTAATTTTTAATTTTTTTAATTTTTTTTAATTTTTAATTTTTAATTTTTATGTTTTGTAGGGAGTGAATGATCGGTTTCCATGTGTCACAGAGGGTAAGGCCATCGTCCCTATTGAAGTTTTTTGGTTGTTTCTCAATCTCAATTGCTTCACGTATGTGTCTCTTGTTGTAATTCTCCTCAATTGCTAAGACTTTTGCTTCTTCAATGCATACATGGTGGTTAGTCTTTGATGAGTGCTCAGCTACTGCTGATTTCTTAATTCTTCCATGGGTAACATCTGCACAATGCTCCTTTAACCTTGTCTGAATTGAGCGTCCTGTCTCACCTATGTATACGTCTTCACATGAGCATGGAAACGAATAAACACCTTTCTTTAGTTTTGGGTTGATGGGGTCTTTTGCTTTGTCTAGCAAATTTCTCAGGGAGTTTGGAGGGCAAAATATTGTCTTGATCTTCTTCTTCTATGATCGGTTTCCATGTGTCACAGAGGGTAAGGCCATCGTCCCTATTGAAGTTTTTTGGTTGTTTCTCAATCTCAATTGCTTCACGTATGCGTCTCTTGTTGTAATTCTCCTCAATTGCTAATACTTTTGCTTCTTCAATGCATACATGGTGGTTAGTCTTTGATGAGTGCTCAGCTACTGCTGATATCTTAATTCTTCCATGGGTAACATCTGCACAATGCTCCTTTAACCATTATAGTTGTGTTATATTGCACGAATGTATACTTTATACAGGCACATGCCATATTAGTATATGGTTATAGACCTTCCTTTATGACAATCAATGGTATCATCTATCTCATTTAGGTAAAAATCAGTCATGAGAATTGACATCTACACTATTATAACAATATGTTTTCCCAGATTATATTGAAATTCAATATCCAATAATAGTTAAAGCAAACAAGAATCAGAAAAGTATCAGTTATTTCAACCATAATAATATAGATAAAAGAACGTTGTTTCCAAAACAGGACTAATTTCAAACCGCCAGAAGGTTTCATAGCAATAAATGGAGAACACTACACAAGAGTGGGAGGTGAATTGACACAAACCAAAATTAAATGCTCTTAGAAAGTATTGAATATTTTTATAAACTTTCTGGTATGAATATATTAAAAACAAAAAGCTCAAGGATAACAACAAATTTGAAGAATTAGATATTTTGAAGGAAAATTTCTCTCCAATTAAATGCATATAATAGTTTATGATTTGTGGCTTGATTTAGTCTTAACAATTAATCTGTAATACTTTTTTTGATGATGATGGATTCTTGGGATGGCCATCTAATTTCCTTTTTAGGAGGGAATAATACAAGCCCTGTGAATTATCTACTTCTTGTTTGGTTGAGGCTAGTTTTTTGTAAGCTGCTTGGCCCAATTCCTGCTAAATAGAAACATGTGTTAATAGATAGAAAGTTGTATACAAGCCACCCTGTCATGTTGGATAAAGAAGGAAATGAGTGAACATATGGATGCAAACCTCTCATTGTATGACAAAGGATACAATGAAAAAAAATCCAAATGAGAAACGGTTCATTACAGGAAAACAACCAACTGGTGAGGCTGAGGAAGTCACTTGGCATGTATCTCAACTAGTGAGGATTAGTTTCTCTATGATGCCTAGATTTGGCCAATTACTCGTTCAGGAGTTGCCATAATCAGTGTCCAATATGATCTTATTATCATTTAATTTTTAACTTTATTTGGTCACATAGACCAATAGGCTGAAATGATGTTTAAAATTATAATTATATTTATTTTGATGTTTGAACCTATACTTATTGATAAGTAATTTACTTAGGTTTTGACACAACAGAATATTGTTTTCACAAACCATAAACAATACAATATGGGAAATTAAATCCACGTGTGATTCTGATCACTCTTGAAGAGGGGGTGAAACTATTCTTGATAATGCCCTAGGATATTTTGCTACTGTTAGAGGTTGAAGGCAATAGTAAAATATTGGTGGAGCATGTGATGGACAATTGTGAGCATATTTTAGGATATTCATGGAATCCTCCAACCTTATAGCCCCACCAACATCAGTTATGGGAATTTTTTTTAATCTTTCCACCCTTTAATGAGAGGTAAGAGATATAATTCCTAAATAGGGGTTGGTTTTGAGGAACTATATGCTAAAGTATGAAAAGTTGTCAAAATATAAGAAAATAAATAGCTAGAAGATTAATCGTGGGAAAGGATGCAACTACAATGCAATGCAGCAGCAGTGACCCTCACCTCACATAGAGAGTGAGAGGGTGATTCAGGGGAAGAGAAGTTCAGATTGGAGTCTCTCTGGGAGAAGTTGGCCCTGTTAAGGAATACATGGGGCCCCAAGTCTTATGTTTGGTCAGTGACTTGAAATGATATAAATAGGGAGGCACTCTCCCTCATTTATACACACCACACACTCTCAAGTTTGCATGAGAGAGAGAGAGAGGAGCAAAGATATATTGTTGTTAAATACTTCTTATTATTGCTTTTGATCATCTTAATATTCTGAGGAAGTTTTTAGGGTTTTCTTGTTTATGGGTTCCCTGGTGAAAATATTTGTGTCTCGTGTATATTTTATATCTTATGCATCTTGTTTTACTTGTTATTATTTCAGATAAACATCCTATATAATCTAATCAAATCTAAAGAAAAACTAACATGGTATTAGAGCCTCTCTGAAAGAAGGCATTGTGCAGCTGCATAAACTAGGGCTTCCTAGTTCAAGGTGTTCTCTCCACAGATCATCAAGACAAGAGGGATAGGATGACTCGCCTTAGTAGGGAACATATTTTGGTGGAAGTAGTTTCAATATTGAAGAATTTTCATTTTTGA
This sequence comes from Pseudotsuga menziesii, assembly GCA_001517045.1. Taxonomy (NCBI): domain Eukaryota; kingdom Viridiplantae; phylum Streptophyta; class Pinopsida; order Pinales; family Pinaceae; genus Pseudotsuga; species Pseudotsuga menziesii. The sequence continues at coordinate 73,262 of LPNX011031751.1, read as the reverse complement.
CCCTGTCACTCTTGTCAGTGTTGAATGTTGTAACTTGAAAGGATATTCTAAACGTATTTACTAATGTAGCCAAAGGGATATGTTATTATTCCTTTGGCGTGGTGTTACTATTGTATTTGGTCATCATAGAGTCATGAGGTAAAGCCTACATTGTAAGTTGGATCATTAGTACCCTAATGAATAATATAATATATTGTTTTGAGTCTTCCTAGGTGAAGTTGGCCTAAATAGTTTAGTGGGGCTGACTTGATTAAGGTAAGTCACTTGGCTCATTGTGTATAAATAGAGGAGTCGTGGTTCTTATTTGAACACATACTCACTCACTTGAGTAGCCCATAGGAGAGAGAGATAGAGTAGAAGGAGGAGAATGCATTATTTTTAGGTTATCTCTTATACATATTATACATAGGAATTTTTGTTGGGTTTTCTTCCAGTTGAAGGTTTCCCAGGATAAATATTGTGTCTATCTTGTGATCGTGTTTCTATCAGTGATTCTGGATATGATGTTGCTATGATTTTTTAATTGAAAACTAATGAATCTAGTATAGCATATGAAATATTAACATGGTATTAGGGCTAACCTGAATAGGACAACTTTCACAAGGTGAAACTCCCTCTCTCTCATCTCTAGAAGAAATTAGGGTTTCTACAAATTTTTGAATTTGGAAGATCTGCTTGAATAGAAATTTATGCCCCCCTGGAGAGCATCTATTGATCCTTAGATCGATATTTTTAGGTGGTTGAATCTCTGGGAAATCCAAACCCTAGTTTGGCAGTGAACCAAAAAACTGTAGTGAAACTAAACCAAAAACTCTGTAGAGCTGCAACCTCGCAAGTAGGATTTGAAGGGTGAAGATTTGGGATCTCTATAAATCAGTTGGACCAACCAACTCTCCTTAGTAAAGAACATCTATTGGTAAGTTCATCCTACTACTTTGATAAATTTCATTTTTTAGTGACTTATTGGATAGGACAAGTTGGAAGGATATAGAAAACTTACTAGCTTGGAAGTATAGGATTGGTCTCATTCTGAAAGAGAATGGCCTTGAGAAGTACATCAAGGATGAGATTGCAGAACCTAAAGAAGATGAATCTAAGGAAAAGCATGAACAAGACCTAATCAAGGAAAAGAAGATCATTGCTGACTCTATTAAGGATCACTTGATCCCACACGTGTCATATAAGAAGACATTTAAACATATGTATGATGCTCTTTCCAGAATGTATGAAGGAAGGAACATCCACAGAAAGATGAATCTAAGAGCTCAACTAAAGGGCACCAAGATGATCAAAGGAGAGTCTATTCAATATTACTTCACAAGGGCCTCTCAATTCAGAGAACAACCAAGTGTTATTGGAGACACCCTTAATGAGGATGAAATACTTATGACTGCTCTCAATGGTCTCACTAGATATTGGGAATCATTCATTCACACTCTATGTGCTAGAAAAGAAAGCATGAAATTTGACATAGTATGGGAATATTGTATACAAGAAGAAGCTAGAGTAGCTAATAGAGAAGCTCTCCCCAGAGAAGATGATCATGCTCTATTCACCCATACCAAAGGAAGAAAACAATCAAAATTCAAGTAAGTAATCATAATCCTTCAAAGAAGAAATTTTAGAATAAGAAGAAGGATTACTCAAAGTATAAATGTTACAACTGTCATAAGATAGGACATCTTGCTATAGAATGTCCATCACCAAAGAAGAAAAACAACAAAAAGAGACATCATGCTCATCTAGCTGAAGATGAGGATGTAGAAAAAGAAATACCTCGAAAGAAAACTAGAGGTGAAGATGTAGAAGAATATGTGTTATTCTCTACAATCTCTGGGTTTGTAACACTTGGAGAAGACATATGGCTTATTGATAGTGGTGCTTCAAATCACATGATAGGGAATAAGCAAACTCTATCAAATCTTGAAGAGAAGAACTCTCCACAGAAGGTATCATTGGGAGATGACTATCAATATCTCATCAAAGGAATTGGTGAATCAATCTACAAGCTTGACTCTAGAACTTCCATGAAGATGAAGGAAGTACTGTATGTACCAGTTTTGAAAAAGAACCTACTTTCCATCTATACTCTAGATAATAAAGGACTTAGAGTTTATTTTCTAGATGGACAAGTATTGATGTGGTCCAAAGGAAAGACACTTGAATATGATGTGGTCATTGGAGAAGAAGAAGGAGGACTGTGCAAAACCAAAGGACATCATAGAGACATCCCTTGTCCATGAGAATACCATCTCAAGTGAAATTTGTTAGGATTATTAATCCTCCCTTGTTCAAATGTCTATTAGATTAATTTACCCTAACTTCTAAACCTTAATTAATTACTTGGGTCCACTTGGCCTAATGTTGCCACATGTACCAGTCACTAGAGTGTGGGGAACATTGCTAGAGGTTAATTGCCACTTACTTCATGTGCATGCATCAGTTTGTGCGCCTCCTGGACCAATACCTATATTTTAGGAGCCACTAGGAGTCCCAACATGAACCTACTTTAGTTAGTTGGATTTAATACTAATTAGTCTTAGTTATCCCCCAGTTACTTTTAGTTAGTTCACAATCAGTTAGCTAGCACTAGTTATACATGGCTAATGCATAGCTGCATGTGGAGTAGGTTCCTTTTCCCACCTACCACACTCAGTTGCACTGAGTTAACTAGTTGTCACTGATTGATTGAGTTGGTTGGACATCTGGGAGTTGATCTATTGGACTTTGATATTGATTGAGACACCATGAGTTAGATGGTCATCTAGATACAGTAACATCCAATGGATAGATTCGAATCCATCCCTAATTGATTTGATGTCTTTCCCTATGTAAACTATTGTAACACCAGATATTATTATTTTGAATGATACTGTAAATTCCTAATCAATACTCATTTGTTTCCTATGTGGTTTGTTTTTTTCAGTTTGTATCTTCATTCTCCATTTACTGCAAACATTATTAGAACTATATGCTTGAATATCTAAATGGCATTCAAATTCTAATATGGTATTAGAGCATAGGTCTTAGGTTCAATTCCCCTGAGCTACGCTGGAGGTGGGGTGTTGGAGTATTGGTACAACCTCCACATGGTATAATCACCGCACCTCTAGGAATATAAAACAAGTGGACTAACTGCCACTCCTATTGATAGGTCCTTGTGTTGGGTTTCAAATGTTCATTAATATCTGTAGGTTTTGGTTTAACGACAAACATTACATGGTATCAGAGCCTTCTAAGGGAGGTTGCATGCTTGTTTCTCCTCGTCAAACATTAGAATCAGCTGGGTTTCCATAGAAGTTCCCTATGATGATTTGATAGCTCTGAATTTATTTAGAGCAGCAAAGAGAGTGTGACAGACCCTGAAAACATGTTCATGTCGAGAGGAAAAGCATGATTCTAACAGTTCAAATGTTTTAGTGTGTTTTACAGTAACAATTGAAAGGTGCTATGTAGCTTGTGTGAAGTTTTGTAGTCTTTCAGTTGGAGCAATTATGAGTTCTCAATATCCTACACCTCGGATCGTTACAACTTCCAATTATCTTGACTGGAGGGTGGATATGTAGCTAGCCTTTTTCCCACATGGATACCTCAGGATAATACAAGGAAGGGAGGCAGTGCCTCATCAACCAGTTGAAAAGAACAAGTTTATGAACCGTTGTGATGAAGATTTCGGGTACTTATGTACTCATATATCCAGAGATCTCCTCTTCCACCTAGAAGTCTTGAGGAATCCTAGAGAATCTTGGGAGAAGCTTGATAGCTTGTTTAACAAACAAGATGAGCTTCAGGGACACGTTCTAGAGAATGAGTTGGTATTTTTACATCCTAGCAATTTCGAGACTATTGAGCAATTATTTACTAAATTCAAGTCTCTTGCACTTCATTGCAGACAGTGCAGAATAGAATGGAAGGATGAGATAAATGTCCTTTCCATATTCACCAAACTAGGCCCTGAGCATTCTGTATTTGTTTCTATATTTCATTCCAAGCAGGATGGCATCCCTGATTGGAAAATTCCTTAATTAGATTATTTTTCCGAGTCCTTAATCAAGGAGCAAGAAAAGTAGATTCAAATGGGAGTCATCAAGACCTCCAAAGATCAGGCTCTCCTAGTTACCGACTCTTCCAAAGCACAAGAAAATGGGAAATCAAAGAATAAGGATCCAAAAGCAGTTGATTCGAAGCCTAAACTGAATAAGAAAACTTGTGAAGAGGCCTCCGGATCTAAGAAAAAGAAGTTTGAAAAGAAGTTATGTCCATGTTGTGAAAAGGGGAATCATCTCAAATATCATTGTATGAGGAATCAACTAGATGAAATTTCAGCTCTTCTCAAGTAGCATAACATTTCTCCCCCAAGAGAAAAGAATCCTGATGATGAACCACATACAGAATATGATGAATGGTTCCATGCTTTGAAATCAAGCCTTACACAGTATACAACATACATAATTGATTCTGGAGCTTCCAATCACATGGTTTATTCCAAAGAATACTTCTCTACCCTCTCACTATCAAAGGGACCTAACATTCACATGGGAGATGATTCCCATACTCCAGCAGAAGGAAGGGGCTCAATCATAGTGAAACATGGCGAGTTGAAGAATGTCATGTATGTGCCCTCCCTTGCTGATAACCTCTTATATTTTTATCATATGACTCATACTGGCTCTCCCAAGAGAATTACATTTGATTCAGAAACAGTTGAGATTACAGAAAAAGACACTAGACAGCTTGTAGCAAAAGGTATAGCAAATCACTCTACCAAAGCATATGATTTCTCACATTTCTTAATTGTCTCTCCTCCTACAGCTTTATTGTCTCATTCTAACAAAACCAACAAGATTTGGCATGAGAGATTTAACCATCTCAATTTCAAATATCTGAGGCAACTCTACAATGATAAAATGGTTGAAGGTTTTCCCTTCATCCAAACTTCCAATGGAGTATGTGCTGGTTTCTTGGTAGGTAAGCATCCAAAAAAGAAGTATGATGTTGGGAAGACACATAGAGCTACCTCTATACTTGATTTGATACATACTGATGTAGCAGGACCTATGCCCACAAACTCCATTAATGGTTGTAGGTACTTCCTCACATTTATTGATGATTGTTCTAGGTACTGTTGCATCTACTTCATGAAACAAAAATCAGAAGTTTTTGATACTTTTAAAGTTTTTAAGTCTATGGTTGAGTATGGTTTCAATATGAATATCAAGTCAATAAGATCTGATAAAGGAGGAGAGTACATCAAAGGATATTTTCAAAGTTTCTATGAATTAGAGGGGATTCGAATGGAACACTCAGTTCCATACACACCATAACATAATGGTGTGGCTGAGAGGAAGAACATATCACTGAAAGAGATGGAAACATGTCTTCTCCATGCCAAACATCTACCTCCTTCTCTTTGGGATGAAGCAGTAAATTGTGCTTCGTATTTGCAGAATAGGGTGCCCCACAAGTCAGTGGTTGGGGTCACTCCATTTGAAGCATTGCATGGGTATAATCCCAAGGTCTCTCATATGATATTTTTTGGTTCCAAATATTGGGACAAAATACCAATTGAAAAGAGGAAGGAATTTCAATCCCAACGTAGAAAATGCATTCTGCTGGGATATGGATAAGATGCAAAAGCTTACAAACTGATGGAGGTTGCACCAGAATATTCTTCATTGAAAAAAGTGTCAAGTTCAAAGAAGATCAGTTGTATGACACAAATCCATTAGCACAAGAAGGTATAACTATTTGTCCACCTATTTTTTATGATGATGATGTGCTACAAGTTTCAGATTCAGATGAATAATATCACATTCAGCATGATCCTGTTATTGATACTGAATCTCAAGAGATTCTAGATCCATATCCAGTACACATTCCTAATCAGAAACCTAAACCCAGATGGACTCAAAAGCTTCTTGATGTAGCTGGAAGTGGTACTGGAGATCCAGAAGATAGAAGAAGAACAAAGTTCCAGTATCAGAATGAGAATGTTGCACTATCCCTCACAGATTCACTCTCTACAGTATGATGCAACAAATTTATAGGTCAGTGCTACTTGATGATGGCAAATTATCAGCTACATGGCCAATCGAAGCAGAAACTTGATCATTCCCTACCTTCACCATCTAGAAGAGACAAAAAAAGTCATCAATTCATAAGTACATTGAGAGGTCCACTGATGGACCATGCTGCTGCATAGAGCTACAAATTTGTAGTAGTTTTTTCACTCAAGTTATTTTTTTGAGGAATCTTCTTTCTTCTAAAGATAGCTTGCAGTTTGTTATATACTTCTTATTTTGAGGGGGGGGGTTTCCCATGAGGTTTTCCCTTGTTTCCTCGGTTGTATTAAGCATCATTTTTTACTATATTTTAGATTGTATTTGGATGACCTATGGTCTTGTTATTAGGTCCCATAGTTTCCCAGGTTAGGATTTAGGGTGGGTGTTAGGATTATTAATCCTCCCTTGGTCAAATGTCTATTAGATTAATTTAGCCTATATTAGGAACCTTAATTAATTACTTGGGTCCACTTGTATACTTGGGTCCACTTGGCCTAATGGGGCCACATGTACCAGTCACTAGAGTGTGGGGAACACTGCTATAGGTTAAATTCCACTTATTTCATGTGCATGCATCAGTTTGGGCGCATCCTATACCAATCCCTACATTTCAGGAGCCACTGGGAGTCCTAACACCAACCTACTTCAGTTAGTTGGAGTTAGTACTAGTCAGTCTTAGTTAGCCCCTAGTTACTTTCAGTTAGTTCACAATCAGTTAGCTAGCGCCTTTTCCCACCTACCACACTCGGTTGCACTAAGTTAACTAACTGTCACTAATTGAATGAGTTGGTTGGAAATCTGAGAGTTGATCTATTGGACTCTGATATTGATTGAGACACCATGAGTTATATGGTTAGTTAGATGGTCAGGTAGATACATTCACATCCAATGGATAGATTCGAATCCATCCCTAATTGATTCGAATTCTTTTCCTATGTAAACTATTGTAACACTAGATATTATTATTGTGAATGATACTGTAAATTCTTGAGAAATACTCATATGTTTCCTGTGTGGTTTGTTTTTTTTAGTTTGTATATTCATTCTCCATTTACTGCAAACATTATTAGAACTATCTACTTTAAGATCTAAATGGAATTCAAATTCTAATAAACAATGGCATATGAGACTTGCTCACATCAAATACAAAGCATTGACCTATGTGAGCAAGATGGTAATAGGGTTAGCATATTTGAAGATCAAACATGAGGGAACTTGCAAAGCATACGCAAGGGGAAAGAACATTAAGAATCCCTTTCCAAAAAGTGAAACAAATACCAAAGGTACATTGGAACTAATTCATCCTAATGCATGTGGTCCTATTCCATTCATATCCTTAAGTGGATATGAGTACTATCTCACATTTATTGATGATTATTCAAGAAAGACTTGTATATAGTTCTTGAAGAACAAGAGTGAAGTGTTTGAGAAATTCAAGGAATTCAAATCCTTGATAGAGAACCTTTAAGAAAATAGAATCAAGACACTGAGATCAGATAATGGTGGAGAATACACTTCAAAGAAATTTGAATCATTCTGTAAAGAGGCCAGAATCAAGAGGGACCTAAACACTCCCTATAATCCCTAACATAATGGTGTTTTGGAAAGAAAGAATAGAACCATCATTGAAGAAGTGAATACCAAGATTCATGATCAAGACCTCCCTATGAACCAATGGGATGAAGTATCAATAATAGTCGTTAATGTGCAGAATAGATCATCTCACAGTGCTCTTCGATTCAAGACTCCTAAAGAGATGTATACCAGAAAGAAACCTGAAGTGAGCCATCTCAAGATATTTGGTTGTCTGGTATATGTACATATTTCAAAAGAGAAGAGAACCAAGGTGGATCCTTTTGGGAAGAAGGGAATATTTATAGGATACAGTGAAGTCTCCAAATCCTTCAGGATATACATTTCAGGATTCCATCATATCAAAATCAGTAGGGATGTAACATTTGGTGAAGAGACAGCTCTTAAAAGTTCTAGAAGGTCTCATCTTGAAGAAGTACATGAAGAGGATGTACCTCCCAGAATGATAGAAGATGAAACCTCTCCTAAAATAGTAGCATCATAAGATCATGACATGCTAGAACCTTAGTATCCCCCTACTATGGATATCTCTTGAAAGAGAAAACCTGCTTGGGTAAGAGAAACCATAAAAGAAACAAAAAGATATGGAGCACCAAAAGGCTCCACAAGAACCAAAAAAAGATCAAAGCCATATTCTAGTTATGTAGCTTTGATGTGTGATATTGTAGATCAGGAACCCAACATCTATGAAGAAGCTGAATAGAAGAAATAATGGGTTGAAGCAATGATAGAAGAATACCAGTTGATCATGAATAATGATGTTTGGTATATTGTTCCCAAACTAGAAAACAAGAGTGTGGTATCTTCGAAATGGATCTACAAGATAAAACATGTTGCTTATGGAAGTATTGAAAAGTACAAACCAATATTTGTGGCTAGAGGATTCTCTCAAAAAGAGGGGATCGTTTATGAAGAGACATTTGCTCCAGTAGCAAGGTACACTTCCATCAAAACTATCATGGCACTTTCTTCCATGATGAAGTGGAACTTACACCAGATGGATGTAAATACAACCTTCCTTAATGGTGTGGTTGAGGAAGATATTTACATCAAACAACCACAAGGATTTGAATTCAAAGACATAGCGAATCATGTATGCAAGTTGAAAAAAAGGATTTGTGCATAACGAAGCAAGCTCCTAGAGCTTGGTATGGTAGAATAGATAGCTTCTTGACAAGCATGGGCATTACCAAGAGTAAAGTTGACCCTAACCTTTATATGAATATTATGGATGATGAACCAGTGAAACTATTGTTGTATGTGGATGATCTATTTCTAACTGGAAATTAGAAACATATCAATGATTGAAAGAAGAATGTAGCTGAAAAATTCAAGATGAAATATAGTGGATTGATGCATTATTTCTTAGGGCTGGAAGTGTGGCAAATCCCAAAAGGAATATTTTTGAATCAATGAAAGAATGTAGTGGAAATCTTGAAAATATTTGATATGTTGGATTGTAAAGCCATGGCCACAACCATGGACACCAACTTGAATTTGTTGTCTGATGAGACATTGAAGTTAGTTGATATGACTCAATACAGACAAATTATTGGGTCACTCATGTATATGATGAACACAAGTCTAGATATACGCTTTGTTGTGAACACATTATGTCAGTATCTAGTTAAACCTAGATGGGTTCACTTGATAGTTGCAAAACACATGATGAGGTACCTAAAAGGTACGACAGATTTGGGACTTTACTATGGGAGAGATCATGACTACAAATTGTATGGATATATAGATCCATATTAGGAAGGAAGTGTTGCATAAAGGAAAAGCACCTTAGGTGGATGTTATTGTCTGGGATTCACCATGATATCATGGTTTAGTAAGAAACAGTCTAGTGTTGCTCTCAGTACAGCTGAAGCAGAGTACATTGCAGCTTGCTCCACTTGTTGTGAAGCGATATGGCTTAGGAAGCCGATGTCAAGATTATTTGACATGGATTTGGACACCACAGTAATTCTTTGTGACAATTAGAGTTGTATAAAGATGACAGAGAATACTATGTTCATGACAAAATCGAAGTACATAGAAGTCTGATATTTTATATATAAGGGATATGGTACAAAAGGGAGCTATAAAGATCCAATATGTGAGTACCAATGAGAAAGTAGTTGATGTACTGACCAAGCCTCTATGTTGATTTAAGTTTGAATATAATTGTGGTAAGCTTGGTGTAGTTCAAAAATACTTTCCTCGCAAGGAGGAATAGTGATGGAACTACAAATGATGAAGATATGTACCTTCTTTGAGAAGGAGGAACAAGTTGAAGCTATGGAATTTCCTCAGAAAGGAAGAACAGGTCAAAGACATGAACCCTCCTAGAACAAAGGGGGAGCAAGTTTATAGTATAAAAATTCCCAGGAAATGGGGAGTAATGATGAGACCGACATCGATGATGGATGACAGTTATTATAAAAGTCTAACATTTACTTGTGGATGATAATATCCTCTCTTTAGGATGGAAGGTATAACACTCTATCATTATAGGAAATTTCAACTCAAAATGTGTCTCCTAAGGAAATTTAATAAAATAATAGTTAAAATAATAAAATAATATTTATTAATTTTGGAGGAAGAAAAGCAAAAAACTACTTTTTTGTTTGTATTTTCGACATATATCTCTGTGCTTTTACAGAAATTTTGATTGAGAGAGCTAATTGGGTGTGGAATTGAATTATGTATCTAGTGAATACCCACTCGGCATACTTTTGATGGACCCCTCTACCCCCCCCAAAAAAAATACCTTGAAAAATGTGATGATGAAGTCATCATCATGTTTTTAGGGTATTTCTTGTTTTTGGGGTAATGGGGTCCGTCAAAAGTATGCCAAGTGGGTACTCATTGGATGTGGAATTCAGTTTTGCATCCAACAAGATCTCCCGATCAAAATTTGAGTAAAAGCACAGGGAGATATGTCGAAAATACGAACAAAAAAAGTAGTGTTTTTTATGATACCTATCCCCAAATTTATATTTAAAAATTGTTTAAGACCTATACGGTATTTCAAATTTAAATCAATTTTAATGGCTAACACATGATGACATGGAATTTGAATTAGAGTTAAAAGGTGCATTTTGAGTTGAAATTTCCTCTAATAGCATGAGAGTGGTCCTTAATAGCTAAGGATGGCCCTGCATATGTTACTCTCGCATGGAGAGAACCCACATTCAGTTGTGGATATCGTAGAATAATAATCACTCAGGAGTGTTACTAACCTTTGTGGTATGGATGCTCTATGATGACTCCTCATGAATGACATGACTAACATTTTGTATGTAGTCAAGATCTGCTCTGCACACAATACTCTTGTATGGAGAGTATGCCTACCTTCATATGTAGATACTATATCATAACACTTGATTGGGAATGGTCCTAACCTTCATGGTTTGGATTCTCTATGATGATTCATCACTAACGTCGAAGTATAACACTCATTTTCAAGTGGTCCTAACCTTAGTTGTATGGATGTTCTACGATGGGCCGACATTTTGTATGCAGTCGAGATATGCTCTATAGATAATACTCTTGCTTGGGAGAGTATGCCTACATGTAAGTGTATATATTGTAGTATAACACTCACTTGGGAGTGGTCCTAACCTTAGTGGTATGTATGGTCTACGATGAGTCTTCACGGATGATAGGGATAGCACTGGGTGCAGTCGAGATCTACATTTAGTTCTTGACAATTCAGCTGATTGATATCATGGATCATGATGATGGAGGATTGCATTGTACTTGCACTTATGTCCTAAAGTGATTGATATTGATCAGCCCGCAAACATATCATGAGTACTGCAGGTAGTGTGGAAGAAAATGATCAAGTAGATCGAAGTACAACAGTGAAACAATCAAGAAGGATCGAAGTGTTGCTGCAAAGGGTCGAAAGAATTGAAGTGTTGTTGCAAAGGATCAAGAAGATTGAAGTGTTTTTGCAAAGGATCAAGAAGATAGAAATGTTGCTACAAAGGATCAAAGTACTGCAAAGGATCAAAAGATAGAAATGCTGCTATGAAGGATCGAAAGGTCAAAGAGTTGCTGCAAAAAGTACCAAGTGATCATGTGATGCAGAAGATGAATACATTAGAGTAATTGTTTTAGTTACTGATGAATGTTGAAAACTTCCTATAAATTATAGATGTATTACCTCAATGTACTGTTAAAATATTGTCTCTGTGTTGTCCTATAGTATATGATGATGTTGTCAGTAGAATAACCTTCTCGTTAAGGGGGAGTGTTGAATATTATAACTTCAAAGGATATTCTAAATGTATTTTACTAATATAACCCAAGGGAGATGTTATTATTCCTCCAGTGGGGTGTTACCATTGTATTTGGTCATCATAGATTCATGAGGTAAATCCTTCATTATAAATCAGGTCATTAGTACCCTAACGAATAATATAATATATTGTTTTGAGTCTTCCTAGGTGAAGTCGACCCAAACAGTTTAGTGGGGTCGCCTTGATTAGGGTAAAATTCAGTTGGATCAATGTGTATAAATATAGGATATGTGGTTCTTATTTGAACACAAACTCACTCACTTGAGCAGCGCATAGGAGGGAGAGATAGATAGATAGANGAGAGAGAGAGAGAGAGAGAGAGAGAGAGAGAGAGAGAGAGAGAGAGAGAACAGAAGGAGCAAAACACCTGTTTTTTGCGGTTATCTCTTATACATATTATACAAAGGAATTTTTGTTGGGTTTTCTTCCCCTTGAGGATTTTCTGGGATAAATATTGTGTCTATCTTGTGATTGTGTTTATATCAGTGACTGTGTATATGTTGATTCTATTATTTTTGAATTGAACACTAATGAATCTAGTGTAGCATATGAAATATTAATAGTTGGGAGCAACTAGGGCATCAAGTTTCGGTGGCTTCCCACCTTAGTTTTTAGAAAGTGACCTTGTTGAGCAATTTGTCTCAAGGAGGTTCATCTTTCTGTCCAAACAAAATTCCCAAACTCCAAGTTTGGAAAATTAGGGTTTCTATAACAAACCCTAGGTCAACCAGCTCTGGAATCAAGTTCGACACCTCAAATTAGTAAGATCTAAATCTTTTCTATTTCCATTTGAGGTTCTCATTTGAAAATATGACCCACCATACTCAACTTGAGGACAATCTTTGAGGGGATGATAACTTTCAAGCATGGAAGTACAGAATCTCTCTCATCCTTGAAGAAAATGACTTGGATTAGTTTATCACTAAAGAAGTTCCAAAACTAGAGGGAGATGAGGCTAAGGATTCTCATAATATAAGCATGGATAAGGATAAGAGAATCATTGCAAATTCTATTAAGGATCACCTCATCGCCTGTGTTTCTACATTTAAGACATTGAAGGAAGTATATGATGCTTTGACAAAGATGTTCGAAGGAAATAACATCAACCAGAAGATGACTTTGAGGAACTAGTTGAAGAATGTGAATATACATAACTCTGATACTATATAGTGTTACTTCACAAGGGTTGCTCGAATAAAAGAACAACTTGAAGCAGTTGAAGAGAATGTCGAAGAAACAGAAATTGTAATGAATACATTGAATGGTCTCCCTAGATCATGGGACTCATTCATTAAAGGGATTTGTGCAAGAAGGAGTTTGATATCTTTCAGAAGACTCTGAGAAGAATGTGCACAAGAAGAAGATCGACTCATGACAAGAGAAGAGAATATGGGAGCAACTAAAGATCAAGCTATCATAGTTCACACTAGGAAGAAATTCAAGAAGAAGGAGAAGAAGGAAACCTTTCATCAAAACAATAAAGACAAGACACTGAAGAAGACCAAGAGAGATACTTCAAATGTTCAATGCGACACTTGTGACGAAAAGGGACATTCTGCAGGAGATTTTCCCATTAGGAAAACGATACACCATGATCATATCGTTGAATATCATGAACCAAAAAAAAAAAAATTAGATGGGAGAAGGGTAATTTAGATGAAGAGTATGCACTAATCTCAGCACTTACTGGCATTATTTCACATGGAAGCAATTATTGGCTTGTATGTAGTGGAGATTCTAAACACATCATGGGATATAAGGGATTACTCGTCAATATGTCTGAACATGAGTCACCTCATAAGGTGAAACTTGGGGATGATTACCAATACCCCATAAAAGGGAGTGGAGAAACTTCATACAAGCTTAACTCCAGGAAATATTTAAAGATGCAGGATGTGCTATATGTTCCATTATTGAAGAAGAATATTCTCTCCATCTATGCACTATATGCGAATGGAATTGGGGTTTCTTTTTTTGATGGCCAATTTCTAATGTTTCCCAGAGGGAAGACAATAGAGGATGCAATAGTGATTGGAGAAGAAGATGGAGGATTGTACAAGCTAAAGGGATAACCTAAACAAGCATTGGTTCATGATTCAATTGAAACAAACAAACTGTGGCACAAAAGGCTTGTGTATGTGCACTACAGAGCACTACCAATGGCAAGAAAATCAGCCTTAGGATTTCCAGATATCCATGCAAAGCATTGAGGAATTTGCAAAGGATGTGCACAAGGAAAGAATATGAAGAAGACATTTCCCAGTAGTGAGAGCAATGTTAAAGGAATACTTGAGATAGTACACTTGGATGTATGTGGACCCATGTCTTCTACATCGTTAATCATGTATATGTAATATGTTTCCTTTATAGATGATTTCTTATGTAAGACTTGGTTATATTACTTGAAAGGGAAAAGTGAAATTTTTAGTAAGTTCAAGGAATATAAATCCTTGGTCAAGAGCCAAATTGATAGGACTATCAAGATTCTATGCTCATGTAATGGTGGAGAATTCACATAAGATGAATTCAAGGAAATTTGTAGAGAGTCCAGGATTAAGAGGGAGATGAGTACTCCATACAATCCTCAAGAGAATGGGGTTACTAAATGAAAGAACTGAACCATCATAGAAGCAACAAGATTTATGTTGCATGACCACAATATTACTATGCACCTTTGGGTGGAGGTAGGAAGAATATTTGTGTATGTATAGAACCATAATTCTCATCGAGTACTTGAAAACAAGACTCCTGAAGAGGCCTTCTCGGGAGAGAAACCAGAAGGCAACTCATTACAAATGGAAGAATATTCCAACCTCTACTTCAAGGTGGAAGATGGAATACCTGTCATACTCCTGCTACATGTCAATGACTTGTTTTTGATAGGTGAAGAGGAACTCATTACAAATGCGAGGAGACTTGCTATATAGTTCGAGATGAAAGACCTAGGTATGATGCACTACTTCTTAGGCATGGAGGTTTCACAGAGTGTAGATGGAATATTCCTTTGGCAAGGGAAGTATGTAGTGGATATTTTTAATAGATTCAGAATGTTGGACTACAAGGCAATAGCCACACCTATGGCATCTAACTTGAAGCTTCTGAGGGATGCTTCATCTGAGTCGGTTGATGCCACGATGTATCATCAAATGATTGGTTCATTGATGTATCTGAAAAATATGAGATTAGACATATTATTTATGGACAACACCCTAAGCTAGTTCATGATGGATCCGAGACATGTTAACTTGATAGCTTCAAAGTATGTTCTTAGGTACCTAAAAGGTGCAGTGGATTATGGGCTCAAATATGATGCAAATCAACAGATTAACCTACATGGTTATGTTGATTCAGACTAGGTAGGTAGCACCACTAATAGGAATAGCACCACAGGTTGTTGCTTTAGTTTGGGATATGGCATGATCTCTTGGATCATCAAGAAGCAATCATGTGTGGCATTGAGTACATCCAAGGAAGAGTATGTTTTCTCTTGCTTAGCTATTTTCAAGGAAGTATGGTTGCGAAAGCTACTGTATGATTTATTTTATCTCCATTTGGATGTAAATTGTATCTTCTGCAACAATCAGAGTTGTGTGAAGTTGTCGAAAAACCTAGTGTTCCATGACAAGTCGAAGCACATCAAGATCAAGTTCCACTATATGAGGCATATGGTGCATAGAGGAGCAGTGAAGATCCAATAAGTGGAAATAGAGGAGAACATAGCTGATGTGTTGACCAATCCTCTAGAAAGAGTGAAGTTTGAGTACTTCATAGAAAGACTTGGTGTGATCCAGATCGAGATCCCTCAAAAGAGGGAGTGATGTTTTATAGCATAGCTAGAGTGAAAGGTTGTATGAGCGTAACATCCTAGAGATGTTCATAGGTTGCTCAGATGTAATCATTCATGTAGGTTATCCTTGGATAAGTCTTGGAGAAGCTCGTAGGTTATCCATGGATGTAATCAGTCCTGATGTGATCTATGATAGAAATAGTTGATGCATGATATCTATCATGGGAAATGAGACAGGTTTTCCGAGCAGGAAAAATACCGGTGAAGCAGGATGCTCAGACATAATCATTCTTGTAGGTTGTCCTCAGATATAATCATTCCTATCGAAGATTCTAGGTTATCCTTGGACGTAATCCATCCCATGATAGGTTATTCGAGTGTAAAATGATACTTAGCATGGTCCATAGCTTACTGAAATGTAATACACCTTCAAGGTTGTATGAACATAAAAGATCCTGGACACAGGTTGTTCAGATGTAATAATTCCTTGCGGTTGACTAGAGAGCGTAAAAGGTATGATGTAGTAGGTTGTTTGGTCGTAAGCTATCCTTACATATATATCTATATATATGTGTTCCCATGTTGAGATGATACATAAATGAAGCATGAGAGGTGTACCTAGGAATTTGTACTGATAGAATGCAAGTTGACTGTGCAAAGATGTAATGCACTAAGATTGCTCCTAGGCAATTCCTACATAGTATAAGATGCAACTTAGCTTAATGATGTGAACATTATCATGGCTTACTACTATGGTGAAAGAATGCAAGTGGTATGCATCTAAATCTTTGTTCTTTTTTTTGTTTTATGCAGGAAAAAAGAGATGATTTGGATACGACAATATGAAGGTAGGAGATGCAGGTTATTATCGTGGAAATGTAAAGAAGGTCCTGAATCGTTCATATGAGATGGATTTCTCTAGATGTGATGAATACTTGGATGAGAACTAGGCCAACACCCAGCCGAGAGAGGGTTGGCTCTGTAGAAAATTCCAATGACAAATAATACCATTTGATGATCGATAATAAGAAGATAATGGAAACATCTATGATGATGACTCTATGAATCCGTGATTATGACTTTGTGATGAATACTTGACCAAATGTGTTGATGATTGTGAAGAGAGAGAATACCTTCCTAGTTAAAAGGAAGTGTTGATGTATCTATAACTTCAAAACATATTCTGATGTATATTATCATTGTATGTTGTTGTACCCCCATTGGGGATGTGTTTATCCCCATGCAAGATGTCTTAATTGTGTCTAGATCTTGAGATATAACCTTCGTTGTAAGTTAGGGAAATAATCCCCAGTGTAACATCATGTAATGTGTATTTTGAGTCTCTCTAGGAGAATTCATCCCTATTAGGGAAGACATGCGGGCCCCAGTATTATGTTTGGTCAGTGACTTTAAAGGGTATAAATAAGGAGGCTCTCTCCCTCATTTATACACACCTCGCACTCTCAAGTTCGCATGAGAGAGAGAGAGAGAGAGAGAGAGAGAGAAAGGAGGAGAGATAGATAGCTATTGAATACTTCTTATTACTATTTTTGATCATCTTACTATTATGAGGAAGTTTGTAGGGTTTCCTCCTTTATGGTTTCCCCGATGAAAATATTTGTGTCTCATGTATCTTTTATATCTTATGCATCTTGTTGTACTTTTTTAAAATAAAGATCCTAGATAATCTATTAGATCTAAAGGAAAACTAACAGAGGATGATGATGATGACTGTGAGGACGAGGATGACGATGAGGATCATGATGACAATGGGGAAGGTGATGATGAGGATATTTATAACAATTATGAAGATGACAATGATGGGGATAATGATGAGGATGAAGATGATTATGACGATGATGATAATGATGATGATGACAATAATGAGGATGAGGATGAGGACAAGGATGATGAGGATGAAGATGACAACGATGATGAGGATGATGACGATGACGGTTATGATGATGACGATGATGGTGATGATGATGATGACGATAGTGATAATGAGGATGAGGATGGGGATATTGATGATGATCATGATCATGATCATGAAGATGATGGAGACGATAATGATGATGATAATGATGATGGTAATGGTAATGGTGATGATGATGATGATAATGACAATGAGGATGATGATGATGATGATGATGTTGTTGATGATGATGATGATGATGATGATGACGACAACGAGGATCATGATGACAATGAGGATGGCGATGATGAAGAAGACAATGATGGGGATGATGATGATGATGATGACGAAGATGATGATGGAGTGTTGGAGGTATTTAGGTATCTTGGAAACATCCTCACATGGAAGTAGGTTGCTTTCAAATAGATTATGTTGCCTAAGTAGGTTGAAATTTGTAATATTGTTTTTAATTTGTTGTTTTGGTTTAGCATTTTACATATATTAGACAAATTAAGTTATATTAGACATTCCTGTAAAATACAAATTGATTAAATAATCAAATATATATTATAATTTTTTATTTTTGAAGATTTACACAGTGTTGATATTAAATTTTAATTTTTAAAATAAAAATAAATTTTTTTATTTAACAATTTAAATAATTAATTCTTAATATCCATTCCATAAACATTATGATGTAAATATCTATTTACATCTTCAAAAATTGTCTTGTATGTCTATGCAACCCTTGTTTTTTTGGCATGATATCCAAGTATTTCATTTTCATTATGAGCCTCATCATCTCATTTACGATTAATTCTGCTTTGGTGTGATTTTTTTATATTGTCCATGACCATTTAACCTATAGAGGTTAAATTAAAAAATTGACACTTTATAGTAAAAAATTAAAAAAAAGTTAAGCTTAAAAAAAATCAATTTTTTTTATTGAGTCTTTCAATAATTTATAAAAAACATGAAGATACATTTTCTTGAATAGTTTTACCTAAACAAAATTTTTTAGAAAAAAATCACCTTAAAAAAATTGCTCAAGTGTCCTTGAGTCTTCAACAAAACACCTTAATAGAATATGTTTGAGATCTTCACCAAGAAAATGTTTTTCTAGGTGATGATGACGACGACGACGATGATGATGATGATAATGACGATGAGGATGAGGATCATGCTGACAATGAGGATATTAATGACAATGGGGATCATGATGACAATGAGGATGGTGTCGATGAGGATATTGATGACAATTATGAAGATGACAACCATGGGGATGATGATGATGATAATGAAGATGATGATGCAGATGATGATAATGCTACTGATGATGATAATGAAAATGATGATGATGATGAGGATGATGTTGTTGATGATGATGATGATGATGATGAAAATGATGAGGACGATGATGATGATGATGTGATTAAGACGATGATGATGATCATGACAATAGAATGATGACGACGACAACGATGATGATGACGATGACGGTAATGATGATGATGATGATGATGATGGTGATGACAATGATGATGATAATGACAATGAGGATGAGGATGAGGGTGATGATGATGATGAAAATGACTATCAAAATGAGTATGATGATAATGATGATGATGATGATGACAATGAGGATGAGGATCATGATGACAATGAGGATGGTGACGATGAGGATATTGATGAAAATTATGAAGAAGACAATGATGGGGATGTTGATGATGATAATGAAGACACTGATGAGGATGATGACGATGATTATGATAATGATGATGATGAAGATAATGACAATGAGGATGAGCATGAGGATAAGGATGATGATGATGATGACAACGACGGCAACGATGATGATGAAGATAATGATGATAATGATGATGAGGATGATGATGATAACATTGAAAATGACAATGATTACGATGATGATGACAAAGATAATAATGACATTGACAATGAAAACTAAGATGGTGATGATGATGACGATAATGATGACAATGATGATGATGATGATGATGATGATGTTATATTTTTGTCATTTAATCATTATGATCTAGGATCTTATCTGAGAGAATAACATGCACAGCAATAATCACAAGATACAAGAGACACAAAGAATTTTCCTCGAGGAAACCATAAAGGAGAAAACCCTGGAACTTCCTTAGATATAGAATGAGCACCAAAAGCAAAAGTAAAACCAAAAGATACAAAGATGATATCCGATAGTTGTTCTCTCTCTCCCTTGTGCGAGATGCTCCTCTCTCACTCATGCGCTACTATTGAGTGAGTGACTGTTTCAAATAGAGAGTCTCACTCTCTATTTATACTTGTTTTCCACTTGAAAATTACTCTACAGATCCGACCTCACTAGGAGATTCTAATAACCCTAATATAGCTCAATTGTGGGGACTTTTGCGCCGAATTACAATGTAGGGTTAACCTCAATGACTTTACATGACTTTAGTATATTAATTACTCTCATGATCGAAGGAAAAAACATCTTCGTCAAGGTACAATGAAATACAATATAAAATATACAAGTGAATACATTCTGAAGTTAAAAATACATCAACACTCCCTCTTAAATAGGAAGGTATTCTCTTGACATGGTTCATCAGGACAAGTATTCATTACTAGATCATCATCAAAGCTGGATCAATAACAAAGATGGATCATCATCAAAGCTGGATCATTATCAAAGCTAGATCATCATCAAAGATGGATCATTATCAAAGTTGGATCATCATCAAATATGGATCATTATCAAAGCTGGATCATCATTAAAGCTGGATCATCATCAAAGATGGATCATCATCATCACTTCTCCTGCTATCTCGAGCAAATGGTGTTATATCTCAATTATACTTGTCATAGGAATTTTTTACAAATCTATCCCTTTTTCATGCTGGATGTAGGTCTCAGAACGTATATCCAACCATGGGAGTCCCAGCTTGTCACCATGTTAGAAATTCCCAACACTTACATCTTACCATGGGAGGCCCAGCTTACCACCATGTCAGAAAGGCCCAACACTTACATCTGACCATGGGAGGTCTGGCCTGCCACCATGTTAGAAAGGTCTAGCACTTACATATGACCATGGGAATCCTAGCCTGCCACCATGTCAGAAAGGCCCAGCACTTACATATGACCATGGGATTCCTAGCTTTCCACTATGTCAGCAAGGCTCTGCACTTACATCTAACCATGGGAGGCCCAACCTGCCACCATGTCAGAAAGGATTTGCACTTACATCTGACCATGGGAGTCTCAGCCTGCCACCATGTTAGAAAGGATCTGCACTTACATCTGGCCATGTGAGTCCCAGCTTGCCACCATGTTAGAAAGGATTTGCACTTACATCTAACCATGGGAGGCCTAGCCTGCCACCATGTCAGAAAGGATCTACACTTACATCTGACCATGGGAGGCCCATCCTGCCACCATGTCAAAAAATATCTGCACTTACACATGACCATGGGAGGCCCAACCTGCCACCATGTCAAAGAGGCTCTGCAGTTACATATGACCATGGGAGGCCCAACCTACCACCATGTTAGAAAGGCTCTTGGAGTCATCACTTCCCCTTTGAAGGAACCTCGATCTGAAGAACACCAACCTTCTCTCTGAAGTACTCAAACTTAACTCTGGTCATTTCTAGCATAGAATCACATCAGGGTTAATTACATCCAAGGATAACCTAATAGCTTAGCCAAGACTTATTACACCCGAGGACAACATACAGGGCTGATTACATTTGAGAAACCTAGTAGCTTCGCCAAGATTTTATGCTCACACAACCTGTCTCACCGGCTATGCTAGAAATCATCACTCCCTCTTTCGAGATATCTCAATCTGGATCACATAATGTAGCTTCACTGCTTCTCTTTGCATCAATGAACAAATCATCTAAGAATACATCATGACATCAACCATCTCTGATGAAGAATCACTCGATAGCTTTAGGTTCGATGCCATAGGTGTGGCCATGTCCTTGCAATACATCATCCCTAACCTCTTTAGGATATCTATTGCATACTTCCCTTGTCCAAGGGATATTCCATCCACACTCTACCACCTCGATTCCTAGAAAGTAATGCATCATACCCAAGTCCTTCATCTTTAACTTGGAAGCAAGTCTCCTTCTTGCATCTTTAATGAGTTCTTCTTTTCCTGTCAGGAATAGGTCATCGACATATAATAGGAGTATCATTGGGTTCCCTTCATCAATCTATATTAAAGGTTGGAATCCACTTTATTCTTGGTAAATTATAGATCCATAAGTAATCTATCCATCCTATCGTACCATGTCGAACCTCAAAATCTTTTGCAGTCACTCCCTCTGAAGCGGTGCATCATTCTCCCTCTTCCTTTCATATTCTATGTATTGGAGTGACAAGTATCTTCCTCTGCTAATAATATTCTATGTATACATCTATGGTCACTGGATACGAATATCCTCTATCTTGAAATTTTTCAAGAGTTCTTCTCAAACCCATCTGTGAGATTGTCATCCTCTATAGGATTTCATCTTCAACCTTGTAGAAAACATTAAGTTCTTCATCACTCTAGTTGATCTTCAAGCTCCTCGTGTATGTTTTATCCCATGAGTGCATTCTGAGCTCGTACAAGGACTTCTTTAATTTTCACATGAGTTTGCCTGTCATGTGTCTCAACTCCCAGTGGCTACAAATGTCTCTTTGTAGTCTATTCCTTCTTTCTGTGAGAATCCACGTGCTACAAATATTTCCTTGTATCCCACGATGTTTCCATCTACTACATTTTGGATCTTGTAGATCCATATGGAAGACACTAGGAACTTCCCTTCAGGTCTTGATACCACGTCCTAGACATCATTCTTCTTGAACTGGTGCTTTCCTTCCCTTTATTCTTGGCTACTTCTTCATAGATGGAAGGATTTACATCAATGTTGTCTCTCAAGAGTGTCACATAACTAGAGTGTATCTGAGGCCTCTTTCTTTTCTTGGAAGTCTCACCATACTATTCTTCATCTTGGATTATTCTTAATATACCATTCTCTTTATATTATTCTGAAGCTTATTGGAGTGAATCTTGAACTGTCGCCACTTGTTCTTTAGAAAAAGTCTCATCCTTCTTTTTCTTGTAGGTGATTGTACGCGATCTTTCCTACAAGTCAAATGCACCAATTGTATGGTTAGAAAAATTTCATAAGGCATATTCATAATGGAAAATTATTATGCATTAATATATAATCATGCAACTATTTTAGCCAATACAACATTCATCCATATCTCATATACACAAAAAAATTCCATACGACTTCCATCTCTACCATAACATTATTGAGATTGTGCACTAATTCGAATATGTCAACAAAGAGGTTTCATCCTAGATAAGTAGCAATGGATTGGTGTAAAGCACTATAGGCTAATTACCCATAACATGCATATTAGCTTTATATTTTTCATTAATGTAGACATTCTATCATGCATAATACATTTTACAACTAAACAATGTCATACAAAAAACTAGATATGTAGGAAAAGACAATTCAAATACTTACCTTTATTTTTATCATGGGTAGATTCCTTCTTGAGCCTTCAGCTTCATCATCTTCTTCATTTATAGCATCACCATTTCTTATCCAAATGCTAATATGGACAATATATTCGTCAAGAATTGAGTCCTCCATATTCCTCATCGCTTGAGGGATCTTCGTGAGAGCTCGATCTCTAGTTGCTCCCATCTTCTCTTCTCTTATTATAAGTTGAGATTATTTTTGTGTGCACTCTTCCCAGAGTCTGGTGAAGGTAATCACTTCCTTCTGGCACACATTCCTCGAATGAATGAATCCCATGATCCTGGGAGGCCATTCAAGGTGTTTATAACAATATCTTATTCTTCTTAGATTTCTTCATCATAGAATCAAAAACTTCCTTTTGGTGTATTCAATGATGAAACATGAGGGATGAGATGATATTTAAAAGAATCTACAATAATTCTCTTGTCTCTAGCCTTAGCCTCATCTCCCTCTGGCTCTTAGAACTTCTTTACTGAAATACTGATCTACGTCAATTTCTTCAAGGATCACAGAGTTCCTATAATTCCATAATTGGAAGTTGTCAGATTCACCAAGATTGTCATCAAGCTGGTGTGATTAGTCATTTTGAAATGAGAACCTCAAATATAAATAGAAAAATTTTGATCCTACCGATTTGAGGTGTCCATCATGGTTCTGGAGCTGGCTGATATAGGGTTTGTTAGAGAAACCCTAATTTTCAAAACTTGTAATTTCAAACTTTTGATTGGATATAAATATGGGTCTCTTCAAGGTGAGCTATCCAATGTACTCCTTTTCTGAAAACAGTGGAGGGAAGCTCCTGGAACAGGAATCCCTAGTTTTCCAAATTCTTCTACAAAAATGACTAATATTGATTCTGATGTATCTCCAAAGTTTCAGATCCTTTAGGTCTGAAACTTCTCACTGTGATAGCCTATTAAGTATTTTTTACAAACCCATAGGTTAGTGCAAAAATGGATTCTCCAAGTAGGACTTATCAGGGTTTTCCCAAGGTGACTGTTTTTGGGACTCTTCAGGATAGCGATATTGTGCAAACTTCCACGTGTCATTGTTTCACATTATGGGTCTAACACACTTACCAAATAAAATAAATTTTTCTCCCTACCTATAACATCTTTCCCAATTTATTTTGGACCTTCCTATCCCGAGATATAGAAAATATCCCTAGGTCACCTGTTTATGATTGTATTCTAGAGGAGGTAGGAACCCCTATTTGGAGGAACCATATCTCTTGAAGTATAAAGAATATGAGGATGAAATTTTTACACAATGTAAAATATGAATTTTTATTCAGTCTGTAAAAATTTCAGCTTCCCATCCTTCTCTAATATCTCATTATAGCGAAATTTCTAGGATTACTAAACTCAGTCTTCTATGTTTTCTATGCATGAAACCCTAATTTCCATTAGCTGCCATTGCAGCTGTATTTTTGTTGTATAGTGAAAATTATCTAATTTAGAAACAACTACCACCAATAGATGTTCCCTAGTGAGGCGAGTTAGACTAGCCCTCCTTGCTTGATTATCTGTGGAGAGAACAGCTTCAACTAGGAATCCCTAGTTCCCATAGTTGCATAGTGTCTTGTTCTCAGGCTAGCTCTGATACCATGTCATATTTTAATAATTTAATCAATATGATATAGGATCTTATCTGAGATAATAACATGCACATAAATAATCACAAGAGACAAGAGACACAAAGAATTTTCCTCAAGAAAACCATAAAGGAGAAAACCCCGCAACTTCCTTAGAGATAGAATGAGCACCAAAAGAAAAAGTAAAACCCAAAGATACAAAGATGATCTTTGAAAGTTGTTCTCTCTCTCCCTTGTGCGAGATACTCCTCTCTCACTCATGCACTACTATTGAGTGAGTGTGTGTTTTAAATAGAGAGTATCACTCTCTATTTATACTTATTTTCCACTTGTCAATTACTCTACAAGGATCACCTCACTAGGAGAGTCTAATAACCCTAATACAACTCAATTGTGTGGACTATTTCCCTGACTTACAATGGAGGGTTAACCTCAATGAATTTACATGATTTTATTATATTAATTACTATCCTGATTGAAGGAACAAACATCTCCATCGAGGTATAATGAAATACAATATAAAATATACAAGTGAATACATTCCGAAGTTACAAATACATCAACAGATGATGACATTAACAATGAGAATGAGAAGGATGAGGATGAGTATGAAGATGATGATGATGATGAGGAGGATAAGGATGAGTATGAGGATAACAACAAGAGCATTGAATTATCAATATTCTCTTTATTTTGAGAATAATTTAATATTCTCTACTAAACAAGACCAACCATGTGAAGGTCGAAAGCTCATCTAACACCTCCCCCCCCTCACGTCACTTGAAATTCCCCATAACCCAATAAAATATATGTACAAAAATATAATTTATTCATGTGTTTTTTTACATATTTAAGAAGCAATGTCTCTTATAACATATGCCAACACACAAGAAAATGACAAAAAACTTAAAATACCTCATATAGAGAGTAGAGGATATATATATATATATATATATATATATATATATTAAGGAATACCTCATACAATTCAATGGAGTTCATCATCTTCTTGATCCAAGTCATCATCTGTATCATCTGAACAGATTCAACATTGTAAGGATTGGCCATATCATCACCGTCATTGATGTCAGTTTTGATCATCATAATATCATCGATATTGTCTTCATGGAAATTGTCTACTACATCTTATTCAACTAATTATTTGTCATCTTCCTTTGGAACATGACATTATAACTCATGTTGACCATCCTCAACATCGTATTCTTCTTCAATACCCTCTTCATTATATTCCTCCACATTATACTTTACTGGCCTTCCCCTTGGATCGTTTCTCACGACAAATGACCAACCCCCTCTACCTGGAACCTCGGAGTAAAATACATATTCACATTTGCTTGGAATAACATAGGGATCTATTCTTGGATCAAATATACTTGTATTAACCATGGTAAATTCATTATCATGTTCAATAATAGTTCTATATGTTGTTAGGGAAAGTGTTCTTATGGCTGGGGTCAATTCCACCAACGTACCAGGGGTATAAATACTGATATAGAAAGGTATTGAAGGCATAAATATAGACAATATTCAAGGTTTATAAGGGTTCATACCTTACATACTGAAGGTTGGTCCAAGATTTATCTAGCCATCCTCTTACTCCTCAATCCAAGAGACCTGCAAAACAAACTTCAACCTTCCTCAAACCAAATTTGACTACATGTAAGGAGATAATATTTAATACAATATGAAACTCTAATATGATAAACATCAACATGTAATCATGAACAGAGATACAACACATATCATACACTAATTTGGAAATGGAATAGCATCAAATATTTATCATCAAAGGGAAGAAGTACAAGATATACCTTATCCTCAAGCAAGGGACCTCGTGAAACCTTCGATCTGGATCTCCTACTTCTATTCTCCAAGAATATCAACCTCTAAGATCTACAACAAAGGGAGATGACATCTAGGTAAAAGGTAGGGGGGATGAGAATCCCAATTTCACCAAAATAATAATGAAAAGGCTAAGTTCCCTTTAATGGACCCCTCTTCCTCTCTTATATACTATTTTGAAGGGCTAGGTTCAAATAGAGATCAGTTACAACTGAAGGAGCAATTCCAAACCACCCAAACCACCCCAACTTCAAAAATTTTCATGTTTTTTTTATATGTTTTTACCATTACAAGACATACCCATGGGTTTCCTTAGGCAAAGGGGTGAGTGAAATGTAGGTTTCCTTAGTAAAAATCATGAGTGGGTCAAAAAATCCATTTTTAGGGTATTTCCAAGTATTTTTAGGGGTTGGTGTCTTCTAGAACGTTTTACCTTGGTCTGATGCCTTTCCAATGGTAAAGAGAAGAGATTGAATGGATATACATAACTCTAGATATGGATCCTCCATTAACGGGTATCCTTTGAGTGTCTGATAGTAATTTTCATGAAGTGTGGTCATGGAAGTTTTGTCATGCGACGAAAACATGTAAAAGTCATCACAAATGAAGAAGTGACATTTTTGGCTATAAAATATTCCCCATAATGTATTGGGTTAGAGGGGAAGATGATAGTTGAAATACATTATAAAAATTAAACAAATAGGTCATGGAGTCAAAGAGATGAGAAGAATCAAAGATCGTAAGCTCAAATGGAGGTACCTGAAAGAGAAATAAATGTCAGACTAAATTGATCTTTGGGACATAATGTCCATATACAAATTATTGCTATAAATATACAGGCAAATGCAACATGTGTATAAATGATGTAACTATCATGGTCACACAATATGTAAAAAGGCGCTATATAAAATCTAAAGGAGTCATGGACAAAGATGAACAAGGTGGATCCATGCTCCATAATCGGTCATAACCACAAGAATACAAGGTCGGTCTATGTCTCAGTAAATGTCATATGAAGTGTGACAAGGTCATGCACAACTCGAGAAATATAAAAATATGACGATGCTATGGTTGACCCAAGGTATTCAATCCAAACCACCCAAAGGTACAAATCATGACCATGTGAATAAAGGATTTGACATCGAACATGGAGGAAACTGTTTGATTACTGGTCATTGATAAGAACCGTTAACAAACACAAAGGGAACCACCATTAATGAAAGTGGTCCCCAAGGTACCTAGTAAATTATAACAAGTGTGAATAAATGGCCTTGAAGTTGAACACTAGAAGCATCCATCGAGTAGGAGACATTAAGGTATTCTCACTACCAAATGGCGAGGGAAATTTCCATTGATGACTACAATCCCCGAGGTACTATCATAAACTCTAAATCTCATTCCTATAGAAATATGTGTTGAATTCAATCGGAAGAGATCCATTGGAAGGAAGGCATTAAGGAATCCTCCATCATCCAACATGAGGTAATTCAAAGACTAATTGGATCTGGAATTGATATAAAGCTTTATGACAACGATTGCTGAATAATGGATATAATGGACTGATACTAGGGAGTGATCGACAAAAAGGGTCAAGGAAACTTCAAAATGGCTGAGAAAGGTTTTATCCTTGAATAGTGAGCATTAAACAATAGTGACTTAGGCATATTTTTACATGAAGGGACCAACAATGCACAATGTAGGATACATTGACAAATTCTCCATATAATTGGAAAAGGAACCAACTAGAGGAGTAAGAACTCTGAATCAGGCCAAGATAAAAAAAAAACTAGAACCCAATTGTTGATATACTCAAAACTGGTGCTTTTTTCAATGAGACAAGACTTTCTTCCATGATGTAAAATAGATTCGAATGAACTTCCATTTCCTTATTTTTTGTAATGGTTTAGCGATTCCAAGAAAGTAAAATTAGGACCTTCTTCATTGTTGGAAATATCAAAGAAGAGAT
Organism: Pseudotsuga menziesii; assembly: GCA_001517045.1. Classification (NCBI taxonomy): domain Eukaryota; kingdom Viridiplantae; phylum Streptophyta; class Pinopsida; order Pinales; family Pinaceae; genus Pseudotsuga; species Pseudotsuga menziesii. The sequence continues at coordinate 44,627 of LPNX011031751.1, read as the reverse complement.
AGAACAATGCTTTATAAAACATTGAATCATGGATTTTACGAGCCCGGATTATTGAATTCTCAATGGTGTTTTCACAATTTGAGAGTCAGAAAATGCCAAACCAGACTCTAGGGGGGAACATTTTTCGTTTTAAAGAGTTTGAAGGAAAGCAATATCGCCCAATTCTTTTGTCCTAAATTTTTTGTGAGCGTGAAAATGGCATCAAGTACGCTGGGAGTATTTTTCATAGTTTAAACTAGAGCATGAAAAAGATAAAAGTAAGCTTCAAGAGGGTTCCTGTTTCATAAATTTAGTCCTTTGGGACTGAAAAGAGATAAACCTATACCTGAAGATACTCTTCTAGCCATAGTCGACTAGAGTATTCATTTTTGTAAGTAATCCACATGGCCTAAAAATAGATAAACTTATACCTATATGTATTTTCCTTCACATCCTCTATCGAGTTTGAAGGGAAAAGAAAACTCAACAATCTAGTCATGTTTAAGGAGTCAAGCCAAAGCTTGAAGATAACTCAGTATATTTCCCATAAATTTTAAACAAGTACAGAAAATTCAACTTGTGGCCATCTTACTATTTTTAATGATCTTGAAGGAAAGAAGAAATGATGTTTTAAATTCAAGGAGATGAGTGTTAAAATCATGAGGAACTAGTTCCAAGTGCGAGGAAAAATCCTAAGTATAGTGCAAGGAACATGAGAAAGATAAGGACACTCGGGGGATGTCTCTTCTAGGTAAAATGCGTCAATTTTCCATGACATAATGACACAAATTCGAGCAATGATTGGAGCATATATGAGGGCTTATATAACGAGCTAACTACATGGAAGTTGGCATCAGGCTCATAAGCACAGGAAGGGTGCAGACAAATGCGGTTACAACTTGAACAAAAAGGTGAGACCGGTAAACAGTTATGAATCCAACTAAGAATCATGTCTTCAAGAAACAATAGTATCAAGATCATATTCAAAGAAAGAAGTCTGATATATGTCACTTGGGTAGAAATATTTGCAACTTTTTTCTCTTCAACAAAAGGCAGAGTCAAGGCATAGTTGACAAAGGAAGACTCTATAGTTCCAAGGTCCGAGGATTTATAATCAATTAGATCAACCTCAAAAGGAGAGATAAAGTTGACATAGTTGATAGGGTCTGTAGTGATAGAATAAACATCACAAGAGTTGAAAATTATACAAGAAGGGTCAAACTCATCAGGATCACCGACTTGTGGTTCAGTGAGAGAGTTTAAAAACTCAACAATGTTAGCATAAAAGGATCGATCTGTAGAAGGATCAAAATCACTAAGAAAGTGAGGGATGGATTTAATCACAACTGAGTCAACATCCATAAGAAGATCAAACTATATCAGGGAATATAGGAAGACTTCATTCAAAGAAAGGATACAATCCCAGATAAGACACGTGTCTAAACATCCAATTGGATCAAAAGGGTGGAGAGTAGGATCCAAATTCCCCATTGAATAGGTCTCTTGGTCAACTATTGGGACCAAATCCTGAGAAAGTAAGCATAAATACATAGGCTTCTTCTCAGTAGAAAATTGACACGAGGGATACGATCCCACATAATTCACTCATGATGTGGCAATGTCTACTGAAACACTGGGAATTAACAAAGGAAATAGATGGTCTATAGTTGGGTGAGGAGAGGGATCACCAAATTCCAGCTGATTGACAATAACAATGCTTTCATTATGAGAAAAGTAAATCACATGAAAGAGAGTTGACAACACATCTTGCATAACATAAACATAATCATGCTCTAGGAGCATATTAAATTCCAAGGGTCCCTCTATCACCATAAATTCAACTAAGATGGTATTCCCAAATCTTGGCTAGTTCTTCTATCAAAATCCAGTAACTGGCTATCAGTTGACATAAGGCTAGGAGATCCCATGCCTCTCCAAGCACTTGCAGATAAAATACTAACAGAGGCTCCTTCATCAACAATACAACAAGGAATTGTATAGTGTCCAATTTGCACCTTTATTTGAAAAGGTGCATCTGAAGGAAGGCATGGCTCATCTAGGCTATCCCAGTCAAAGGAATAAATATGAGGGCTTAGAAGGGGTTCATTAGAAGCTAGTTCAATTCCCCCTTATCTAGAATATTCTGAACTGACAGTGAAAAAAACATGACCAGCAGACAACTCACTCTCCGAAGGAAGAGTGGGGTTGATCGAAGATTGCATCGATTCAACCACTTTATGAAGGTAACTCTCTGAAGGGAGAGTGGGATTGACCAAATATGACATTATTTAAACCACTTTATCAACCAAAGGTTGAATAGGTTGTTGGGAAACTACAGGTTTTTCAGAAGTAGGATATCCTTGAGACTCAGACCACACTCTTCATACTTCTGCAATAGCGGGGAATTGATGAGTAAGATGATATCCCTCACATAGCTTACAAGGAAAATTAATATTTCATTTTGAACAGATCATTTTCTCAATGGGGTCAACATGAAATGCATTGGCTGACTGCTTCTCCCCAGCATGACTTCCAAAGGATGGTTTATTAGGATCAACATGACTTGCAAAGGTTGAGTGTGTGCCCCCAACATGACTTCTTGAGGCTGGGTGGTTAGGATCAACATGAATTGCAGAGGTTGAGTGTGTTCCCTCAATATGCCTTATAGAGGCTGGGTGGTTATGATCAACATGAATTCTAAAGGTTGAGTGAGTTCCCCCAACATGAATTCCATAGGTTGGGTGGTTATGATCAACATGACTTGCAGAGGTTAAGTGAGTGCCCCCAACATGACTTCCATAGGCTAGGTTATTGAATCCAACATGACTTGCAGAGGTTGGATAAGTGCCCCTAGCATGACCTGTAGAGGCTAGGTGAGTTTCCTTAGCATGACTTCCAAAGGCTGGTTGGTTGGTTCCAACATGACTTGCAGAGTTTGGATGGGTTCTCCTAGCATAAACTGTAGAGGATCGGTGGATTCCCCCAGCATGAATTCCAAAGGATGGGTGGTTGGGTCCAACATGACTTATAGAGGTTGGATGGGTGGCCCCAACATGACTTCCAGAGGCTGGGTGGTTGGATCCAACATGACTTGTAGAGGTTGGATGGGTGCCCCCAACATAAATTCTAGAGGATGGGTGACTACCCCCTTGCTTTTGTGTCTTCTTCCTATCCTTCCTCCTTCTATTTCTTTTAGACTGCAGGTTACTAGTATCAAAATTTTCACCACATGAGGTAGAATTAGGATGATATGTTTCTATAGACAAGGGGGGGCATTGTTTTGATGCCCTTGATATAAAATTCTTTCTTGTGAATCATTAGGATCATTCATGATAGTTGGAGTGCAAAAAAAACAAACCGGTAACCCAAGGGTGAATACATGAAGATTCAAAGTGGCCATCAGGGGAACACCAACATTCCCAGTAAAAGGAAGAGAAAAAGAATCCCCTAGCATGGGGGTCTCCTATTTGGTGTCTGTAGGGGTAATAGCCATAGTTTTTTACTTAACAAGAAATCAAATTATGAGGTCAATTGACAACCAACATCACAAAGAGCACACCACTAGAAGAAAAGGTAAGTATCCAGACCAGGAAAACAAAGGTACCTTCCAAAGAGAATTTTGGGATGATGAGAGACCAAAACTAACCAATCAAGGGTGAAGAATAGTTAGACGAGGTCCACAATACACTTCCTTGAGTCCAAGATCTTGTATCACCAAATTGATTTCCCAAATTGTATGTAGGGGATTTCCTCCCAAGCCTACCCTAGGTATATTGTAAATAGCCTTCCACCATAACCTATGTAGAATCCAATAATTCAATATCCTAAGGCTACCAAAATAACAAATAAATCTCGGTACTACAGTCGTCAGTTCAACCAATGCACATGGTCAGGGTAGCTAAGCCTGAACCTCAAACAGTACTAGGCACCACACAGGGCCTAAAGGAGGTACTGAGTAAGTCCCAAAACATGTAGTAACTTTGGTATATGCTCAACTATGTATAGGAGGGGTATCTCCAACTACTCAGTATTGCATAACCTCATGCTTGAAGATCCTATTATAGGATCTTTCTGGTGTCTTTTTTATGAGATTGGGTTTCCTGAATGAAAGGACACTAGGTTTGAGTTTAAATTTTTGGGAATTTAAAGATGTCCCTAACCCAAAAAACTAGCCTAAACTAGTGTCTGTCGTCCCTAGAAAGAAAATGTTACTGATATATTTTAGATATTAACGTTCTTTTTAAGGGTTGTTGATTACTCAAAGGTAGCGTAAATAAAACCAATGGTGTTTTGACTTGAAAGTAGAAACAAAATGACTAAAGTGAAAAATATTCAAAATTAAAATTTCTACTTCTCTTTTTCTTTTCAAAACTGAAAATAGAGGCCACAAAATAAAAATTATTTTTGTATTTTGAAAAACATAGGTGTGCAATGCACCTAAGACTATACCCTATCCTAAATGCATATAAATCAAATGCTTTCTTCTTTACTTTTTATTTATTATGACAAATAAAAACAACCTACAAACTAATGCATGTAGATGATATAAACAAAGAAAAAGGAATTCTGCTATATAACCACCAAGAAAACCCTAGGCTTCCATAAATTCAGATAAGACTTCTCTTGGGAGGAAGACTTGCATAAGGGGACAATCCAACCACTTTGGCATGAAGAAGTTACCAACAAGAATGAAGGAAATAGATATCACAAAGCTCCTAAGTTCATATTATGACTACTAAGAGAGGCTGAGCAGAACCTTGCACCACAAGGTCATGCCAAGGAAAGTGTTTTAATGTTAAGGGGCGTCTGTTATAGCACAAATGCTTCAGAAAGAGGTCACAAACCAAGTCAAGAGCACATTCAAAAGAGTACACTCATCCACATGGGTCTTACACAAGCTAAGGACCTAGGAGGACCCAATAGACAACACAAAACCACCCCAAACAAACCCAAAAAGGGTGAAAACCCACTAAAAATGGGAACTCATGAATTTCCTTAAGAAAAGGTGTGAGTGACATGCAGGTTTCCTAAAGGGAATTCGCATGTACATTAGTAAAATGTGAGTATGCAATGTAATAGTTTCATGTGGGTGGTGAAATGCCTAAAAAAGTTCAAAAAAATCCTTAGACAGGAAAGGAAGGTGTTCACACATACTTGAGAGTAACTCCTAACCTGCAAGGACTTAGAACCACAATTACACTAGAAAACCAAGACAAGAAGACCCCAAAATAGACAATTATTCCCTGGTGGAGTCACAAGTTCTATTTTTAGGGAAAGTGTTCCTATGGATGGGGTTGAGCCCACCAACATACTAGGGGTATAAAGATTGGTATAGAAAGGTATTTCAAGCGTAAATATAGAAATGATTCAAGGGTTAGAAGGGTTCATACCTTACATACTGAATTTTGATCCAATCTTTCTTTATCCCTCCTCTTTCTCCTTAATCCAAGAGACATGCAAAACAAACTTCAACCTTCCTCAAATCAAATTTGACTACATGTAAGGAGATAATATTCAATACAATATGAAACCCTAAGCTGATAAACATCAACACGTAATCATGAATAGAGACACAACACATATCATACACTGATTTGGAAAGGGAACAGTATCAAATATTTATTATAAAAAAGAATAAGTACAATATATACCTTCTCCTCATGCAAGGCACCTTGTGAAACCTTTGATATGGATCTCCTGATTCTCTTCTCCAAGAATCTCAGCCTCAAATCTCTGCAACAAATGGAGACTACAATAGGGAAAAGGCATGGGCAATGAGATTCCCAATTTCACTAGCATAAAAATGCAAAGGCTAAGTCCCCTTTCACGGACCCCTATCCCTCTCCTATATACTATTTTGAAGAGTTAGGGTCGAATAGGTATCAGTTACAACCAAAGGAGCATTTCCAAAACCACCCAAACCACCCCAAATTTGATAGTTTTCATGTTTTTGATAGTCTTTTACCATTACGAGACATACTTGCAGGTTTCCTTAGGAAAAGGGGTGAGTGAAATGCAAGTTTCCTTAGGAAAACTTGAGAGTGGGTCAAACAAACCATTTTTTTAGTATTTCCAAGAATTTTCATGGGTTAGTGTCTTTTGGAAAGTTTTTCCTTGGTCTGATACCCTTCCAATGGTATAGAAAAGAGGTTAAATGGAGTTACATAATTCTAAATATGGATCCTCCATTCATAGGTTTCCTTTGAGTGACTGACAGTAACTTTCATGAAGTGTTGTCATGCGATGAAAACATGTAAAAGTTGTCACAAAAGGAGAATTTCCATTTTGGGATATAACACTATCGGGACCATGTTTATTCAATCATAATCTATAACATTTGACAATGAACAAAACTAATTTGAAGGAGTTAAAATCACACTGAATAATATCTTCGAGATACCCATATTATCGATTTTCTGAGAGTTATGGATGTATGTCACTTCTAGAGGAAACATTGATCACCTAAAATACTGCAGTTATCCCACAATCAGAATTTTTCTTCATTTCATCCAACTTTTTGATGCAAAATTTACGAACATTGCACCACATAGCATTATGGTGTTTTACTTACAACAAGACATACACATAAATGTTACATCCTGAATTGCTCATGATTAAGTGCATGTTTATGCTTTACAGGGAAAGAAATGAATGTGTACATCAATATATTTGAAAAAAATAAATAGTATGGCTAATTAATATGTTTTCCTACTTATATTTTAAACCATATGTTAAATTGATCTCCAGTTCTGTAAGATTGGTATCTCCATTGTGATGTGTTGCTTTAACCATTGAAGCCACACCTTCCCATGATATTCCATGACCATATTTTTCACATCATTCAATCCATACCTTCATCCAATCAATATTGTTTTCTATGTATAAAGGAAGTGCATCCCACTCACGACCATCTACTTCATGAAAGTAAAATTACAATTAAGTACAAGTGTATATTCACTTAACATGCAGGTATACACCTTTAATTGATGCATATTGAATATTAAAAATGAAATAACTATGATAAATACATAAAAATAAACAGTCAAATGTACAATAATTAATCTCCACTAGCTAATAATTACCTTTCACCTTCCTCAATCTACCTTTCCCAGTGAGGTACTCCCCTTTGAAATTGTTATTGGATTATGGATCACAAATGCGACCTAAATTGAGATTTGTTGCTAATTTAGGAAGGTATTCACTAATATACATTATGTTCTAGTATACCATATATTCCTCCACCATAGAACCCTCGATATGTGCTCGTTGTCTAACCAATCCATTCAAAAATTTCAAGTGCCTCTCAACCATCCGCATGGACCTTGAGTGTACTAGTCCACACAATTAAATCTCCTCAACTTGGTGTATGGGGTAGTGTTCTTGTGCATTGAAAAATGTCGAAGATAGATTCTTTTAAATTTCACACATCAGATGGATAATTTCTCTCCTCCATTACATTATATCTTATTTGTGGATTTCTTTAGATGACAACCATATACAAGTGATGCAAACAAATAAAAATATTTGACAAAAAAGCATTATTTTACATCTAATGATTATAAAACTAAATATCAAATATAAGTTCTACAATGAATTAAACAAACACTTTTTGAGAGGAAAATGTTGCTACTAACCTCATGTATTTTCCAAGATCATATATAACTTATTTGACATTATTGCCGAAGTTTCCTAGGAGAGATATAGATAGAACATACTATAACAATATGGAAATTGTTTCATTATTTTTTTCAAAAANAAATATAGAAATATATATATATATATATATATATATATATATATATATATATAATTATCTTGATGAAGACATGTCAATCATGCATTTTCACCCCCGCAAAATCTAGTTATGATATCGTTCATGTTTGAACAAAATCCGGTGGGGAATTTAATTTTTTGTATGACTTATTTTACAAACTTTATTTTTTGCTTCATTAAGAGCCATGGAAGTAAGTTTATATCAATTTGGTATTTGTTTCTAGGTAATTGAATGACATCTTTCATTGCAGGATTGGCTTCCTGAATGTCATTGCAAATTTTGACTATTTTTTCTTTATCGCTCCTTAGATCCAATATTCACCATAATGTTCCAGCCACATTCCTTCTTATATGCATTCTATCAAACATGTCAAAAAATTGTAGGTGATAATAGTATGGAAACCTATTGAATTGTTTAGGATAAATTGTCATTCCTCGTGGAAGCCCATTAATTCCTTCATGATCACGACGGCCATCATGAATCACAATTTATAAATGATTTATAGAAATCAATGTCAATCGTAGTAAACAACACACAATAAAAAAAGATTCAAAACATTTCATATATGATGATATATAGACAATTTGATATGTACATACCTTGACTATTTCTATTATATTGCAACTTCCACAGATGAGTCGGTGTCATTCTTTATGGTTTTAATGCAGACTTTTGCTTCCCATTGAATAGATTTTGATCGGTAGTTTGATACCTATGATTCCTAGAGATTAAGTACCTATACTCATCAAACACCTCATTTCATAAAATTTTTGAATGACTGGATTTGATCTTAGGACCACAAACTAGACATGTGAATTTTCCCTTTGTTTGAAGACCTCAACATAAAGAGTCAATGGATTAACATTGTCAATTATAATTATATAAAATGAATGGATATTTAAAAAAACATGCATGCATAATATATCAACTTCATAAAATTAAATACTATTAAATTTGACGTTATAATTACATACCAAAAAAATGGGTTAACCATGGGGCATCATGCACTGTCCATACAAGAGTTGCATGGAATTGAAACTGTCTTTGTCGTATTGGTCTAGATACATCATACATAGTGATGGAATTCCATAGATTTAGTAGTTCACCAATAAGAGGCTCAATATATACATTCATATCTTTAACTTGGTACTTACCTGATTTATTTGAACATATAAAAATATAATTATTACAACCATTAAGATATATAAATAATACACAATAGTAAAAGAGAAAAATATATGACATTATGCAACAAAATACAACAAATGAGATGCCACTATATTAAGAAAAAATTGTTGTAGATACATACCTGTAATAATCATTGCCAACATTATGTGCTCCCTCTTTATTGGAAACCATGGAGGAATGTTAATGTTGATAACAAAAATAAGCCACATTGAGTAAATAGATATCTTCTCTACAAATGGATTTACACTATCTACTGTCAAAAAAATACTAACATTATGAGGTTCTTCTTTAAAGTGTGGCCATTATTCCTCCATATCTCTAAATGAAAAACCATCTGCAAGCATTCGAAGAATGTCATCTTTACTTCTATTATGTGGATGGTAATCCATAACTTGTGTTATGTTTTTCACATGAACAGTCGTTGTAGACATGCAATAATGGGAATATAATGGAGAACCTTGCGAGGAACCTTTTTTTTAGTTGATATGTTTGATGTCTATGGATATGACATTCTGGACATTCTGTTTCAAATTCATGTTGTTTATAATATATAATATGGCCATCGGGGCATGCATCAATCGCTTCATACTGCATTCCAATTTATTTCATGATGACAAATAAATATTGAAGTCCTAAAGGTAAAATATTTAACAATAGTAACAAGAATTTAGCTATCAAGCTACAACAAATTAAAGTAAAAAACTATTTAATATAATATATAAATAATATTAATGAAACATGTTTCATCCGTATTAATTTTACTTATGAATTAACAATGAAATTATCGGATAAAAAAGAAATATTTATCATGATCATATATATGTGATGTAATATATTACATACCTTAACATATGTGTGACTGGTGTTTGAAACACCATTCATAACCTTCAAGTTCATTATCAACAATATAGCAGAGAGAATATTTGTGTTGGAGCCTTCATAAAGGGGTTTGTATGCCTTCTCAAGAAGAGGTAAATCATTAACATCATCAAACTCACCATTTTCACTATCATTATCATCATCATCAATTCTAACTTTGAATGTATCATGGATCAATGTATTTTTACTATCATCTTCAACTATGTTATCAGTATTATTATCTTCTTCAATATGATCATTAATTTGTTTTTCATCATCCATAGATCCATGTTCCATTGATGCTCGTTCTGAAAGCACATCCTCTGAGTGATATGTTGTAGGAGGTATTTCCTTTATAATTACATGAAACCATCAAAAGATAGTAGTTAATTTAATAAATATTAAAATTATACCAACATTTACAAAACCAATCAATATAAAGATGTATATAATGAAAAAAATTACCAATGGATGATAGTGATGTTCCCCCTTAGCATGTCCATATTCCCTACAATGTATTTTGGTTGTTGTGACATTTATTCTTCTCCTTTTAAATCCCATTCATTGACTACATGGATAATAGCATTTCCCAACACCCTTTCTTTTCAATTAATCCCACAATCTAGCAAGCAATTCATGATTTTGATCATGTGGATCATGAATATTGCTATGTTCTGACATTTTCTGATACCAAGCTTGATTGATGATTATCGATCTTAAAAACTCAAGGTCCACACTTCACTATTTTTAATCATGGAAACAATTGAAATAATTGTGTCTTTTTATGTGTAAAACAATCTGTGCGAACGTTACAACTTCCGCAAATAGGCGCTTGTATATCAAACATGTCAGAATATTCCTATTATATAGATTCTAAAAATAAATTCTCTTCGAATATCCAATGAAATTAGGATATTTACCATTGTAATCTTGTCATTGGTAATCCAACGACAGGTGTTGAATATCCAATGACTGTCATCAGATTACCGACGATAGTCGTTAAATTACCAGCGACATTCGAATATCTGATGAAAACTGGAGTAAATTAAAAAAAATCATAATTACAAAGGTAAAATCTGACATAAGAGTCATTTTCATAGGATTGCATTATTTTTTCTTGTTTAATTCCGGGTTCAAATCTTGTTCCGTTCCCTTCCATGATGCCTCTATCCACCCAATCAATGGATGAATAATAAATTTGGTTTGTTTATTCATATGAGATGTAATAATCCACATTATTCAAAGCTTATGCTTCATTCCATATAGGCATATCATGAGGTATCTCTTCGAAAGCATGCATTCAAACCATTTTCTACTGATGTGAGCAAGTTTAGTGCATCCTTGATCCTCCATTTCGATGATATATTTATCTAATAAATCCATGAATAAATAATCACCCTTTCTTGTTGATTCAAATTCATTTTATCATCGATATCTCCCATAGCTAAGGACTCTTCAATGTCCTTTTGAATCAAGACATGTGCACTTGTCACATCACATGGTATATCTCTATAATCATCAACAAATAATGTGGGAGCCTCCTGCTCCTCATGTGGCACCAAGAGAAAGAATCCTTTAACCCAATATTAATTCCAAAATGATGTGGTTGAAATAAAATTGCGGGGTCAAAAACTATGAACCAATCCTCTGCAAATATCATCCACCAAGAAAGTAGATATAGGTACTCCTACACTAGTTGGTTTGACAATGGTGTGCTTCTCAACCTCCTCCATGAAGGTGTGTATTTCTCCAAATGGACACTCAAATTATTGATCCTCCTCAAACATTTGCAAATCATCATGTTACTCATTTTCCACCATCACATGAGGTTCCTCCTTTGATTGAAGAATGTAATCAACCATATGGGATGGGATAACATAAGTGTATGAGGGAATGCGTGATCTCTGCAAATCCTAGTGAAGATTCTATATATCCATCTTAGACTCCAAGAGGGAACTTTGAGTGATTCTAAAATAATATTAGGTGGCCATTAACTCATCATTGAGCTTGTAAATATCCTCACCATCCTTCAAGGATACTCCTTGCAACATATGAAAAAGTTCATACATATGATATATGAAAGAAGGCATGTATGAAAAATTGCCTTGGATTGCAGACATTTCTCTCAAGATCTTCTCCATGGATTTCAGGAAAGATGAAACTTCCAATGAAGTAGCTATCCAACATAGATTTGATATTGAAGCATGAGTTCCATGGAGAATGTGTGTAAGGATTTCTTGATGTTCGTTTCATCCAACTACAATGACACTATTAGGTAGGAAGGCTCATGAGAGTGAACCTTATCCTCATCATGTATAGAATCAACCTCATGAAGCTTAAGAAATGAAGTGGAATTTGATCCTGGGTATTTCTCTTCAACTTCAAGGTCTTTACACTCAAAGGAATGTGTACTTGAAACAATCTCCTCAATAGGAATATCTATGTCACCAATAAATAGAGATGAACATCCATCAGGAGAGGACTCTATGCTGTCTTGGTGCCCATTAATAGGTACATCAACCCTTAGGCACCCATCAATAGGAACCTCACCATGATACCCATCAGTAGGTATATCATCACAATATACATCAATATATGCTCTACTATCCATTTCTACAATGTTTAGATCTTATTTTACACACCCTTCTCCTTCGATGTCAACATCTTGCAATGACTTTCACTCCCCTTCATATATATTTTCTTATTTTGCTTCATGCATGCCAAAAATAAGATGATTTATAGCCTCTTCATTCTCCTATAAAGGTGGATATTCTTCTTCATCCACTATAGATTTAGTTGGATAATGGCTCCATTCAGTGACTATGGGTGGTTGAAGGTGCAAATCCATATCCTCTTCATCTCTTTTGGATTCAAGTGGAAACCATCTATTTCCCACCTTCTTGCACACTTCATATACCATATATGAAATCATTTCCCTACTTGTCCTATAGTATGGGTATTTGAACAACTTATGTATCTCAAGAGTGAAGTACTCTTGGATATAAAGGTGCTTCAAAATTCCATCCCTAAGTCCCCAATAATCTTCAAGTTAAATAAATGGTTCCCTTGACCTCCCTCTACAACTAGAGAACATATCATGAATAAATATCAACTTCATGAATTTATCATATGATGAAAAATGGAAGTAATCATCATCCTTGGATCTTCATCTATGGAATTGTAATATTCTTCACACAATTCATAACTACCTTCTTCAACTGTGATATGTACCAATCTCATGGCTACAACTTTGGACTTGAAAACATAATTTCCATGGGAGTATAGGAAAGTTCTCTGATACCACTTGTAATAACCCCAAATCATATCTAAGGACATATCAAATCTAACACAAGGAATTAATCAGAAAGACTCAAAAATAGGTGCTAGGAAGAGACTGAGATTTATTAACTTTGCTCAAAATAGTGTTGGGATCTTCTCCAGTTCATAAAGGCTCAAGGAATGTATCTAGAAAGTGGTCATTACAAGTCTAGAAAATATTTCATAGGTGCATCAAATAATAATATGGACCAACTTGGAGATTTGGCACACTAACTCAAACGACTTAGCAATCAACAGGATAGGTGACTCAAAACTAGGATTTGACCAAGGTTTGGGGTTACTATGAGTTCAAATCAAGAGAATAGATAATTTTCAGCTTAGATCCTATGAAAAATACGTTGGTACCTTTTATGGTTCCAAAGTCAGCAAGGCTGAAGTTTACTCCCAAGGCTCCTGAACACCCCAACATATGCAAACTAAACCCTTTGCTTCATACATCATGTCAACCAATGCAGATGGATTTTATATTGGATAGAATTAGAAACATTAAATATCAGTTAATTAACTCTTGGAATTCGCACTTGAAAGTTTAAGAAATTTTTGAGGTGGTTTCGAAGGAAAACTAGTGAAATTGAGTTTTAGGACTTCTCAACTAGCTTAATTTCATGATGACCCAAATAGTGCAAGGGGGATAAAAATTCTCACTATCATGATTGGTATGTGTTAATTTACTTGCTAATGAATAAAATCAATTTATAGAATCAAATTTGGAATTTTCTTGATGTGTTACTAATTCAAACAATGAAACTAGCTCAAATTTCATAGCAATCTAGACTAGGTGTGCACAAGAGGACATAAATCAGAGTTTTATTAATTGTAGAAAGAAAATGAATATAATAGGTATGATATTACATCAATGGAATAATTTATAGGATGAATAACATCAAGAAGTGGTCTAGATAATAGAATATAAGAAGAGATAATTCTTTGTGAGAAGAGACTATGAAAATATGAAGGTTCGAACTAGAAGGATTCTTCAATCACTGCAACTAGATCAAAATTCACTATACATGATAATAGGAACTGCAATAAACTAAATTATGAATTTTATATGTCCTCATCCTCATAGTAGAATCATGGTGCACATCTCACAGCTTGGACTAGGGGCACATCTCCCAAGTCTAGAGTACCACAATCCTCTTGGATCAAGTCACAAACTATCAAAAGATGTGAAAGTGATGATGTATCCTTATTTAAAAGAAATTTTTTCTTCAAGGTTTAATTTCCTATTCATGTGGTCCACTTTCCTCAACCAATGCACCCTCATGAGTGTATAGAAACTTGCTTTGCTTTCCAAGCTTTTCTTTTTGTTTTCAGCCTTTACTGTTTTATCGTAATTTTTTTGCTTTGTTTTTCTTTTTTTATTTTGTTTTGATTTTATTATTTCATCATGTTTTATCTTGATTTTCTTGCTTTATCCTTCCTTGTCCTTCTTTTGATGCTTTATCCTTCTTTCCTACTTTTATCTTTCATTACCTTGCTTTTCTTCTTTATACTACTTTTCTGCTTTCCTACGTGTGCCAACTTTTCTTATTTTATTATGTTTCCTTTATCTTTTATGCTTTGGATGCTTTCTCCTTTATTTCATCTCTTTCAACTTCCTTGTAGTCAAACCTTATCTCCTAGTGTCCCCACATGGCCCATTATCTTTATTGTTTTGTTTAAGATAAAATTTATTCATGGAAAATAATTTATTTGATATTGCATCTTCAACTTTAAGACATAATAACTACTACTATTAATTAATTTCCTTGTTTCAAAATCTAATCCAAAGCAATTAATGGAATTTTCTCATAAAACCATAGGAAATAAAGGGGCTAATAGAATAATCTATATGTCGCAAAAATGGGGACGTGACATTTAGGGTTGAGTTTGAGCTTGAAGGTTGATGTGACTTTAAGTTTACTCCATATTTGAAATAAAGGAACTGACTAAATAAATAAGTTAGCCATAGCTTCTGTAATGGGGTTTTAACCCATGTTACGTGCAAAAGCACCAGCCTTATGTCAATGGGATAGTAAGGTAGCTTTCATGGAAAATAGATAATACAACAAACAATATCAGTAACATTAAATCAACTAAACATCTACAACTAAACTAACAAAAGAAAAAAACATGAAATGTATACCTTCTTTTTCTGAAAAATGGGCCACCGTGGCCGTCTTAGAATTGGTCCGCCTCTCTACAGGCTCGGTCTCCAGGTAGGTATGGAGGGTGTCTCAACGTACTGAGTGGGAATGGCAGGGTAATAGTATGATGGAAAAAGTGGGGTTTGAATACTAGAGAATAATGGTTTCTCATCGTCCTCGCTGAATACAATAATGGAAAAAAGGGATAAGAATATTTTGATAGAGACCTTCACATTGTTTTTATAATATGTTTTTAGGTTTTTTGAACTTTTCTCTCTTTTAGGGTTTTGGAACCCTATTTAGGGTTTTAATCCCTCTTTAGGGTTTTTATCCCTTTTTGGATTTTAGCCCTTTTTTGGGTATTTAGGCCCTTTTTTGGTTTTTTGGGATTTTTTTGGAGAGAATGAGGGTAAACCATAGTTGTGAAGGTAAAAATATGGTAGGAATATGATGTATGTATGTGGTTTAGACCATGCAGATCTTGGTGATAATTTTTTTTACATTAACATATTGCCCTCTGATGTGTGAGGGTAGGATCTCATCGTAGGGCCAATCGACATCATAGGATCATGGGAATAGTGGAGAGGTTGGAGAGACCTATGGAGAAGCGGTGTTTCCTCATACGAACCATAGTGGCTTTTTGTTTTTGCATTAATATCGGTTCCCAACAATGGGTGAGATACATATAAAATGTGACATGTATATGGATGAGGTGGGCATACCCATGCTCGTAACAATGTCAAAAGAATAACAAATGGGATCAAGGCTCAAAAATATGGGAGTCGATCAATATATATACAATTGATGTTACATAATGGTGGCCTCAATGAGAGACTGAATACAATGTTGATCTGAGGAACTGATACATCGAAACAATGGAATTCTCATGGAATGCAATATCTTTGCAACTGATGCTCTCCTAAATCTGAAAGTGTACATAACTAGAGGGATTCCATGACAGAGAGTCAAAATCTATGTGCTACCATATTCCGCATCAATTACTGGAGATACCTGGAAGCATTGTAGTGGGGGCTTCAGAACACTATTTCCAATGCACCCTAGAAATCACAAGGGACATGAAACTATGTGGGTCCTATAGTAGACTCACCAATGTGCTACATTCAAGTGACAACCAGGGTATTCTACCAAATAATGCACAGACCAATACCATGTATGAATATCAATCATGTGATGATGTAGTTGAAGTCGAGCACATGAGACACAACCACCTCAAGAGGCACTAATGAATCCTCTCAAGTGGTCCAAGTAACTCATAAACAAGGTGAATGAAACTAGGATAAAGGGACCTATAGGTCTATCCTCTGGAATAGATATGTTGATGTCGATAGAGGGAGACCTGCAACTAATCAAGGAAATAATGTGTCCTTGAATAGAAGCACAAGGGGGATAACCAAATATGTGGGACAATCTGGGGACTGGCATACTGAATGGGGAAATAGGGGCAAGGGAGTATGGTGGACTCAAAGTTCCTTTGTTCAGAGTATGACGGCAGGGTTGACCTGAAACTTAAAATGAAACCGACTCATGGGAGAGGGAGCATAGTTGTAATACCAGGAATGTAACTGCAAATGCAAAATACTGAGGGAGGTAACTGGAATATGAATACTCAGGGGATCAAAGGAAGACTAATTGCATAATACTCTGAACAAAGGTGACCTGATTGGGAGAAGCTCACAAACTTCAATATATGGGTTGGTGCCGAAATACACCATTATGATACAATATAGTGGACTTTTAGCAAGCCCAAGAAATTAAATGCTCGATGGTGTTTTCAATTTTAGAGAGTCTGAAAGCAGGAAGAAGACTCTAGTGGGGTCTCATTTTTGTTGATAGTCTCCTATGCCCAAAAAGGGATACAAGTGTACACAGGAGAGCTCTCCCACCCTTTTGAGGGGGATAGGAGACTTCTTTACCGTTGGTAGTCCAATCAGACTAGAAAACATTAGAGGAATTTTGGGGTATAAAATGGGCCTCCTAAGGAAAATAATAAAATAATAGTTAAAATAATAAAATAATATTGATTAATTTTGGAGGAAGAAAGAAAAAAACTATTTTTTGTGTTCGTATTTTCGACATATCTCTCTGTGTTTTTACTCAAATTTCGATCGGGAGAGCTCGTTGGATGCGGAATTTGATTCCAAATCCAACGAGTACCCACACTGCATACTTTTGACGGACCCTGCTACCCCAAAAACAAGAAATACCTGAAAAAACATGATGATGATGTCATCATCACATTGTTTTAGGTATTTCTTGTTTTTGGGGTAGCGGGGTCCATCAAAAGTATGCAGTGTGGGTACTCGTTGGATGTGGAATCAAATTCCGCATCTAATGAGCTCTCCTGATCGAAATTTGAGTAAAAACACAATGAGATATGTCGAAAATACGAACAAAAAAAGTAGTTTTTTTTAATGACAAATATGTCAATTCAACCATTATGGTTGACTTATTTTATTGAAATTCTATTGGTTCTTGAATTCCAACTCACAAAAACATATTTTGGCACGTTTTCTTATAAGGCCCATTTTAAATTTCCTCTAATGGGTCAAACCTGCACTGACTGGACGGTCTTTCAAACACTTTTACGAGCATGAACAAAACCAAGTCTTCTCGGCAATAATTTCTTAATGAGAAGGCTGGAAAAGATATTAAAGACAACCGGTAATGAGCTTTTTTGTAAAGTACAATCCCAATGTCCAAGAAATATTAAAAGGATACAAAGGGAAACATTCCCAGCTTGAGTGTGTCAAGGTGGTCCTTTTCTTATGATAGTTTACATAGTCTAGAAAAAGGAGATAAATGAGGCTATATAAACTCGCTTTTAAATACTTTAACGAGCATGAAAGGAAGCAAGTGTTCTCGGTGATATTTTCATTCATTTAGGAGTCAAAAAAAGCTTAACAGAAAATCCATAATTATCAATTAAGCCAGGGGGAAGTGTTCGATATATGGAAAGAGGTTATGTTGTGAACATGACTGATGTACATAAATGCAGAACACTAATGGGGCCCCCTTACAAGACAATGGATGGTGGTATGGATGGAAAGAGTGGCTAGCGAACATGCCAATACATATAAAAGGGGATTCACATGATGGCATGCAAATCAAGGTGACTTCCCAGAAATGGCCCAAAAAACCACACTGATAACATGAGACAAGGATCTTGTCAAAGGACAGAGGACAAAAAACTGAATCTGGTGGTGTGAACGGTGTCTCAAACAGACTCTGGATGACCGTGTGGCATTCGAAAGAAAAATAGAACCAATGGAGGCCTATAAACAAGGGGGGACCACATGCCATGTTTCATTGTTATTGTTCAATGTTGAGTTGGAGTGGAGGACCCCAGACCTCTTTTGCTGCTTTCTTTCATTTCAACTGGTGGTTTTCAGATTCATGACTTGTAGGTAAGAGTACTCGTCAAAACCGTCCTTTTTACTAGTTTACAATTAGTTTTTTATCATCTAGGTGCCCCTTTCGATCTAGAAGGTTTTGTAGGGTCGGGTCGTGCTTTTTGAGGGGAAATCTATGACCTAGGTCACTCCTTTTGGACAAACAATTGTGACCCAGTCGCACCTGTTGAAGAAATAGGTGTGACCTGGGCCGCATCTTCTCAGTAAAAGAGTAAGACTAGTCGCATATGTTCAGTGATTAAGTGTGACTTGGATCATCTAGAATGGCTGAATAGAAGCAACTTCATCCTTGGATGAGTTTTCTTATGTGAGATTGAGCCTGACGGGGATTGGTTTGATGTGTAGGATGTCGCGGCCGGTGTGGAGAGAGTGGGATATTGGTACTTTGTGAGGGAAAGTATTAGGAGATGGGGCGGTGGTGGATACACTTTCCCGGAGTAGACTGTTGAAGTACTTTTGGATCCCACTTATGTGGACCATGAGACTATTACTGGAGATACTAGTGAGTTTATGGGATGTGGAGTGTTTCATCTTATAGGGGGAGCATATTGAGATCATGCTCTATGATGTTTACTTCCAAACTGGGCTTCCAAGGCTTGGTGTGATAGGTGACACTACGCCAAATCTCACACATGGTGTATCGTTGGATGACCTTTGTGAGAGGCACTGTTATGCCTCAGCTTTGGTTTGCAGATCATTCATTCATGTGTGAAATTTTTATGATCTTGCGACTCGACCAGTGGAAGTGATGGTGCTGCAGATCTTAGGGTCATCTGGACCAAACAAGATCCTAGTGGGGCAGATACAGATTGTGGAGCACGTGATGGGGGGCACCTACTATGGGTGGGCCTAGATGTATTTGATTATGGTTCAGTGTTCATTGAACCATTCCAGGACTGTGGGAGGATATTTATGTTTCCCCTCATTTTTTTTTCTCTTTCTTTTTCAAGCAACTGTCGACCCTTCTACCACATTTGGCAGTGCAGGATGGTGGGCCTCAGGAGCCTCATTTGTGGAGGTGGAGTGAGATGCTAATATGGGAGGGAGGTGGCTTAGTGGGTCAATTATTTATTTGGTACTTGTTAGCACAATGGAGGCATCTACTAATCCTCATCGAGGACTACCCATACGTAGGGATGGACTATAGGGGATATTTGTAGATGCCTTGACCTCCAGGATAGGCCTCAGGACCTGATGGTATGTATACATGATGTTTTGTATGGTTACATTCATATATATTTTACTATCTTAGTGGTAGCTAGTTTATGTGTATGATAGGTATTGATGATGTATTGTGTGTATGTACAGATTTCGAACCATGCCCACCCATAGGTTATGAGCGATGGAGGGGCAGGGTCGAGGGGTTATATCTACTTGCCAAGGGGCACGAACGGGAGCATCCAACATTGGAATCTCTTCATTAGCATGTAGAGTGATTACTAGATAGGGATACTAATGATGGCTAGTAGCACTTAGATGATGACCTGATCGCTGCATGTTACCACACATCTCTCGAGTGGATCCCCTTGATGAAGAGGATCGCATTCGCGTCCGAGTACATTCGAGCGACAGCCCAAGGAGACGCTCTGATGGAGGATGAGGATGAATATAGTGAGGAGGACACAAAGGAGTATTCAGACTCCGAGTGCCAAGAGGAGGCCTCTGATTATGACTAGTCTCTAGTGGTGCTACCCATAGTGCAGTGGTGTACTAGGATTTTTGTATGATATGTATGCTCAACCAAGAAATCTTGTGGATCTTCTCATTTTGTACTGAACACTATTACATGATATATATATTTATGCAAGTGGATGCACTTTTTATGGTTTTTATATGAGTCTTTTTATGATGAATATTCATATATGATGTATATGACATATGTATGCATGATTATATGATGATGCATGATGCATTTTTATTTCCTATATGTGACGATGAATATGCCACTCTAGAACATCATTAGCCATTTGGTCTGTTACACTGTTGATATTTTTGGGAACATGCGTGAATGTAAGGCATTCAAAATTTCTAACCAAAAATCGAGTGCATAGGAACTTTCAAAAGAGACAAGGATCGCGTACCCAATAATAGTTATTCAACAGGGATACAAGTAGCTGGGAGTCTAAGAATACATCAAGGTGATGAATACCCAATTAGAGGGCAGCGGAAAGGAGACCAATGACGCCATCATACTCATCCTAGTTGTTGGTAGCTATACCAACACACATTCTATCGATATGGATCAACTCGTGTGACAGGGAATAAATGACCCACCTAGTCGAGGCCAGAGTAGGAGACCATATACTTCCTCTGTCAGTGAATCCTATGTAGTGATGTGTAGTAGGATCCCTCTAGAGCAATCAATGAAACAAATTGTAAGACTCGTAAAGATAACGATGTAAAACAAAAAACAAAAACTATCATACAAGTGACTCATGGTGGTGATATCAAGCATAGAATCTCTTGAGGTAGATCCCATTATGGGGATTATTCAATAGTTGTCCATCAGAGTCAGCAAGAATGTATTCCCCCTTTTCAAGGAAGTGATGAACGACATATGGGTTGTACCACATGGATTGAGACTTCCATTTTCCAAACTTATCATTGGCTTGGTCATAAACGAGGACCATATCGCCTTTGATAAAGGTGCGAGGGTGGACATGGGAGTAAAAATGTGACTTCAACCGAGTTTTAGCTACTTAAATTTCTTGAAGGGAAGTACGACAGTCCTCATTACTATGTTCAAGAAAAATGAGGCATTCTTCTAATGGAGATGTATCAAGGAGAAGTTCTATAGAAAGGTGGAGTGATGGAATCTAGCACTCAATGGGAGGTACCAACTTGACAATGTGGACTAAGTGGAATGGGGTAAATCCAGTGGTGGTTTTGTTGATGTCTGGTAGGCCCAGAGGGCTAAGAAGAGCATATGGTGCTAGTTAGTTTTATGGTTTCCCATCATCCACTGGAGCATGGTTTTGATGATCTTGTTGACAGCCTCAACTTGTCCATTTTCCTGAGGGTAGTATGAGGAAGAGTACTGATGTTCAAACTTCAACATGGTCAAAAGCTCCGTCCAAACCACAGATTCAAAGTGACGACCATGGTCTGAAATTATCTGTTGGGGGGCACCGAAACGTGTGATGATGTGGTTGAAAAAGAAACGCGTCGTCGTGTCATCTTTGCAATCGAACGTAGGCATGGCCTCAGCCCATTTAGTGAAATAATCGATAGCCATGATGATGTAGTTATGGTCATTGATCAAGGTAGGATTACAAGTCATGAAGTCGATCGCCCACTTGCAGAAGGGAGCAACTGTGATCACAGGATGTAATGGCATGGGGGATTAATTGATTTTGGAGAAAAGATTTGACAACTGTGGAAGTGCTTGATTACCTAGATGCAATCAGTGAAAATGGTAGGACAAAAATAATCGACACAGAGAATCTTCTGGGAAGTAGCCAAACTAGAGAGGTGGCCACCACGGGCTCCACTGTGACAGCCATTAAGGAATTTTTCAGCCTCATTACGGGTGACGAAACATAATAAAATGGTATCAATGCCCCGACGGTATAGGACATCGTTGATGAGGAGATAGCGAGAATATTGGTGTTGGATGTGCCATCGATCTTCATGGTTTAGGTGGGCCCTGAATTTCTCAGTACGTAGATACATGAGGATACCCTCATACCATGGATCTTTTGTGGAAATGACAAATAAGAATTCGTCTGGCAAGTCTATCATGATCGGTGTCAATGTGTACAATAGAGGAAGGTCTGTCATGAGGGTAGAAAATGCCAAAGCTTTGGTGCTCTTAGGGGCAACAAATTCCAAGTCAAACTCTTGAAGAACGGCAATCCACTTGGAAGTGTGGCCTTGTAGAAGGTGGCGGCTCAAGAGGTACCTCATGGGGTTGGAATCGGCTACAACTCTAGTGTGGTTCAAAAGAATGTCATAGCATATCTTTTGAGCAGAAAATAAAATGGCGAGGTCCATCTTCTCTTCATGTGAATAACATAAAGGGGGACCGGAAAGCTTCTAACTGGTGTAATAAATCGCATGCTCTTGATGAGAATCATCTTCTTGGACCAAAACTCCAGTGATGGCATTTTCATATGTCGATGCATAGAGGATGAAGTCTTTAGTGAAGTTGGGTGCAGACAATATTGGGGTGGAGACCAAGGATTTTTTTAATGCGTCAAAATCCTCTTGTGCATGCTTATCCCAAATGAAAGGAATGTTGGTACAGAGTAGTCGTAAGAAACCATGAAATTTTGTCACATAATCTGGAATGAAACGGCGAAGGAAGTTGGCCTTACCTTGAAGACTCTGTAGTTTGCACAAAGGAATTGGTGAGGGAGTATTCAGAATGGCTTGAACCTTGATAGGGTCAAGTGATATCCCTTTGTGAGAGACAATGAACCCAAGTAAACACCCAGTTGAGGCCCAAAAAATGCACTTAATAGGGTTCAAGAGGACGTCGTATTTGCGACATCATAGGAAGACTTGTCATAAGTCATCTAGATGTTGGGAATGTCTCCGAGAGTGAGCCGTGAGGTCGTCTAGGTAGACCAATATTATGTGGATAAGGTCATGGAAGCAGAAAGTCATGGTTCGTTGAAAAGTGGCTCCAACATTTTTTAGGCCAAATGGCATGACTCGATATGCAAATGCAGGCCCCATGGGGTTGTGAAAGAATTCTTGTATTGGTCTTCTTTTCAGATCTGAATTTGGTTGTAACCAAAAAAACCATCTGTGAAAGAAAAGACCTCATGGCCGGCACAAGTGTCAATGATTTGGTCAATGAATGCAGTGGGGAAGTTGTCTTTGGGACATGCCAAATTCAAGTCATATAATTCAGTACATATGTGAATGGTACCTTGTGTTTTATTAACGGGAAGAGGATTATAAACATAAGTGGTATACACGATGGGCTATATGAAACCTATTGTACGCAGTTTATCGATCTCAGCTTTGACCGGAACAGCTTTTGATGAGTGAACAGGTCTTTTTTTTTGAGAAAAAGCACCACATTCAACCATGTGTCAATATGATGTTTGACGATGGATGGATCCAACCCAGGCATCTCGTTATAGGACCAAGCAAAGATATCATGAAACTCCTGAAAAAATTGCTTTATAGGAAGAGACCTCTTCAGGGGAGAAAGATGCTCCAAGTATAACATCTTCAATGACCTTAGGGTTGGTTGATATGTTAACCATAATAGTGGGTTAAATAATGGCCATATTCTCCTCTTTAAAGGCATCAGGTGTTGAAATGGGATTCTTGAACAAGTCGACTTTTCCATGAATGAAGTCTTTGGCTTCGACTGAGTACTGATTCGACAATGAAAGAGGTTCCTCGAGGATAAAGAATGAGCGATGGTGCATATCATCCCAAGTGTATTCAGGAGTCAAAAGAGCTTCAAGAATCTCCTTATCATTGTTAAAACAAAGTACGAATAGATTGGAGGGATCATCTACATCTAAGGAGACGGGATGGCTAGCAGAAGTGGATATCATGTATGTGGTGGTGGTCATATCCGAGGATGAAACTGGAGGGTGTATTTCCTCTATCATGGTTATTTTAGACTCACGAGAGTGTTTTCGAAGGTCATGAAGGGTTATTCAAAACTCAGGCAATTATGGACAATGGTGAGATTAATGACCATACAAGTCACAAAATGCACAAGGATGGTTGGTGCACAACGACTTGTTTTTAACCATTAGCTGATTAGGGACGGTGACTACTGGACTCCAATATGATGTGTCCATAGCATCCAGATGGGTGCAAAGCATCGACAAATCTAGATAGTTCTATGTTGTATGGCCTTGAAATTCACATAAAGCACAGGAAGGAGTCAGATGAGGCTCAGTTGTTACTTTGCTAGACTTTCCCCCAACCTTATTTTGGAAAGGAGGGATGGTTTTGGGAACAGAAAGCGTATTCAATCGGTTGAGGGGAGGGCATGAATTGATATCAATAGGTTGGATGGGATTCAACACAAACTGGAACATCAGAGGTGGGGTAGGTGGTTCAAGGTACCACATGAGAATTCGCAACTTAAAATTAGGTAAATTAAGAGTAGTCGTTGTAGGATTTCTCGTGATGCCAGATGGTGGAAAAAGGAATGGGATCGTATGGATCGGGAACAAACTACAATAATTCTTAGGTGATAGTGTTTGGGGTCGTGACTACTGTTGTGTTGTGGTCAGGATGGTACTGGATGTGATAGTACACAAATATGGAATGTTAGTCGGTGTAGAGGGAGGTGGCATGAATGGGAAAGTGTCTGTCATTGGGGTGTTGGAAAATACACCTGAGACTATAGAAGATAAGGAAGGGATGGACACGCTGTCAATGGAAGTATCGATGGTAGGAATGACGTGTTCTGGTGTGGTCGGCCCTTGAGAATCGTAGTAAGTCAACTGATCGACAGTCAAGATCTTTCCATCATGAGGAAACATCAGAAGTCAAAAGACAGTAGAGGCCATAGCTCTCATGGAATACATGTAGCTATGCCTAAGAAGGAGGTTATAATAAAGTTGGGCATTAATAACCTCGATGTCAATGAGAACTATTTTATTGTATAATGAAACAGGAACATTCAAAAGAATTCCCTGGGCCTTTCTAAAGTGGCCATCTTAGGCACGGAGGGCGGTAGTGGAAGGTTGAAGGGTAGGGAACGCAAGTTTCTTCCAGACAAAGTTCAACATAACATAGGTGGATGCCCCTTCATCAATGATGCATCGATGTGTGACCAAATTCCAAATTGAGAACAAAATTTGGAAGCTGACGATGGACGGCATCTTGGGTTCTCATTGATCTAAATAGAACGTGATCAACCTAGAGTCAGAGGGATCAATGGAACCTAGTGCGGATAACAACGCTTTACGCTATTATGGGAAAGTTTTGAGAAATTCTAGAGCAGACATGGTTGTAGGTGACTGGGCCAAGTCGTCAATAATGCTATAATTTAGGGTAGCTTGAGCAGTTTCATTGTTGGTGATACATCGTATGGGAGACTGTGGGACTCTGGCCTCCCATCAGTGGGTGGTATAGGTAAGTGGAGGGGCATACTAGAAGAGTTAGAGGTAGACATTACTGATGGGTCAATGGTTTCTATGGTGGAGACATACTGGTTGTGTCAAGTCTAGAGGTTGACGTCGGGCAACATCGTCATGAGGTGATGGACTCCGGTATTTGTAGGTGTGGTCTTGGTGTTAGTTGTGTGAACAGGTGGGGCCAAGGGTGTGGTTGAAACCATTCCTTGGTGTGGGAGGGGGTTTTGGAGCACCATCAGCAAAGGACCTGGTGGTGTTGCGTTGGGTTGAGCTTGGGCCACCACATTGGTATCACGTTGAGCTTCATTCTGGAGAAGTTGTCGAACATGAGCCATGTGAGGGCACAAATGGGTGTAATGACCGTAGGTGTTGCATAAAGCACATGGATTATTGGTCTATAACCGAGGGTTCTTTCTCAGTCAATCAATATGTTGGGGAATCTGTGTCAGCGGGTTAGCATCGTTGTTGGTTTGGTGGGAGGGTTAGTCTATTGGTTGCCCCCTTGGGGATGATTATTTCCTCGATTTCATTCTCGATTTTTCTTTCCCTTCCCTTGTTGGTTATTGGGGGCATTTTGCTTGGGAAATTTTTGTTGAGAAGAAACCTATCACGTGGAAACTAGAGGAGATGGGGCTAAGGCCGAAGTGGGTTGCACAGGTGGTGCATAATAAGCTAGAGAAGTAGGAGGGGTTGAAAATCCTACCATTTGGCCTGAGTATGATGGTGCTGACCAAGTCGGTCCATGGACATGATGAGTTGGTGTAGGACGTGTGTATGAGTTATTAGCTCTAGACCGAGCCATCATCTATGAGTAATCAAGTATATAGTTGGGTTGGGAAATACTATGGATGTTACCTAGGTGTGGTGGCATCATAGGAGGTGCCTCATAGTACTGAGGGTGTTGTATGACTAAGCCGATGACTCCATTTGTAGTGTGGGATGCCCTCAACGTATCATGGTGAGAGGTATCAGCATGGGGACCATTAGGTATGATGGTATGTAAATAGCCATACTGGGCATAGATTAAGTCGAACTGTTGAGTCTTTAATATGGCCTCCTCCTTGGACTAGGGTCGCTCGGAGGCGACGTCCTTGGATATGGGTGGGAGTAAGGTCTTTAAGAACAATTCAAGGATGATCTGGTCATCCAATTGGATCTTTCACAGGCTATGCCATCATCGCCACTCATGGATGTGGTTTGTGATGTGGGTAGTTGTATTTTGATGGCAGGATAACATGATCTCCACTCCCTCATCATATCAGATAGGTAGTTGAAAGTATTGGAGGAACATGGAGGAAAGTGAGAAGAAATTGGGGTAAGAGGCCTGAGGCAACTCGATGTACCATTTGGAAGCCACACCCATAAGTGTGCATTGTAACAGCCTCAATCTGATAGAGTTGCCACCAATGTTGTTTGATGAACACCATAAGTGGAAAGACATAATATGTTTATGGGGGTCTTCTCTTGCCTTGCCCTCAAATTTTGGTATGTCAGAGGGATGTTTGGTAGGCATGGGAGTCCATTTAGGTTGATGACGGATGGGGTCATTTGTTAATATGGAAAAATATGGTAGGTTAATACAATCCATGAAAGGGAGGCTAGACCCAAGGTTGGTTCGGGATGACTAGGGGTATAGGATATTGTCTTCCCATGGTAGGGATAGTATAAATGGTCATGGAAGGGCCATTGCCCCAAGAAATGGAAGGTGGGATGGTAGGTCCCATGATAGCTGGTGCAGGGGTGCTATTAGTGGGTAGTGTACCTACAGCAGCATGTGTAGTGGTAGTGGGCCCACTAGCAGGAATACCCGTGATGATGGGTGGAAAGGAAATCAGTCCACCACTAACTATCCCTCTGTAGAAGGGATTGGGTTGTGTGCCAGCCATGGGATAGACAAGGCGGTGAATAGATTAGGTTCAAATTGGTAGGAATCTGAATCGAAATCATAGGTTGTGTATGGTTATGAGGGTGGTGAATGATGTCAATGAGGGATTCAATGGTGGTGATCCAAAGAACCAAATTGAGGGGATTTCCCCCTAAGGCGAGAGGAATATTGTGGTGGAGCAATGCCGGATGTAGTAGTAAATGGAGATGAATATGGACCCCGGTTTAAATCAACTTCATAGTGGTTCAAAAGTAGTCACTCAGCCACCAAGGATGTCTGACGGCTTTCCTATTGGGGAAGTACCCCTCACTCCATGGCACAGGTAAAACTGCTAACCATTTGGCCACAAACGACAGCTCTTTGTTTTTCCTCACAGGTGAGAATCTAGTCAATCTGGTGGGGGTCGTTTCCCTTTTTGCTTGGCAGGTCCTCTCAATGGCCAGCTACTTTGGGGTTCCTATGGTACTCCTCAAAATGAGTTTTAGGGAAAATCCCAAGTACTTCCCACAGTTGTTGCGAATGATCCATATGTCCAAAACCGGATGTTATTAAGTAAATTTGATTAATTTTAAGGTTTTGCTTGGGGTCATGAACTGAGCATATTATCTTAATGGTGTGAATGTGTGTGAACTATGTATGAGATGTTCCTTCCAACTATGAAATAAATAAATCAAAAGGGACTTTCCCACAATGAACAAGCCAATGGGATGAAACAAGGCAATTCTAGAAAGAAAAAAGTGATTCTGGACAAAGTACAGGACATACAGGGTCTGAAAAAGGTTCAAGAAAACTAACTATTAACTCAGAGTCATTCTTGTCATAGGAACATACATGATTTGGGTCACTCTAAATAGGAAAATAGAAGCGATCGGCTCAGAAAATAGGTAAGCCACACTTAATAGGGGATTAGGTGCAACTGGGTCGCTCAAAATGAGGAAGCAGGCACGATTGGGGTCACACATAAGGCCAAAACAGGTGCAAATTGGACCTATGAGGGAACCCATGCTTTATGAGGCCAAGGCCATGACTTAGGTCGCACTTAATAGGTGAAACCAAGCGACTGGGTCACAGCTTCTGTTCTGATAAGAGCGACTTGGGTCCAACATGAAAAAATCAAAAACTAGGGTCGCCAAGAGCCGAGGGGGGAAGGAACTAGTGCCTTAAAGGTTTGTATCGACCTCTTGGGGGTATGATCATTGATGGTTGTGGTAAAAAAAAAGAAACACTTGCAAAAACTGGGATCCAAGAGGATCAACTACCAGAGTCACCAAAACTGTAATGGGGTTTTCACCCCTGTTACATGCAGAAGCACCACCCTTACGTTAATGGGACAGTAAGGTAGAGTTCATGGAAAACAACTAAAATGGAAAAAAAATCAGTAACAATAAATCAAATAAAAATCTACGGCTAAACTAACAAAAACAAAAATCATGAAATGTATACCTTCTTTTTCTGAAAAATGGACAACTGTGGCCATCTCGGAATTGGTCCGCCTCTCCACGGGTTGGGTCTCCAGGTAGGTATGGAGGGTGTCTCAATGTACTAATTGGGAATGGTAGGGTAATGATATGATGGAAAAAGTGGGGCGTGAATACTGTAGAATATTGGTTTCTCACCATACTCACTGAATACAATAATGGAAAAAAGGGATAAGAATCTTTTGATAGAGACCTTCACACTGTTTTTATAATATGTTTTTAGGTTTTTTGACCTCTTCTCTCTTTTAGGGTTTTGGAACCCTATTTATGTTTTTAATCCCTCTTCAGGGGTTTAATCCCTTTTTTGGGGTTTTTAGCCCTTTTTGGGTTTTTAGGTTCTTTTGGGTTTTAAGGCCCTTTTTGGGTTTTTTGGGATTTTTTTGGGAGGAAATGAGGGTAAACCATAGTTCTAAAGATAAAAAATAATGGAAATATGGTAGGAATATGATGTATGTATGTGGTTTAGACCATGCAGATATTGGTGAGCAATTTTTTGTGTTGACAACTTCTCTCTTATGTTTGATCTATTACTCTTTTTGGTGTGAAAATGAACTTAGATATTCCATAACCTTTACCTTTTTATTATGTTGGTGATTTAGATTATGAGGTATGTTTCAATTGGTATTATTAGTGTTTTGTGTAGGTCACACCAATATGGTGTGCACATATATAGTAGTTATATTAATATATATACTAGTCGACATAATCCATATGTTGAGGTATATACCATATAACTTTATGCAACACGAAACACAATCAAAATATCGAAGCTTTGAAGGATTTGCATGTTTATGATTTTTGAATGCTTGGTGTGAACTCAACAAAAAATAATCATAAGTACCATTATAGATAGATTCTACTAAATCCATGGTAGTCTAGTTACTTTGGATTTTCTCAAAATCAAGTGAGCCAAAATGAAGAGATAACTCGTGATGCAACAATGCAATATGAGACTCTCATTTCTTTGTGTGTATAAGTAAATAGTTCTTGTGTAAGTCTATAGAATAACATGAAACATGTTCTTCATAATATTTAATTGAGTTTTAATAGGGTGGTTGTGCGTGTTCTACAAGTTGGAAAACAACCCTCATATGAGGCATAGTTCTATGATGAGGAGGAATATACTTGGAACAAGTGGGATATAACTCTAGAGTCACACCAATGATAGTATCAACAACCCTATAAATGGAATGATCATTAGATATTGCAAGTTGTAGACCCCACCTAAAACATGGTTTGCCTATGTTGGGGAGGTAGTGACATAGATCAAGGATTTAATAACCCCATAATAGTTGACCATATTGAACTAAAGAGAAGTACTATTGGAATTCATAATATCTATTATGTCTTCATAGTTCGAGTTGAGA
Source organism: Pseudotsuga menziesii (assembly GCA_001517045.1). Lineage (NCBI taxonomy): Eukaryota > Viridiplantae > Streptophyta > Pinopsida > Pinales > Pinaceae > Pseudotsuga > Pseudotsuga menziesii. Next base: position 14,138 of record LPNX011031751.1, on the reverse strand, counting down.
GACTAACCATAATCTATAACAAGGAATCAGGTCCCATTTGATATGATTTCAAGGCTTGTTGTACAGTGATGGAGTAGATTAGTGTTAGGATGTGGAATCCTTCTATATAGTGAGAGACAATATGCATGTTAGGCTGTAAAATCCTATAGTGGAAGGCTTATGTGACTCAAAATCTACTCATTTCAAGTTTATAATAAGTTTGTGAATTTTTATTGCATAGGAGTCTATTTGTAACAAGTTGAGATGGGAACTGAGATCCCAACAAAATGGTTGATTATTATAGTCCACCACATGGTCATTGGGCCCTATCACCTCTCTATTGTGACTCCAAAATCTACTACTTTCAAGCTAATAGAAAGTTTGTGATTTTGGATTGTAAAGGAAACTATATCTATGAAGTTGAGAATTGAGATCTCAATAAAATGGTTGATTGTTATAATCCACTGGACTATAACATTTTCAAAAAATAATAAGGAAATCTAATTCCAAGTTATGCAAGGATAGAGAAAAAACCACATATTTGGGAAGACTTTTGGAACTCAATTTCAAATGAATTGTCCATGATTGTATGTAAATACTAGCACTTAAAGTATGGAAAATTACATGACATTGAAAATATTGATAAGTAAATAGTTGGTTATTATTATCCATATAAGATGACTTATGAGCATATAATACACATCAGATGACTATAAGCTTAATTAATCCATCACATAATATTTGAGTGATTAGAAATCAATCCACCCCTGTAATCTATATAGGAATGTGTTTAATTAGTTGGACCCAGACCCATTAATGTGGTCCAAAAAATCCCAACTAATAATCACCAATTAAAGGTATTTCCATTGCGACCTGTTATCTCCTAAAATAAATTTATTTTGATAGGATGAATAATTTGAGTCCTATTATGAAAGATTTAAATATGAATAACAAATTGAGGGTCTCTGGTTTTGCTATGGTTGAGAAAATTGGAATTTTTAGTTTTTAGTGGCTTAGGCGGGGTTATTAATAGCTCATTAGCCATCGACAAGCTTTGTTTCGGTAGCTAACAGTTTAACACAAGATAAAGGTTAACCACCGAAAGCTATCCCAATCAATTAAATAGTAAAATCACTTTTGATGGCTTAGGCGAGACTTCAAACAACTCATTAGCCACTGAAAAGTGTTGGTTTCGGTAGCTTAGCGAATAGTCGAAGAAGGGCATTAACCACAAAAAGAAGGTAAAGGGCATTAGAGAAAAAGTGGTTTCGGTGGATTAGGAGAAAGCTCTAATGGTTCATTAGCCACCAAAAGGATGATCTTTCGACAGTTAAAAAGGATATCCGGAGAGACCACTATCCACCAAAAGCCAAGTTTTACAGCGCCATGTGGAAAAATAGTTTTGGTGGCTTGGGCGAATAGGTCAGCATTTCATTAGCCACCAAACTCCTTGTTTTCGGTGGCTAGTAGACAAATTACTAAGGGACCTCAACCATCGAAAGGGTAAAAAGAAGAAATGGTTATAATCCTATCAAATCAGGGCCCTTCAGCAAAACAACAATCATCAAATGACATGATAAACCACTGAAAAGACAGGAGGTTGCATCAAGGCGTAAGGAAATGAGTGAGGATGTCATTGTTAAGATAATAAGGACCGATGTGATTTGAAACCCTCATTTTCCCTCCATCTATCCAAATAATTACAGACGATCCCCATTGGGTATCCAGGTTGACTTTAACATGATTGCTGGGCAAGGGGTCTTGAAAAAATCAACTAAATCCATCACCCTCTGACCTAAGCATCACTCATGTAGTTGAAATCCCTCATAATCAGTGCCCATTATTTATACACTCCACCTTCGAATTTAGGAATTCTTACCACCAGAAAACCATCTCTCAGAAATAGCCTGCTAAAAACACTATTCCACAGAACTTGAATTGATTGTTGCAGGTACCCAGGAGTGGCATTCAACAAATGAAGAAGGGAGGGCCTGCTCTCAGGAAAGAGTTGGGAGACATCAACTACTTGGAGGCACATCCAAAAGTCTGTCAGTTGTTCAAGGATGTTAGTTGCTATAATTTTTGTGAGAAGATTCAAGGTTCACACCAGTAGGTGCTTGAGGCGTTTTCTCTCTCTTTCAATGGCTCCAAGGTAGTCATAGGTAAAGAATAATTTTGGATAGGTGAAACCCTAATTACTGAAGTGACTGAACTCCCTAGAACACGAGAGAAGTGGTTTAAAACCACCATTCAAAAGGATGTAAAGTTCAGGTCTTATCTAAAGATTGAACATAGAGGAGTGGTGTGGAAGAAAAGTGTACCATACTCCTGGATAAAAGAGAGGTGGTAGCCATTGCTAAAGGTCATTGCGGTCTACATAACTAGTGAAGGGAGATACAACAGGGCCATGATTTACCATTTTAAATTGATGAACCACTTCATAGGAAAAATACCACTGAATTTACCTTTCTACTTACATAGGATCTTGGCAAAAATGGCACACCAGGTGAAGGCTCAGCCAACCAATATTGCTGGCAGACTGTCTCATCATGGTCTTATCCAAATCCTGATCCAATAATTGCTAAAGAGGAGAAATATGGCATGGGATTATTTCTTATTTTGGAATGGTTTTAAAATAGGCCTACAGCTAGAAGAAAAGGGGAAGTCTCTTTCTAAAAAGTCTAGCACACCAAGGAGTGGGAAAAGGAAGATAAGGGCTATATCCCCAACAATAGCAGAATAGCCTCCTTCCTCTTCCAAAGCCAAGAAGGTCAAAAGAAACTTGGATTCTAGTGAAAAGGGCTAGGAAGTTACATCACATAGTGGGAACATTTTGAACCTTCCCTATTTGGATTCAGAAGAGGGAAAAGAGGAAGGTGCTGACCTAGCATTGGAAGTTGTAGCAGAGATTGAAGGACTCCCATCATCTACACCAAAAGAGAAAGATAAACCAATAGAGAAGGATTCCTCTAGCAAGCCCAAGACACGGGATAAATCAATTGCTGAGGCAAGTGTATGATATGGAAATTTTAGAAAGAGAGATAAATAAAAGCAATGCTACATTGACCAGGAGGAACAAGTTGCTGCACAACTCTTACCTAGAAATGAGAGAAATGTATGTTTTCCTAAAAAGACTAAACAAAAGATACTTGAAAGACAACACAAGGCTGTATAGAATGATTAGGCTTTAGAGACTGCAGATGAAGGAGTCCAAGAAAAATCGTAGCACTCACCTCACATTGGAAACCCTAGTTGAAGCTGCAGTAAGCCTTCAGCCTCCAGAATCAAGCCAGGGTGCTGTTAACCTTCCTAACATAGAGCCTGCTGAATAATAAAGATAAGCATACAAACTTGAAAGAAAATTTTTGGAGGTGGCTTAAGAATTTTTGAAGAACAAGGCTTTCGGTGGCTTAGGTGGACGCTAAGGTAGTTCATTAGCCACTGAAAGCATCGCTTTCGGCAGTTAATAGTTTCGATATTTTGGCCTCTTAACCACCGAAAGAAAAAAGAGGCATAGGATTGAATTTTGACATGAAATACCAATTTTGGGTGAACATGAATAGCTCAGGGACGAAGTATAAAGATAAAGGACGCTGAAGAAAACATCAGGGAAGGTATTCTTCAATTTTGTTGTGATATAAAGGAAGAAAAGGTCACCAACACTTAACTGTCTAAGTAAAACAGTGACTTATCTAATAGAGGACTAGTGATAGTTATTTCCAGTACTTAATTTAGTTATCAGAAGGTTCAAACCATGAACAAATTCTATAGTTAGTTAGACTAGTAGTTAAATTAGGGTTTTTTGACCTAATTATGCAAAAACAATTATTTTGTCTATTTTTAGTAAATCATATCCAATTTTTCAGGATCTGAATATTTTTGTAAAGGCTATAAAGCCTAAGACTTATTTTACTGAAATGGTTTGACTTCGGGGACTTGTAGACCATTACTATTGTCAAGCTTCTCATATTGCTCATGACCTAATTTAAGCTCTTTTGCTATCATATGTTCAGCTTCCATTTTCTGTCTATTCTATGCTTATGCTTGAATGTGTTATTTAGGTTTATTTAGGTTTATTGATGTATGATAGCTGTCATCCTATTGGCATATTGATGATTTGAATTATAAGTACCTTCCTTGTAATGATTAGTCATTTATATATATCTTTTTTATGTATGAATCTGCCAGCATGATAAGTTCTCCATCTCTACACCATATTATCAAACCTCTAAACAATGGTAGTTAGGAGCCTTATCCCTGATTGAGTTTCATGCATGTCTTGATAGTGTGAGGTTCTATAGGTTACCTAACTTGATCCATTTAGAAAACCCTAAAAACATTTATGTTACCAGGCATCCTTGAGCTGCAACCTAGAGGAGTTTCTTGGAGTGATAATAGGACCACAACTCAAGAATACATTAAACATGCTAGAATACATTAAACATTCCAACACACACAAATTCTCTCAGGAATGTGAATGGGAGAACCCTTCTAGCCAAAAATAGATTTTCCACACCTTATAGTCGAAAAATTATGAATTACAAGAGAGTATATTGGTTTATGTTGATGAATTAATGACTAACAATGTACCAAATATGTTGAATGTATATTAGACATGAGTCATAAATCTAGAGATCATGACTAGATGACACAAACATAACAACATAACTAACCACCTAAAGTGACCTTAATGACCCATTATATTGCTCATACATATCAACTAGTTCCCATGGAATTATATATCCAAATAGAGGGTCATCTTCTAGGTCAAAGGTGTAATATGTTGTGGTAGGGTCACAAAATACCCTCCCTTGAAAGATTCTCCCTTGTATTTTTTTAGATGACACCAAGTAATAGGGATTCCTCCAATTTTTCCAAACTTTGTTACTTGCTTGATCATCCATCCATCAATCCATAATAAAATCTTATGGGTGTTGGTACACCTCATTTTATATGGGTGTCCATGTGTGATTCTGATCACACTCTTCTATGGGTAACATTGTCATGATGACACAAAAGAAGTTGAATTGGGAATTAAAGAACTAATCGAGGTGAATTTTGAGGATAAATATGTGCATAAAGAACAATTTCAAGTCAATTTTGAACAGGTTTGAGTAGTTGGGCTAGGAATCACACATGGGCATGTTCACATCCCTAAGGAATCATTTCTGGATAATATTTGAGCATTCTTGTGCATGGTTGTGACCTCAAAATGACAGCAACCACTATAATTAGAATATCTCAACATGTTTTATTGGTTGTTCCACCATCAAATAACAACAAGCATCCTTAAATCATTAATTTTGGGCACTTTCTAGGCATGAAAAGAGTCTTGTAGCAATTATAGGTATAACTCATGAGGTAAACAACCTTCATCTTGGGTGCTGAGTTTAATTCCAAGATAAAAATTTCCATAGTACTCAAACATAGGCACCTTTTAGGAACTTTTGAGCACAAATAGTGGTCAAAAATCATGTAACAACCACTAAAAAGTAAAGAGCAGTAGGGTGTTGCAAATTTTGGCTTTAGTTTGAAGGTTGAAGTGACATATATTCCCAATTTTGTGAATGACCATTGGTTAAAATATCATACCCTTACCTTGCATTAGCACCAAATTTGCTCTTCTTACATATATGGGCATTTAGTTCTGAAAATGAGTCTCATTAGCGAATCTAAGTGGTTTTGGAGGTCATAGAAGTGTCAAAATTGGTTAAACTCGACGTCTAGAGCATCATAATAATCATCTCTTGTAATAGCAACTCTAGAAAGGGGGTTTCCCACTAATAGGTCACCTTTGGAAGGGGACAACCTTAAAATATACATGTTCTCTTCATTCTTGTGAGTTTAATCCACTCTTAAAGGAAATTTCAACTTGCTTGCATTGTTTGAGAGAGGAAGCATATATTTTGAAGTGGAAATTAGCACTCTAGGGACTCATACAGATAGGTTCCATGTAATTGAGATGTGTAAATATGTTGCTTACAACATGTAGAATGCAACCATCCTTGAATCAACTTGTAGATAATCCTCTCTTTGTATTGTTGGATTTGAGCGAAGGCTAATAAGTAATCAAACAAATAACATTGTAGCAGCAATAGAATGTTCAATCCTAATAAAGAGATCATGGGAGACATCCAAGCTTGATTTATACATTTGTTTTGAATTCTAAATTTGAAATGTTGACTACAAAATGAAGGGGTGTGTCGATCCTATCTAAGGATTTATCCATTCTTGAGGAGATCATTAATGATGACAACCATTGGTGTCTATGAAGGTCCTTAGGGATTAGTTTACTATCATATGGGCATTCCTTGGTAAGAACCAATGGCTTCGGATAGATTATTATGTGGACATTCTTTGGTACATGTTCATTAACATGTGGACATGTTGAAGGTTTAGTTGGAATTAAGTGGGCATTCCTTGCTACTTGGAGGACTCTAGGCCTTTGTTAGTTGTCTTGTAGACAATAATGGATGGCTTTGTGGACATCTCTTAGTTGCATGAGGGATTCTCACTTCCTCAAGGAAACATAAAACTAGGTGGGAACTAAGGGAGGGTTGCTAGAAAATTCACAAACGATTACCGAATGAAGGCCATTGAAAACTCATAACAATGAAATCACTTCTAAGGATTGCAGTTCTAATGATGTGTCTTATCGTCACCTCGAAGTGTGGTGGCAAATACTACAAATTCTAAACCCAAAATCAAATACAAGTGAGCATTGAAGCTATAATGAATATAGTTACTAATAATATATCTAACACATGAGAAGGTAGATTCCTGGAGCGAATGCAATAGAAAGGACTTATTAGGATATTTTTGGAGGTCCAAAATAGGCCTCATAAGGGAAATATTAAAATAAGAGTTATAATAATAAAATAAAAGTTCTAAATTTTGGAGGGGAAAAAGAAAAACTACTTTTTTCTTTTCATATTTTTGGCATATCTCTTTATCGGTTAGCCAGAATTTCAAGTTTGGTGACTCATTGATGCAAAATTTAATTCTACATCCAACCCATATCCATACTGCATACTTCTGAGGTACCCACGGCACCCAAAAATGAAAATTTCAATAAAACAAATGTATTTTAATATTAAATTTAAAAAATGTATATTAATATTAAAATACATTTTTATTGGAATTTTCATTTTTGGGTGTCGTGGGTACCTCATAAGTATGCATTGTGGGTATGGGTTGAATGTGGAATTAAATTCCTCATCCAAGGAGTCTCCAAAATCAAAATTTGGGTGAACAGATAAGGAGATATGCCAAAAATACGATAAAAAAATAGTTTTTTTCTTTTTTCCTCCATTTTGTTTTACAAATTTTATCCTTATGGTTGACATCATCATCTTGAATCCTATTGGTTCTTATAAAGTGAATTTTAATGGTACAATTTTTGTTTTGAGGCCCATTTTTTTACCTGAAAACTCTTTTAATTATCCCTCAAGACATTAGACTCGGAATGAGAATTATGGAATGGTTCAGGAAAATAAGGCTAGTTCCATACATAAACCAACCATTTATTGTTTTAGGTGTTACCTTGGACCCATCATAGATGTAAACTAGTCTAACCAGCATAAGGAATATATATTTAAGAATCTTTCATACAACCAACGCATCACCAAGAACCTTCCTTCCCCATACTAGACCAAGAGCTTTCCTAATTGGGCATAGGAATCTATATATATTTTTATCATGATCTTGGGGAGGGATGACAAATCCATAATGGATGAGAGCATGATCACTATGCTTGGCCTATTCCATGGATAACCAATCCCTATACTTTCTTTTTAGTGTAGAAAACTTTAAGAGTCGTTGGATATCCATGTTTTTAGCATGATTTAGAGTCGTCGGATTCGCTATGCAATTCACTATACCTCTGGAGACAATTTCATTCCTCCAACAAGATGCTCATCAAATATCTGACTTTTAGCATGATTTAGATTCGTCAGATATACTACATAAATCACTATACCTCTGATGATGATTTCATACCTCCGACGACATTGTGAAGTCGAATTTTCAATGAATCAAATCGAAACTAGATGTTGGTTCACGCATCCAGTGAGTCGAATTTTTGAAACATAATTGTAGAATATTCTATGCAGTTGTGTCAGATATTCGATTACATGCCAACTGGATTGGTAAAAAGTAATGCAGGTTATTCAGGTTCTGGACATCAAAAAATCTACAGCTAGTTTTGTGGTCGTATATTCGACTTAATTACACCTATGTTCAAGCAAAATGATATTTGTCAGATTTTGGTTGCTAGTAGTGGTCGAATTTCAGACAAATTAGTCATCGAAGTTTGGGTTCAAATATCATAGTTCCCATTGTCTAATTTGAGTACCCAAATCCTCCTCCATGTTTGGTTCTTTACAAGATTTTTGAACTCTTGGAACCTCTTCAAGACTTCCTCTAGATCCTATCAAAAAGGCAGATGACATAGGACCACACAAATATGAATTTATCAAATCAAGCACTCCTCTTGATCTTCTATCATTGCTCAAAAAAGTAGTCTTGGTGTACTTTCCCAAAGCACACCCTCTGCACACACCACTATGTTATGTGCTAAACTTTGGTAAACCTATAGTCATATCCCTCAGCATCCTCAAAGCTAAATGATGTAGATGGGCCATCCTCCTAAAAATAATGTTTTTTAAAGTTTGTTATTTTTTTATACTTCTTAAACATTGTGAAATTTCCATAATGTTTGTTTACTAATTTAAAAACAAATTTTTATCTTACTAATTTAGAAACAAATCTTTGAACTTTCACATTGTTTTAGTATATAGAATTTTATGAAATGTAAAATATAATTAGAATTATGATGTAATGTTATATATGGAGACTTGTTATGTCAATGCTATTTTTATTTTTATTTTTATTTTGATATTAAAATGGAAATTTGTTTAAATAGTTTAGAGTTCATGTTAATAATTATGAATTTCTCTAAATAGGTTATAGTTCTAGTTAATAGTTTAGAGTTTTCTCTTAGTTCAAAGTTTTGTTAGATTATAAATTGTTATTATGTTTTTTTTGGTAAATTATTTTTCAATGTTTTTTTCATGGTTATATATATATATAATTGGAGTGTTTAAAAGAGAATATAAGACTATAGAAAATATTTGTTTTTAATCAATATTAATTTTTTTATGTTGTTTGCATTAGTATGTTTCCCATATGGGTCTGATGAAAGTCATATATAGAGTGTTTGCATAGGACCATTTTGGGAAATTGCTTGGAAACATTTTCATAACTCGGTATCTTGACACATGTGCCTTTGTTGTATCTGGGAACTGGGACGTCGTTGCACTAGTAATAGGTGGAGGGAGGTAACTCCCATAGAATCCCTCCCAGTATGCCCCAAGCTGGGTGGTCGAACATGTATACACAAGGTTTTTGAAGTGGTCTAACGAGGGACCCCCCTTTGTTGACACTCTATTCATGCAACCTATGAGTTAGGATCTCTTCCCTTAGTAATTATAACTTTAACCTGCTCTAAAATTGAGTTATTTTAGCTACCCTCATCCAACCCATATAACTTGTAACCACTAAATTTAAAAAATAACACCTATAAATCATACAAATTTTAACATTTGTAAGTCATAAAACCTTGTAAATTGATATAACAACAAAATCAAACTATAATACCTACTTTAACCCTCATAATAATAACACCTAAACTTCTCTCTCTCTCTCTCTCTCTCTCTCTCTCTCTAGATATATATATACTTTTTCACCCCCTACCTCTCTTTTTCTTTTTTAAACGTAACCCCCAATCTCTCTCTCTCTCTCTCTCTCTCTCTCTCTCTCTCTAAACCCCGAACCCACAATATCTCTCTTACTAAACCCTTAACCTTCATAATATTTGTATCTGTGTCTTTCTCTTTAATTACCTAAGCTTAAATCTCTCTCTCTCTCTCTCTCCCCCTCTCCCTCTCCCTCTCCATCTCTCTCTCTCTCTCTCACACACACACACACTAAACCCATAACCATGAATCTTCATATTTCCATTTCTCTCTATTTATACCCCTAATATGCAATATAGCTCTCTTTGTCTCTAAACCCATAACAACCAAACTCTCTCTCTCTCTCTCTCTCTCTCTCTCTCTCTCTCTCTCTCTCTCCCCTGCCCCTCTCTCTCTCTATGTGTGTGTGTCTAAACCCATAACCTCCAACCCCCCCTCTCTTTCTCTATGTGTGTGTGTGTGTATGTCTCCTTATACTCCTAACCACCAAACCCTCTCCTTCTATCTCTCATACTCTAAACCCTTAACTTGTAATCTTTTAATCTCTCTCTTGCACTCTTTCTCCATCTCTCTATCTCTTTATATCACAAGGAATTCACTTAGTGAACCTCTCACATAGCACGTGCGATTGTGGGATATTAAAGAATACCCTTAATTACGAGAGATATTGACCCAACTCTTTTTGTTGAAACCCCCTCCCAATACTTAAAACCCCCTCCCCACCTCTTTTTATACCTTAATCCTTATAGACCACCCTACCCACCCCCACCTTAAACCCCTCATTCCCCCAATACCTACAATATATTGGTTCAATTTTTGATAATTTTAAAATCCACAATATGAAATAACATGATAGGATATTGGTCAACAAGTGAAGCTCCTGTGCTTTATATATCTACTTGTCTAAACCCCTAAGCCCCAATTTCACTCTTTCTCTCTCTAAAATCCTAACCACTAATCTCTTTCTTCCTCTCTATCTATACATCTATCTATATACATAACTAGCTATCTAAATATATAACTCTCTCTCTCTCTCTCTCTCTCTCAACCTCTAACCTCCAATCTCTCTCCCTCCATCTCTATCTAATCCTGTAACCCCCAATCCATCTCTCTCTCTCTCTCTCTCTCTCTCTCTCTCTCTCTCTCTCTCTCTCTCTCTCTCTCTCTCTCTCTCTCTCTCTCTCTCTCTCTCTCTCTCTCTATATATATATATATATATATATATATATATATATATATATATATATATCCAAACACCCATTATTCAACCATCCCCATGTCTATGACCCTCACCCCCCCACCACTAAGCATACATAGGCCCTTCATCATCTCTCTCTCTATCTCTAAATGTTTATTAACCCACAATCACTCCCTCCCTCTCTATCAGCCCCAAACCACCAACCTTTCACTCTCCCCTAAACCCTTAACCCCCAATATCCCTCTCTTTATTTGTCTATAAAACCCTAACACGATCAATCTCTTTCTATCTAAATGCATAACAACATATATCTCAGTAACTCTCTCTCTCTCTCTCTCTCTAAGTGGAAAACCTCCAATCTCTCCCTCTAAAATCCTAACCCCTAATCTCTCTCAATCTCTAAAACACTAATCCCTAATATCTCTCTCTCTCTCTTAACACATAACCCCCAATCTACCTCAATATTTCTGTCTACCACTCTGCCTCTTTCTATAAACTCATAGCCCCCAATTTATCTTTCTCTCTAAACTTATAACATCCAATCTCTCTCTCTCTCTCCAAAAAATTTACACCGAATATATTTATCTAATCTTCTAACTCCCAATCTCGCTTTATCTCTCTCTAAACCCCCTAACCTCCAATATATTTCTCACTCTTTAAATGCCTAACCCTCTCTCTCTCTCTCTCTCTCTCTCTCTCTCTCTCTCTCTAAACCCATAACCCCTAATGCATCTCTCTATTTAATCCCCTAACCCCAAATATCTCTCTCTGTAATCCCCTAATCTCCAATATTTCTCTCTCTAAACCCCCAACCTATGTTCTCTCTTTCTCCCCCCAAAAAATACCAGTTGTGGTGCCATGTAACCACCATCTTTATCTATTTCACCACCCCACCACTAACCATCCATACTCCCACTATGTTCTCCCACTCTCTCTATATTTCTATTTCTCTATCTCCAAAACTCCACTCCTAAACAACCTCCCCCTCTCGCGTTCTTTATGTCTCTCTCCTCTTAACCACTAAATAAATTCATAGTCCCCTTGTGATCTCTTTCTATCTCTAAAATCTTATTAACCCCCTATTTCTCTTTTTATCACTAGAAATACCCAATCCTAATCTCTCTCTCTTCCCCTCTCCTTCTCTCTCTCTCACTCTCTCTCTCTAAACCCTTAACCTCTAATTTCTCTCACTCTCTCTCTCTAATCCCCTAACCAAAAACCTCCCTCTTTTTATCTCTCTCTCTCTCTAAACCACTAAAACCCAGCCGGTCTGTCTCTCTAAACACCTAACCCCTAATCTCTTTAGCTCTCTCTCTCTCTAAACACCTAAACCCCAATCTCTCTACTTCTCTCTCTCTCTCCAAACACCTAACCCCCAATCTCTCTAGTTCTCTCTCTCTCTAATCCACAAAACTCTAATCTCTCTCTCTGTCTAAATCTGTGACCCATATCTCTCTCCCTTAACCCCTAAAACCCATTATTTCCCTTTCTTTAAACACCTAAGTTGCAATCTCTTTCTCTACTCTAAACCTATAAACCCCTCAGTCTGTCTCTCTAAACCACTAACCCCTAATCCATGTATTTCTCTCTCTCTCTAAAACCCTAACACTTAATCTCCCCCCCCCTCTCTCTCCAAACACCAACTACATAACCACCTAACCATCCCCATACTATATATCTCTCTCCATCCGCACACCTTCCATGTTCTCTCTCTCTAAACCCCTATTAGCTTCTAATCACTCTCTCCTTCTAATCCCCTAACCCCTAATCTATCTTTCTCTCTCTATCTAAACCCCTTACCTGCTCTCCCTTCGTCTCTCTTCCCCCCTAAACTCTTAAACCCCAATATCTCCCTCTCTAAACCCATAACCCCCATTCTCTCTCTTTATTTAAACCCCTAACCACCAAACTCTCTCTCTCTCTCTAATCCCCCAAATCCCCAATCTCTTTTTCTCTCTCTCTAAATCCTAATCTTTAGCACTATCTCTCTTGATCTCTCTATGCCTATGTATCTATCTAACCCCCATTTTTTTGATCTCTCTCTCTCTCTCTAAACCAGTAACCCCTAATAGCCCTCCCTCTCTCTCTCTCTCTCTCTCTCTCTCTCTCTCTCTCTCTCCCAAGAACTCACTTCTCAACCACCCCCTCCCTTATCTATGCCTCTCTCCCACCCACCACTAACCATGCATAGTATCCTCATGGTCTCTCTTTATCTCTAAATTCCTTTTAACTCCCAATAAGTATCTCCCTCTCTATTAACCCTGAACCACTAATCACTCACTCTCTCACTAAACCCCTAATCCCCAATATCCTTCTCTCTCTCTATATATAAACCCATGAAACCCAATCAATCTCTCTCTCTAACATCCAATCTCTCTATCTATTTGTTTAAACACATAACCACTAATATCTCTCTCACTCTCTACCTCTACAAAACCATAACCCCCAATCTCTCTCTCTCTCTCACACACACACACACACACACACACACACACACACACACACTCACTCACTCTAAACTACTAATCATCAATATCTAGCTATAAATCCCTAACCCCAAATCTCTTTCTCCCTCATTTTCTTTATCTAGAAAAGTAACACCCAATATCTCTCATGATCTAATATCTCTCTCTCTCTCTCTCCTAAGAACCCACTTCTCAAGCACCCCCCTTCCTTATCCATGTCTCTCTCCCACCCACCACTAACCATACATAGTCTCCTCATGGTCTCTCTTTATCTCTAAATTCCTTTTAACTCCCAATCATTATCTCCCTCTCTGTTAACCTTGAACCACTAACCACTCACTCTCTCTCTAAACCCCTCATCCCCAATATCCTTCTCTCTCTCTATATATAAACCCATAAAACCCAATCAATCTCTCTCTCTAACATCCAATCTCTCCATCTCTTTGTTAAACCCATAACCACCAATATCTCTCTCTCTCTTTCTCCCTCTTCAAAACTATAATCCCCAGTCTCTCTCTCTCTCTCTCTCTCTCTACCTCTACAAAACCATAACCCACAATCTCTCTCTCTCTCTCTCTCTCTCTCTCTCTCTCTCTCACTCTAAACTACTAATCATCAATTTCTATCTATAAATCCTTAACCCCCAATCTCTCTCTCCCTCCTTTTGTTTATATAGACAAGTAACACCCAATATCTCTCATGATCTAAACCCAACACCCCAAATCTCTCTCTCTCTAACTA